>CM076581.1:846709008-847238129 GCA_034641835.2 Pinus albicaulis
TTGTAGATTTAACAATGGGATCAACAAATCGTAACATTAAGCCAATTAGTGTTTGAGTCTCAAAAGTGTTTTCCATATTCATACATATTTCCATTATGTCATAACCATTCAGCTCTCATTTCATAGCCATCTGACCTAAAACCCTACATCAAGTAACCATTTTCATAAATATACGGTTTAGGATCCTTGTCTTCCAAAGTTATTTATTTTATGTATTTAAAGTGAATTTATGATTAAAAACTAGAAAATTAACATAGTTTCATATATCTATATATGTGTTATGAGTTTTGTGACATGTGTAGGTCAAAAGGAAGCTTCTAAAAGACCTTTTTGTGGCCTCCCAAAACCAAATTCGAATTTGAGTGGAGAAGATCATGGGATCATGAGGACATGTGTCCCATTTCCTTTTTGTATTGAAACTCTAAGAAGATATGTGTCTCATTTCTTATTTGTATTGAAACTCTAAAAAGACATGTGTCTTATCATTTCCTATTTTGATTGTAACTCTAGAGATAGAGGGAGAGATTCATGGACTCTCATTAATGAGATAAATTCTCATATTTTTGTATAAATAGGGGAAGCTTTTTCCTATCAAGGGTAGTGAAAAAATAGGAGAAGAAGAGAAAGGATTAGAGAGTGTTTTGTAACAAATCTTAAGATGGAATGGGATGTATATTTGTGAGTTTATCAATAAAGAAGTTTAGTTCTTTGATGCTATTTTGATCACATCTTCAAGGAGCTAAGGATTACACCGAATTGGTAGCAGAGGGCCCCTGCTATTTGAGGAGGTTTTACATGTTTTCTAGATAAGTCATTTTCAATTCTGTTTTGTCATATTTCCTTACTTAGATTGCTTTCTGAAATCATAGCTTTTAGCATTATGTTTCATGTCATTTTCTTAGATAAAGGATCCTCATGATATTGCAGTTAGTATCTTTCTCAAGCTCTTCCAATACATCTCTATTAAATGAATGGGATTCAATTGTGATATTCTGAGTTATTAGCATTTCATTTTCTGTTATTTAGTTAAAAAGAAGATCCTCATTGCATTAGAATTAATTTTTTTCACAAGCTCTTCCAAAAAATCTCTAACTAAATGAATCAGATTAAGTTGTAGTGTTTTGAGTTACTTTTCATTTCATGAATGTTCATTTAGAAGCTATAATATCCATGGATTAGGACTCTCTGTTTTCATCATTTTCTAGTTAGGAACAGAATTTGCAAATAAACTCTATTTTAATTCATTTATTAACATTTCCTTTTCTCCCTTTTGACATAGATCTAACTTCATCTTTTTAGCATAGAGTAGCATACTAAGCATCAAACATAAAAACTCCAAAACATCAATAAAACACTAAAAACAATGAAGTAAGAAAAATGGATACTTGAGCACATATAGTGCATCACACTTCATCAGTTTACTAGCCCTGGTCGATAATTTATGTTAGCAATTTAGGACACTAAATTGACTAAACAATCGACCAAACATGCTCTGAGTCTTGATAGGAGACTAAGCTTTAATCATGAAATTAAGTATTTCTCATCTTGCTGGCAAGCTTTCCATCATGCCTTGAGTAACGACTTTACAATAGTCTTCGCATCCTTGCTAAACAGAGTGTGATCACGATTTTTTGTCATATAGGTCCTTTGACTTATTAGGATCTGCTTAGATATGGCAAATTGGAAATTTGAGATGTGAGTCGCATTCAAGATTCACCATTACCATATCGCCAACTGATACACGATGTTGATTTAAGCCACCACTTGTTTCCAATAATACATAGCCATATGGTCGGTAATTCGCTTTTCTTTAGGAATGAGCGCATCCCGGAGGATGCGGCTTAATCGTGATTAACAATTCCTTTAACTAGTGTGCTCTCGTTATTTGAGTTTAACTTCTTTCTCAGTATGATGGTAATATTGTTCGGTCTATCATCTATGGGGAGAAACTACGTAACATTATAACATTAATTAGTTCACAGTTACCCTTTAGAGAACGATGCCCCCAAATAATTAACATCAGATTATGAGCTTGGTGAAGTACCCAAACCGAGTTCCTAAACAATCCATGGTGAAAGAGCATTTTAATGTAAATACACAAAAAAGTTTCCATTCGAATGTATGCATGGCGATCCCTTCACACATGGCGTGGCTGCAGTAAGAGTATCTCATCATGATGGTGAGAAGGCTCCGAGGAGCATGGGATAGGTTATGAGGATGTCATTGTCTACAGGCCAGGCTAAAACCTTAACGACTAAGCAAGTAGAGGGGGGACCCGAAATTTTAAATATACCCAAAATTTTGGGTGTTGTTGTATGACTACAATAGAGCAATAGCTCGAACAGGGGAATTATTTTTGCTTGGGTAGTTAATTTTTAAAACATTGAAACAAAACTCTACCGTTTCATATTTTAAGAGTCAAGAAACTATAAAAAGGTGACTCTATCACTTTCAAGTTGGAAACGAGCATGAAAGGACAAGTGCTCGATGATATTTTCAAATTTATGGAGTCAGTAAAGATAAAAAATGACTGCTTAGGTGGTCTAGGTAGAAGGGTGTACCAGGTTCCCGTGAACTGCCATATACACCTTGGTTATAAAATGAAAGAGAAATCAACCAAGGACTTGACATACATGCAGGTAGTCTCCCCGAATGTTGTGTTTGGTCACGGTTACAAGGCGACAGGACTCGGCTCCCTATGGATAAGGATTACAACCTATGAGAGACATCCTTTATATACTCGGCAAGTGGAGCACACAAAGTCCTTTCTCGTTGTCTAAAGCCAAATGTCGAATGACAACTACTAGGTTTAACAACGCCGGAACACGTCACTAGTCTAGACCTCTAAATGTGAGCGTTAAGTTTCAATGCTTCCTTAGGTTGATTGAATAAATTTTATGGTTGATCTACAATTATGTCTCGGTTTCAAGGCCCTACTGCATGTCCTCCGACAATCTCCTATATGCAGCTATATGAGGAAAGAAATCTTTCAATTTGATGAATGCTATCTAGTTAAGAGAAGAGTTTCAAACAATGATGCAACAAACAACAACACTGCAAATGAAAATTTTCCAAACTAGACGACTTTCACTATCCAAAAGTAATCTAAAACATTCAAAGACACGAATTATGCAATGTAATCTATGCAAAATCCTCTTTTTTGGAAACTATGCAATTGTAATCTATGCACAATTTCCTTTTTCTTTTCAAAGAATAAGAATGCACTCAATGCGTTTTTCGACGAAATGAGAATCTACATAATGCATGATTTTAATGAAAGAGAATGCACTCAATGTGATTTTTAGCTTTCAATCATTAAACAATGTAATCTAAGTTCAATGATAAATCTCAAAAAATACTCTTCAATGCAACGTGATCTAATGCATTTTAACGAAAAGCAAGCTCTAAGATGAAAACTAAATGAACGCAAATTTTCTTAATGAAGGATGAATGCAAAAGAGATGTAAACAAACACTAAGAATGCAATCGTTTTTTTAAACACTTTATAATGAAATTCCTCAAAAGGCTACAAGACATATGAGGTCAAGCACAAAAAGGAGTTCCAAAGCATGAGCTCAAAACAAGGCATTCATTCCCTTTTACATCAAGCAATCAAAGAAAGAAGACTTTTCAGTTGAAAAATGAGCAATGTAATCTATGCTCACAAGTGAAAAAGTAAAGGGGAGAATGTGCAAATCATACAGAGAAAAAGACTGAAATGGAAAGACACACTGGTGGAGGAATTAGAGAAAAAACCTCAATTTTTCACACACCCTAAAATTGGCACGACTTTGGTGGGTGAAACTAGCGCCAACTGGCGCGACTTGCTCGCTGACAACTAGTGCCAATGGCCAATTAGCGCGGGTTGCTAACTAACAACTAGCACCAATCGACGTGATTGTCAGAAAAATAAAAGTGCCAATGCCTGAATAAGAAAAAGCAAGTAATTTCTCCCAACCAAGACCAGACTCACCACTTCAAGCAAAAACTAAAAGATCGTAATTGATGAAAAACATAGGAAAAAACATGAAATGGTCGTTCAACTAAATCCTTCAAATGACTAAGACCTTAAAGAGTGACAAACTCAAAGGAAACTCCCCAGTGGATTCACAAATTTGTTGTCCACGTAAATCCCCTCTGCGGACAAAGGTGATCCCTCTAGCCCTAGGGTGGGTCTAGCAACTACGGGAACATACTAACATCTACCTTCCTAGATTCTAAATGAAATTCATAGCAAGTAAGATGACCTACCCCATTCTGATGCTATTTTTTCATCTTCATAAAGCTACTTGATCCGTCGCTCTTCTCCAGCTCGATACACGCTTCTATCAACATTCAATTACCTGTACAGACAGTCAAGACAACACAACAAGCGTAAAACCATAACAAACATAAAACAATTACAACCTATCTAACTGACCAAGGAATGCTAGAAATCTCATTATAGATGTAAAAAATAATGGAAGATAAACATCAAATGCATTTTATTATGATAAAGACAAGGGGAGTTTACAACCAAGCCTTGATGTTAAGGCTCTCCTTTGGTAGGTCTGTATCCATGCACGTTTCACACCCTCATGAACAAAGGTCCAAGATCTCACTATGTTCTCAACACACAAAAATAATCACACTCTACACTGTTCTCTTGAAGCTATGATTGCTTCTTCTCTATGCTCTTCTTTGTTATACGCTCTAACTAGGCATGAACTTACAACTAGCACATCAATGGAAGATGGCTACATTTATAGAGGAGAGGAGGAGGTTAGGATCTAATAATGGAAGGAGGCCTTATCCCTTGGGAGTTTCCCCATAAGGTGGAAACAAGAGGCCAAAAGGAGAAGGCCGTGGTTATTCAGTCTGAACCACTCCACATGACTCATCCACGAGAAGTTGTTGTGATGAGAAACTTCGCCTCTATTTTAAAAAAAATTCCATAAATAGATTAGCACGAGTGCTTAACTGGGATAGAGCGCCAACTGGCACGGGCTCAGTGTTAATTTTCCTCCTTGGCACGAGGACATAACGGGCTACCAGTGCCAAGGCAAAAATAGGTGTTTTTGGGGGTCTGCTCAGGAAATGATCACCCGAAGGAATGTTGTCCTCATGGCAAGGGATGCAATGATGGTATTTGCAAGGCATAACCTTTGCTTATTGATCACGAAATGACCCTCCAATGGGGAAAGATGGGGATTAGGGAAAGATGGGGATTGCGGGGATAGCGACAAAATTTTGTGTAACGAGGATCCATCTATTTATCTATTGCGTAATTGTTTGATCCCGATAAAAAATATCCTCGGGAAAAAAAAAAAGTAAAAGGTTTGTTCAAAATGGGTGAGACGGAGCATAAGGAGATCATTCCCAGATATCCGATCATACAAAATCATTTCTATCTGGACCAATTATCTATTCATTTTTTCATCTTCTTCTTTTTTTTAGAAGAATAACTTGAAGTAACATAAGTCTTATTCATTGCCAAGATCCATCCTTTGAATCCTGATCACTGGATCGATCCTTTACGAATATTTCCCCAGTTATCTCCAGAGATGACATGTATATCTAGTAATTTTCTGATACATCATATTAATCTACTGGCTCTATAAGCTCACTCTCTCTAGGATAGCAAATGATATGGCGTGTTCGGGAACTACCAAAGCTCGGTCTGATTCATTCCATTTAGTAGGAATTAACTGCATGATCTTTTTCCCGGACAAATACCAGTTGTATTTTAACTTATTGCTTTTTATATATTACCTCTTCCTATACTATTTCATAAAAATAGTATATTGTTCGTAAAGATCCCGTTCCATTTCCATACAATGAAATTTCAATTTTTATTGAAATTTATATGTATGGAAATATTGAAATTTCCTGATTGGAAATTGATTCATGTTCCTTGATTCGGGCCATATTCAAATGTCTTGACATTTGAATGTATGTCGAGGATAAAGACACCCCTGCATTTCAAAACCCCTCAATGGATACACGCAAGAAACGGGCTGATTCAGCGGCTTTCTGTTCAATCTCCCTTAGGTTCACATTATCACCAGTACGAGTTAAAGGGATGTCTTGTCGGCCCTTTATTTCCATATAAAGAACACGACGAGGGGAAATACCTTCTTGAATTTCCATTTTGATCATCTGAATATCCTTCATAAGAAATCGTGAGAAAATACGACGATTTATTCCGGGAAATCCCCAACGAAAAAGACATACAATTCCTTTTTTTTATCGAACTTATTATAGCCACTACCCACATTGAACAAAATTGTGCACCACAGATAAGAGCTAATGAACAGACCTGCAATACCATGAAAACACATTACAATTCCTTGTGGAACAAAGAGTATTTGCTGAGATGACAATAGGGGTATCAGGTTCTCACCAAAATAACTCGAGATCCCAACCAGGAAAAATCCTAGTGAACCCAGAAAGAGGATACAAGCCCAAAAGAAATTAATTCTTTTTTGAGACCCTATTATAGGTTCTATCCAGAGCCATTTGGATCGACGATTCATAAAAAATTGTATTCAATTCCATCCTATTGAAGTTGAGGGAATAGCCAACTTTTTTATCCTTTGGTTCCCAAACTCTTATGAACTAGCTATCTATATACATAGCTAACATTTCAGTTAATTCAGCCAAGTTTGGCTTCTTGTCAATTCTTACCATCCATTTCAAATTGTTACTTCCTTAATTTCTCAATTTTAGAAACAACACTGGATCAGTGGCGTATAAATATCTCCTGGAATAGATATGTATACCGTATGTAAAAAGAAAACCGACCACATTAACATATTGACCCATACCTATTTATTTAGACTCATTCATATATGAATGATTCTAAATAAATAATGTGGATATTTAGACCTATTTTGTGTCTATAAGAGTTCTATCTTATATCATCTAAAATAGATATAGATATCCTATATGTTCTACAATTGAAAGATCCAAACCCATTTCTAAATCTGATTTGATTAGATTCATAAAATCTTGTCATTATGAATATGCAGATGAGAAAGAACCATTGTAATTACCAGAAGTAATAAGCAGACTAAAGGCACCAGAAAAGAGGGTAGGATAGAGGGTAGAAATGGTAAGTTAAAGGGTAGGTTAGGAATTATCATAGAACAAGAACCTTACTTAATCAATGTTTATCCATATTACAAGGAATTATTATAAGATAAAATAAGTGATGCACTACAAGAAAAAAGGACATTGGGGAGGGGCAAAAATAATCACCATAAGCTCATTGGTGAGGGTCAAAAGAGCCTTCGTCACCAAAAATTAAACGTCACCAAAGGTGGCATCGCTGAAAGTATAGGTGTTGTGGTGACATTCAAGATCCCTCACCAATAATGATTTATAGTGACAGATAGTGATCTTCACCATTTCATATTAGCAATGGTGATAGACAATAGCCTCCGTCACCAAAAACTAAACGTCACCAAAGGTGGCGTCACCTAAAGCATGTGTTGTGGTGACATTCAAGGTCTGTCACGAATATTGATTATAATGATGGATAGTGACCGTCACCATTTCAGATGAACAACAACGATTTTTTGTAATGGACCTTTCATGGTTGTCACTGTTGGTGCATATATATGGCGACGTTTATTGACCGTCACCATAGACTCATTGGTGACATCAAGGTCCGTCACAAATAATGACTATAATGAAAAACAGTGGCCCTCACCATTTCATATCAACAATAAAGATTTATGGTGACGGACCTTTAATTTTTTTCACTATTGATGCATATATATGGTGGAATTTGTTGATTGTCACCGTTTCATATTTTGGCGAGGGTCGAAAAATGTCACCATAAGCTCATTGGTGATGGTCAAAAGAGCATCAGTCACCAAAAACTGATCGTCGTCATTCCCTATGAATAACAGGGCATAATGGAATCGAACCACCAACCTCCTGCTTGTAAAGCAGGTGCTCTTCCATTGAGCTAGCACCCTTTAAAGAATTAGAATTTAAAGTAGAAATTGCCCCTAAAGGTGCAAAGATACACCAAAGGAATAGAAAATCTAAGAAGATCAAAAGTTGCTAGAAATAATATGTTCAATATTCATAATAAAAAGACAATAAGAATAACTTTTGATATAATCTAACAAAGCATGTACTACATAGGAGAATAACTGGAAAGCACAACTAGAAATTTGAATCACAACATAACAATATAAAAGAACATGCAACAGGAAAGGAACAACTCCATAGTTTGAGAAATATGAACAATCCATGGGCATGTTCTTATATATTGATATAGATAACGAAATAGAAATCTAGATTTATGAAATTCAAGTATCACACAAGAATGTCTTGAACAAATATCAATATGTAAAATAGTATTTTTTGCATTTGGATTTACCTTTCAGAACCTATTGAAAAATTTTCCATAGAAACAGCAAATAAACATAACAACATAGACCTCAGAAGCACTAGAGAAGTATTCAAAGAAAATGATGAAAAGCGTATCTAGAAAGAACTAAGAATCCTTTGAAGTAAACCATGCATTTATCACGTGACTAGTACACTTGCAAAAAAAATCAAAATAAATTATGAACTATTCCACCAAAAAACAGTGAAATTTTCCACTAAAATACAGTTTCAAATTAATCACTAGCATGACGCTAACTTCTCTGCAAAAATAGGGAAGTTTCAAGACAATGTATAATAGCTTGCATGGCAATCGTGTTGATAAAACCTTCCAAGGAATAAGACCACAACAGTCAACAAGAGTGCCATCATACTTAATACTATCAAAGAGTGGTCAATAGCAAAAGTGAATTGACGGACCTTCATAACTTGCATTGGTTCCTTATCCTTCATCCAACCCTAAAATTTTAGACCAAGGTTAACATTTTGAAGGAAAGTTAAGAAAAGTCACATGATCTTGTGAAATAAGATTTTTATCACTAGCATTAACTATAATGCAACAATTTTGCACAAACAAAGCATCATTGTCTAAAGTGAAGTAGTAAGTGATGATTAAGACTAATTGTGGGCTTAGAATTGTTTTTGCATTTTTTTTTGAATTGTTAGAATTACCGTACTTAGTAGCAGAGGCATTCCGACCATGGATTGGGAAGTCCACAACAACCACTTATGTAACTGGGATTGTTAACTATAATCATTTTAACCTTCTCCTTCCTTTTGCTCAGTCACTGAAATATGTGTTGAGAACTCTTTGCTTATGACATCCTTCATTAGAATGGGCAGACCATTAGTGATAATAAAAATATTCTCGTAAGATTTCCACTATCATTACAATTTCTTTTGGGCAAAAACTTAGACTTATGGGTATCGTTGTCATGCCTTGTAAACAAATGAAGATGAAAAGGGGAAGGAGCATAAGAAGAGAGATTAGAAAACATCCACTGAGTGGAGCTTCAATCATTGTCAATGATGCTCCCTATTTAGGGATCGCTTCTGTAACTTGCTTTCAATATTCAAGGCAAGCCAGAAAGCCTTGCTCCAATGAACTCAGTGCATGCAAAGTCCATCTTGTGTTGAATATGATAAAAGAGACACTTGATAAAATTGAAAAATTAATCCCCGACGATGAATTTTTCAATATACTAATGAATAATCAATACAAGAAATTATCGGAGAGGCAACCACCACTAAGTAGCTCCTTCCTAAGAGGTTAGAAACATTATCTAATAACTATTTTGTATAAGCCATCAAAATCACCCAGCCGACACCACATTGCACACAACATGTTGAGTTGTGGGAGAAAGAATCTTAAATTGGAATGCACCCTTTTGCGAGAGTAACGACATTTTGGAGAAACAAAAATGCCTGTGATAAGTGATATACCTGCTGGAGGTATAGAAATGCTGCTAGCAGATCAGGAGGTTGGTCCAGAACCCAAGAGATATCTAGGGAGCAACCCCAAACCCGAGTAGCTCTGAGGTTATGGCATAAACATTGAGAAGGAATGTGAAAGCAAAAGTCCTGCAATCAGACTAAACTCACAGGATAACTAAGAACCAAGAATGACAAAGTTCTGGATAGTTCCTTAGTCTAAAGAGGCTAGAAGCTCATGCAACACTAGAAGGTTATTTTATTGGGCAAAGAGAATTCTATGTGCATCTTGCACATGATGGGAAAAAGGGCTTGCAAAAAGATGCCCTGTGTGCAGCATCAACACACACAACATTCTCTTTTGCCCAATGCACTAACCTTCTATTTGTGGCCAAATATCACTTGGGTCACAGTGGCAAGGCTTTCAGTAGTAGGCACTTACCAAATCTTCCATAATTTGTGTTATTGTACCAGAAATAGATCTTGGACCTATGCTAAGATGTGAGGTGTTTCCACTGCAAGACATCAAGCATCGTCGTTAGCATTCAGAGCTGGAAAAATTGAGAAACACCTTGACCAGGGAGAAACAGTCAGAAAGAAATGAACAAATAAAATAATAATAACTCTAGAAGATTATAAATAGGAAACCCTGCTATCACTGCACTGGAGGTGCACGCCTTCACTTTTTTATTTTTCATTATAATTTGCACAAAATCCCTCCAATCCTAGCCTATCACATTTTTTCATTTAGCAACAGTTAAAGCCTTTTTCATTTGGTCACGTATGAATCCAAATGGATAACTGGTATTATATATGCCATACATAACAATTAGGAAGCCAAAACAAGTAAATTCAATGTTTCAACTGTAACTTATTATCATGAACTGTTAGTTACAGTAACAGCAATGATATGCCAATTACATAAGCCATATGTATCTCTTGTGGAAAGGCTGATTGTAATCCCCGTATGAGCCAAAATCTCAATAAATAGCAACATAAAGAACTAATATGCAGCGTAATTGTTGTAGAAACTATATTATAAATGGGAAATCCGAAAGGTAGTGAATTATAGAATAGCATATCATGCATACTACCTATTTAGTTGCTTACCCTGCAATATCTACTATCATTTTTAGTTTCTTTATTATTTGGGTACACTTCTCATTTTATCTAGAATTACAATGAGATAGTTGTCTGATAGTTGGTCATATTACAGTAGGAACATCATCAATATAGGAAATCTAGTTTTTGACTGAAAATGAGAGAAGGGCATAAGGAAAATCACTGCCACAAGGTAAAACTATGATTGACAACTTCTTATTGGAATGTATATTATTTGGAGTTAAATACAAACTATGATGATTTGTGGTAATGCTATGGATGTTGGATAATAACATTCAAGAAAGTATTGTCATTGTAACACGCCTACAATGTAGTTGTAGATCCTTTTTCACCTTGGTTTCTATTTTCCGCAATGGCTTGTAGTGGTAGCATGATGCATGTAGTAGATATTTTCTTCTAATTTTCTAGTGAACCTAGTATTTTCAAGAGGGTCATAACTTGTTAGGAAAGAAATTATTTTTTCATAAGAGGCATTCCTAGAAAAAATTGGTTAAGAGGAAAATCTGCAAGACAAAATTATAATATATATTGTGACTTCTGCAAAGCTTGAAACTTATTCACTAGTTGATACTTCACTAGTCAGTCAATAATGCAGCAGCCTTCAAAAACCAAAACACAGTGGTGACTTGCAGGTCATGTTTGCATTATGCTAGTACAAGCTTAGTCTATTCAGAGGCCTACCATATGCAACAAAAGAGATTTGCAGAGAAGCTTGCCATGTGCACTATTGGAATTGTAGGACAAATGAAATAGTTATTTTATATATCTTCAGTGATTTTGAATTAGGAAAGAAGCCCTTAAAATGTACATCCATCATAAGACTAGGCCGAGTTCAATCTAGTCAAGTGTGTTGTTGCTTGCACACACTTGTTATTTATTTTTCCCATTTTAGGCCTTAGCAAACTGACATAGTAAATGTATAAGAGTTCCCAAAATAAGTGTCTAAGTGAGATGTAACACATGTGAGAAAATTCAAGCTGGCCTATCCATGTTCACCCATTATTGGGCTTCTTTAGGATTAATAGTTGAGGAAAGTTTTTCAGCATTGTGGGACTAAGAAAGTATGTCAACTTATAAGATTAAATAACATTGCAACACCATGAGAGTCATCTAGAATTGTTGAACTGATGCTGAACAATTTAGCATAATAATAGGAGACAACTTAGCAACTTCTTAGTATCACGTTGCATGAATAATTGACTCAAACCTAAGTTTTTGAGGCAACTGATATACTACCCAAATCATGTCCTTTAGGAGACAAAGTTTGCACATTGAGTGTGTGAGAGGGCGAATGGGTATCATGTTCACATGGATTGATACATTAGTCCAATTTATATTTTCTTATCTTTTCCTAAAGGCTAATATCAGTAAATGCGAACATGAGAGTGGGTGCCCTCACATTTGAAGAGAAAAATCTAGGGGGATTGTGTTAAAGACCATTTAAATTAATCATTCTACCCTCATGCTTAATGGAAATAAACATTTGATATGATTCATTTCATATGTGCCCAAAGTTTGAAAACACTAAAGTTTAAACTCCCAACGTGTCCTTTATGAGAGTGGGTGCCCTCACATTTGAAGAGACAAATCTAGAGGGATTGTGTTAAAGACCATTTAAGTTAATCATTCTACCCTCATGCTTAATGGAAATAAAAATTTCATATGATTCATGTCATATGTTCCCAAGGTTTGAAAACACTAAAGTTTAAACTCCTAGGATCTCAGCATTCCCTCTAGTTGAAGGAAGAAGAAATTTGAAAAGAAACATTGATCTCCTATAGTGACTCGTACCTTTCTTATTTCACCTTTGCACTTGAGAATTTGATGGCTTAGGATTTGAACCTCAAATTAAGTGGTAGATTCAACATATAGTTGTGGTTCTCTAACCTTTTGTGAAACTATGCAATGATGAGTGGTTTCTATGTCCAATAATATAATGATCCATTTTAGATGAATCTCTTAGCTTTGACTGTCTTAATATTTTTGAATATTGATGCTATTAGAAATTGTAAGTTAAAGGTAATTGTTATTGCAAACTCTATCACCCCTATGGCATCATAGGTATGGGCACCTCAACTTGACCTATCTCTCTCAGTTGGCATGAGAGAAACTAGTAGATGGACTTCCAAAAATTCTATAGAAGATCCACAGAGTTTGTAGAGATTGTCAGGCAGGGAAGCTACATTGAATACCATTTTATGAAGGACAAGCTTGGAGAGCGTAGAGGGTCCTTCAGTTGGTACTTTCAAACATATGTGGACCAATGAACATGACATCAACCACTGGTGCTAGGTACTTCCTTCCGTTTGTTGATTATTTCAGTAGAAAAATGTGGGTATATTTTCTATAATTAAAATATGATGTGTTTAATGAATTTCAAAAGTTCAAAGAATTAATAGAGAAATAGTTAGGTTGTCATATTTCCTCTCTTAGATATGATATTGGTGAGGAATTCTACTTAAAATATTTCAATAATTTTTTTTCTAAACATGGGATCCAAAGACAATATGGGATGAAAACACCTTTCAAGACCTTGTGGCGGCCATACAAGAAGAAGAAGCTCCCACCCCTCTTGAAGATGATAACAATATCACTAAAAGGGGCCCTCCAAATTCACAAGATTAGTTCATGATGGAAATGCTACTTTGTGACCAACATAGCCCCACAACAAACCCCATCCTCATCAAAGAACTGGTATGTGTTGATGTATGTGTCCTAGATTATATGAAATATTTGCATGAAAAAATGAGCATGGTAATAATTTTCACCATTGTGAGGAGGGTAGTCATGATGTCCAACATGACAAAGAAATAAACATAGGAAATGATTTTTTTTTAATAGTTCCACCAATGATACAAGATGTATGCAGTTTTAGTCAGGTATAAACCATGTTTCTACCCAAAAGGATCAACCATTTGAAAAGTATGATGAAGATCATGCTTCCCTTGCTGATAATTTAAATCCTAAAAACACTTTTGAGGTCACAGATTATACTTCAATCACACTAATCCTATTTTTTCAAACAATGAAAGTAAGGGAGTTGTAGACTTTCATGGTAATATACTTGGCACCTTGACATTCCATTGTGAGTTTGAGTAGAGCAGTAATGTACCCCCACGTTGCACTTGATTTTAATCATGATCATGTAAGAAATAAATGGAAGTAATTATGGTTTCCTAGAGTTTGAGGTCAATAAACTCAAAGGGTTTTTCAAAACCATGAAAGTAATAATGTGACCCTCGTGATAATCTGATTGAAGAAACAATTAATTTTATAGGTCAACCCTCAAATATCCTATATCATGGAATCTGATGGTCCCCCTATTTTTTATGCCTATGATCTAAATTTATTCCTCAATCCTGATGGGACAAGGACGTTTCTCCCTTTTACTTTCAATACTCATCTAGAAGACAAATTTATTGACATATGTCATGAATATTCCATGGTAGAAAAATAAAAGGTATGTTATAAACACACAATTAATGAAGCTCTCAGTCATACAGATCCATTTCCACCTCTATATGGCTCTATTGTTGACAATAATGAAGTTGGATAGCCCCATAAGATTGATGAAACCTGTAATGAAACCCTCAATGATATTTACAACTACAGTGCTAAGAATGAAATCGATTTCAAGAAAATAATTGATGAAGAATACGGGCTTGACACAAATAAAAATTCCCTCTAGACCACATCAAATGCAAAGATATTCTCTTCTCCATGAACATGTGGACAATCATTCATGCACTAGATTTTTACAAGGAAATGTAGACAACGAACATCTAACAAATCCACATGAATTCGACACTGAGGGACAAATTTGGGGCCTAGAAAAGGTGCGTTCTGGAATGATCGTTGATATAGGTCAAAATGATCTTGAAACCAGCAAGAGGACATTTTCTCAACGTAGTAATAAATAAGATTTGGCTGCTCCGACCACTCAGCTTATGGGGTACCTTTCAAAGTGTGATTCACATCAATAAGATCTATATAGGCACAGGTAACCAAAAACATGAATTGCAGGATTTTTTTTTTTTAAAAAGGCTACTAGCAGGAGCAACAATTTTGGATATGATCATGAGCCTCATAATATTTTTCATAGGAAATATGTTCTCTAGCACATTGAGGATGTGGTTCATCCTGAGTGGACTATTTTCTTGCATCATTGCATTGGTGTCAACATCGTGAGTGAAAGGGTTGATGCCAAGTTAAATATTCGACTCAACCATGTTGGAACCAAGCAACCAGTGGTTCACAACTATAGGCCTATTGAGTACCATGCAAATATATCTAAAGGAGAAAATTCCAATGCACAATCTAGTGCCAGAAACCTTGTACAACCCAATCAAGAAACTGAAATATTTATCAAAAATTTTAAGTGCAACTTATATGACATGATCCCACAAATAGTTGTAGTTGTAGACATGTATATGACTACTTTGTATAAGTATCCTAGAACACAATCAACAAATGAATTTGTACCCACTCTTTTGCATGCTCTGGGGGATAGGACCAGTTCTAATATAATTCAAAAATAAACAAGAATTGGCAGAGGTGATCAATGTGAAATGTTTTTGAAGAGTGCTCTTCATGATACTAGAAGAATAGTTAACTGACATGATATTTTGTATCCAAAGGAACAATGGGACCCAAACCCCTTGCATAACTTTGAGTACCTTGTCCACAATAAAAGAATGGAAAGCATTTTAAGCTTAAACGATTTATAGTTTTCAATTTTAGCACATAAGGGAAGTGTGGTCGACTAAGAGTCAATTATGATGTGGAAACCATCTTAAAATATCCTAATAGAAAAATGCAATGTGCTTGTACTCTAAAATTACTTAGTGTTTGACATGAGATTGAGAAATGAAAATGCTGGCCCAAAAAATTATTGAATAGGGGTCAATTTGGTATCACAAATGCCACAAGTACTTATCTTTTTGGTTGCTACATCTTACTCTGGATTACATAGACCTTGCAAACCAGTACAACATAATTGGGTCAAGCAGGTTATTAGTGCAGTGTTGTCCAAGAGAGCGACAAAAGCATGCGATTACATTTTCTAGGGTAATTGTGCAGTTTTGTTCAGAAGTTTGAGCTAGCCATAGCCTTTAAGGTTAATATTATCCCTAAGCAGAGGGACCAAACCTACTGGAGTTCGACAAACAACCTGATTTCTTGAGATTAGCAGAGACATTTCATTAGGGGATTTTTTGAGGTCTAAATGGGCCTCTAAAAAGTATAAAACTAATTGAAAATAATAATGTAGATTTGATGACATCATCAAATTTTAGAGGAAAAAATAAAAATACTTTTTCAACTCGTATTTTCAACTTATCTCCCAATGTTTTTACCCAAAGTTCGAGTGAGAGTACTCGTTGGATGAAGAATTTAATTCCTCATCCAAGGAGTAGCCATGTTCCATAATTTTGATTGACCCAAGTACAAAAAAAAATTAGAAATACTTGAAAAACATGATTTGAATCATGTTTTTTTCATGAATTTCTCATTTTTCATGTAGTGGGATCCATCAAAATTATGCAACATGGGTACTCCTCGGATGAAAAATTTAAATTTTCATCCAACGAGTACTCCTGCTCGAAATTTGAGTAAAACCTTAGAGATATAAATTGAATAGACGAGTTGAAAAAATAGTTTTATTATTTTATTATTTTTTAATCTTTTTAATTTTTTACACTAAAAATGGTGAATCATCCCCATGGTTGAAATCATCATCTTGAATCCTATTGGTTCTCATAAAGTTTATTTTTGTTGTACATTTTACTTAGGAGGCCCATTTTAGACCTCAAATTCCCCTAATGCAGTGTGGTATCTCTAAGATGAGTGGAGCCCTGTGGTATGATGGGATGTGGCTCTAAAATGTACAAGCCTGCCAGTATTTAGGTTGGCTTACACTGGTAAAAACTCACTACAAGCAGCACTTTGGAAAGAAAAAGAAAAAAAAAAAATATTGTGCACGTGGATGCATCATACAAATAGGAACTACAAGGGCATGCACAAACTGTTAATTTCTTATTTCAAAGGATTCCATATTCATAAAACTAGCTGCATCTATGAATGGGACACAATGTACTCTAAAGAACCATTGCCTAGTCCAGAGGGAAGCAGGGAACTAGCAATTTCATGCATCAATATTTCCTCCGCATCTCTCCTATTTCCCATGCTTTAAGCACAATTGGAGCATTAAGAATAACATAAAAGTGAAAATAGAGTGCATATGAACAATTAAAAAACCTGTAGAGAATGCAAGCAATTTCCACTCTCAACATCAAATATTGACACAACATTCTCAGTCGCTACAGCAAGGTACCTGCCAAGACGAGGCTGAAATCGCACTTGACTCATACCACCCTGTAAATCACCACAATTTACCCAGTCAGCACAAATTCATGCTTCAAAGACTAGTTTTAATAATAAAATGCATTTCTTAGAGTCATGCTAATTAATATTTTCAATGAAAGCTACCTTGAAATATCTGGTGCGTGCACCCTAGTTAACACTCTAGTAACGGAATTCACTTTCCCCGTCACAAGAGCAAATAAGATCTTCATTGTTCGGGTGGAAATCAAGAGACATTACAGACCCAGTATGACCAGAAAAAGTATGTAAGGTATAGTTTGTCTACAAGATACAAAAGAACGTTTGAGCTATCAGACAACAAAAATACAGGATTAACCCTAATTTTCACTGAATAAACCAAACATCGTTAACATGTACAGAAGGTAAGTAATACATAAATTGAAACAAGAACTATACAAGCTTCAATTCAATATTCATTTACAGAACTTGTGATCTGTCAGAAATACCCTAGTAAATATTGCATACAACAATCACATTCATATAATCATTCAATTAATGATGACCAGTCAGCTTTTTATTCAATTAAAATATGCATATAGCTGTTACATTATTCATTTAATCATTTTATCAAATCTAATACATTTACAAATGGACACAGTGAAGCTTGAAAATGCAACTACTCGCACAAGTTACGTGAGATAGACTCTAGGGATAACAGAGTTCAGTATTTTTTTTAAAGTAATCCAAAGGGAGATCATCATTTTTCTTTAAAACAAACACAATGTTGTTTCTTTCAATGTTACATAAGGATATGATCCCAAAGATAAGGGACACGCTCCCCATTCTCCCAACACTGCTAGGACATGGGTAATCCAAAATGGGTTGTTTCCCCATAGTAAGGAAAATCCCTCTCAAAAAATGAGATTCTCCCATACTCCCTTTTCACCAAAGTCCTATGTTTCCAGGTGTGATAGACCTTTTTTATATACCTCTTATAAATAATGCTATGAATTGTAATTCATGTAAATGATCTTAAAAAAATGTAAGCATTGGCGACTGGAGGAGTAGACAGTTGAGAGATGCGAGGATAATTTCATGCTTGGGAAGTGGTGTAAGTGGTTAAACTCAAGCATATTCATTTAATATGCCATCAGTTTTTTTCAGACTGGGTTTAATGGCCTGCACAACAGACAGGGAGGTTGAGCATGGGCTTCCCAATTAAAGGACAAGCCCATACCACCTCTGCCTTCGAGGGGCGTGTGGTGTGGTCTACACACAATATGCAAACAAGGGTCAGTGGAATAAAATATGCCTACAGGAGAGAGAAGACAGATGGACAGAGGAAGTAGTTGGTGAGACTAGGAAGAGAGGCGTCGTGGGCTCAACAACAAAGGTTCAAGCAGGCGAGCAAGGTTCACTCATAGGGAGCATGCTAGGATAGGCATACAAGATTTTGAAGTGATCTCGAATAAGAAAGGATATCAAGGAGTAGTGTAGGCACAAGAGCGAAGTATACAGGTGGAGACACAACTTTGTTTCTGAATACTTGTGGGGGAGCGGGTGGAACACAGTGTGCTCTAGATTCCTCTTTGGCAGCGTGAATATTCTATGAATTTGGCTACCTACAGGGATTTACAAGAGGAATTATTGTGTGCTCTGGATCCCTATTTAGCATATGGAGACATAGAGGCTATGGTTCTCCATAGTTATTAGCATGTGGAAGCATTGTGGGATCTAGAATCCCCGCAAGTGGGTGGAGACACTGTGAACTCAGGTTCCTGTATGAATTGGTTGATTGGCATTGGTGTGAATTCCATTGAGCTCGGGGGTGATCAACTACAAGAAAGATTTCAATGTAGTTGACCTATGGTTCAGTGAAGAGTGGGAGTCCCTCCCTCAATTTCCAATCATTTAAGTGAACATAAAAGCATTTTTATGTGTAAATATCTATGTTGCACTATGAATGATGACTGATGTGGTTGTGTTATAGCAATGTATTTATTAGCATTTTTATGAAGGAATTTGCGAAAATTGAAATATCATACACTTTATACATTTTTTAAACCAAGCAAGAAAATGATCAAACTTCAAAAGGGTGCCATTTACATACCGGTTGACCAAATGGATTGAAACAAGTATCGTTGGAAAGCTTGTGAAAAATTGAATTCAACAAAGCAATCAAAACAAAATTTTGAGGAAGATAAAAAAAATAACAAAAACGTAGGATAATTAACTCAATGAAAATCCTAAAAGGTGTTTGGCCAAAATATTTGTAGAAAGGGTCCCCATTATCTGAAGTATATAAGTCAAAAATGGGGGGGTTGTGTTTTACCACAACAATGGTGACATGCGAGAGAAGAACCAGTTATCTCTGATTAAATATAATGAACTTAAATTTACCCAAAGGTTAAAAATAATGGAATTCATGAAATTATCTAACAGTAAAAAATTTCCATAATTCTACATAAATAGATTAAGCAATATGAGTTTGTAAAGATAAGTATTTAAAATAGACTCGAGTAAAAGTAATGAATCCAAACTTGGGAAAATTATTTTAAAACTACTTCATATGAAAAATAGAAGAAGGTAGAGATACGAGTTTTTTTATAAATCATATATCCATTTTATGGTTCTCTTAACATCGTTTCGCTACCAGCAAGCTTGAACTGTACTCCGATGAAGTTGTCTTTTATGCCATACAAGCTTAGTCCTACTGCCAGTGAGCGTCCATAACCCTGATGAGTTTACTTGTATTTCTCATGCTTCCTATTTAATCACTCTTTTGATAAGTGCATTTGAAAGCTTTCAGTTTATGATGTATTTGAGTGAAAGAGGTGGGATGGTAATAGATATTTATATTTAATTGACATAATACTTTTATAATATTTACTCCAAATTATTTCTCTGCAACTATCAATCAGAGGTTTTTTATGTGGAGGGGTGGGAAGGATTCATTGTGTTAAACTCAAATCATTTATTTCCGTGGAAAAGTAAACTCAATCACTTAGAAAAGATGTGTGTTCCTCCATGAAAAATATTTAAAGAAAGATGGTTTTATGATTTCATAAATATATGCCTTTAATGATAAATGAAATTCACTTAAATGGATAGAGTAAAATATATCCCACGATGTCAATCATTGTTAGGTAAGAGAAATACCTTTTGCATAAATCATTAGAGTCATCGAAATCAAAACAAAACTGGAAGCATAAGGAAAAGAATTCCTAAACTAAAGTAAGAAAATAAATCAGCGAATAAAAACAAAAATGAAGAAATAAAAAACTAAAAGAAAAGAAAATTTAAAAGATAAACTCCAACAAGACCGCTAATATAAATTTCTCCATAAAGGATTTATAAAAGAAAAAAATCATATGTACGTTCATTCCTATTTTGAGATTTTATTTTTTTATCTTGCAGAGTTATAAGAAATGGGGTTTTCAAAATTTAGAGGGTGAATAGTAGGGATGATATATAATACGTTGAATGAGAAGTCTTCGTCTATTGCAAATTTCATTTTTCAAGACAAAACCTGCATAAAAGCATCTTAACTATTTTCTAATAAAAGTAATGTTTTGAAGATAAAGACTAGAGGTCCAGAAAATCTCCAATTTAGTTGATTCGATGAGGATCATTACTGTTTCTTTCAATAATATCAAAGAGAAAAAAAGAAAATGGATTTCGAAAACTAATCTAGTAGAGGTACGAAAGGTTCATGAAGACCTATAAAAACATATTTCAAAATCAGAAAAACTAAAACTGAAACAAGTGAAGAAATGAAAATAAATGAAAGTGGGCACATGAAACTTACCATTGGAGAATTGCATTTAATATTAACCGAGAAAGATGATTTCCTCCAATACAAGTTAACTTATTTGTTTAATTAGAATTAGAAACATGAAGAAGTTAAATTAATAAAAATCTTATTGACCCAAAATCATTATTTATTGAATCTAAACTGAAGCAAGCAATAAACTAAAATAAAGCAATGTTTCATGTTCAAGGAATTGAAAATAAATTGAATTCATTAGAAATGAGGATGGAGATATGTTTTTTTATGAATTGCAACGATGTATTTTCTTTTTGTTTCTTCCGGTCTAGATTTATATCATCCCCAAAATATTAAAGTTGATTCAAAATCCTGAAAAATGTAACAGTATATAAAGAGGATTTGAATTTCTATATGATAAGTACGGAGAGAAATTCAAAATAAACAAAATAAAAAACATGAATTAATCATCAGTATATTACCTTGCCGAATTTTTCGCATCGCAAGATTTTTTGTCATGCATAACTTAAAAGTTGCGACTTCCACATTTTCCAATATGCGATTGAATTTTTATAATAATTAAAATAAAAAGGTGAAGAGTTGTATATTGGCATCTATTGCATCGTAAGATCTTAAGACAAACCTTTATTTGAGTTTTGCGATGCAATATATTAGTTGCGATGGAAAAGTCGTGATATGAACAGATGTGATATCGGAGAATAGCCCTTTCGGAAATGTGAATGAAATGAAACGCTGACAGTATTCTACTGATAGAGAAAATGCAATAAACAATGTAGCACATTGGTGGGACCAGTTTTGGACTTTATAAGAGATCGGCGATAGACAAATTTGAGCATGGGATGTAACGATATTGATACACCGATGTGTGATGAAGCACGAACCCATTGGTTTTATGATATGGGTTTAATTACATATCGGACCTGGACATCAGAACCTATAAACATATGTCTCTACGAAACTTATGATTTATGAACGGACGCGATATCTTTCGAAAATGAATTTAAATGTTGAATCAGGTACGGGGTTGTGTGGACGTTGCAATTTTTAGCGAATTTATTTTATCGGAGAATGAGGGAGAATGAATATTGGAAGAATTTCATCAGAGGTTTATTATCGGGAAAGGGTAAGAGCTGCCTCTGATTAAATATTTCAATATAGAATATTGCGATATAGATGATATGATATCGGAAGAAAAATTTCATCGGAGATCGGAGGGAATGGGCATATCGGGGGCTCAAATATATTTGGAGTATGCTCATTTCAGAACCTCTGATATGAAATTTGCGATATATGATGAGCCATAATTGGGGCTGATGATTTCTTAATGTATTCAATTAAAAAAGAAAGTGATTTATTTAACTTTTCTTTAAAATAAATAATCCTTTAATATTTTAATTAATTGTCAGAATATCTGATTGGAAAGTAATTTTACTATATCTTCCTTATGAAGAGAGTTATGAAATATAATGATGTGATATGATTCTTCCAACAATTTATTAAAACTTATCTGGATTTCAATGAATAGAAGCAAAATTAAATAATCCTCAAATTTAGACGAAATCATAAATACTTTCCTGAACATGTTGCGGATTTGAAAAGATCTGGCTAATTGTTTATCTTAAGTCTTCATAATCAAGTCAATGAAGACCTACAAACAAAAAAAAATATAAATAAGAAACAACCTTGAAAATTAAAACTAACAATAGATGATGGTGAGCGTGTAAACACATACCTGGAAGAAATTGACTGTAACTTTTACCTCTTGAGGCTGCAAGTTCTCCCAAATTTTCTCAAAATTTGCTTAAGTTTAACATCACCTTCTTATTTTAATCTAAAATGCTAAGTAAGGAATTTTTTCAAATTGCATCCACCTCAAATTTATATTGGAGGAAAACAGTGGTGAAAACAAGCTCTTTTTTTAGAAATACTTATGAATCAAAAATTGTCAAGTTGTAGTGAATCCATGGAATTTCTTCATGTATGATCAATGTGATGAGTTTTGAAAAACAAGGAAATTGAAGGCTCTGAAAAATATGTATGATCTGACTATTCAAGAGCTTCTAAAAATGATCTAAGCTATTTTTCTATAATTGGCATGGGATGCCCAAAAGAAATCGGATTCATTACTTGCTTTATTGAAAATCTGAAATAATAAAATAAATGCAAACTGAAAAGAAAATTAATCTATTCCTATTTCCAACTCAATAAAGGAAACATGACTAGGTATAGTCATACTTCCAATGTAACCATGTAATCATTTTAATCCCTGTAGATATGTCCATGTCAAACATTAGTAACAAAAATCCAAATATAATTAAACTAAGGAAACGAAATATGAAAGCATAATGTACATTTATTGTTAGCAACTTCTTTACAATCACCTTCTTTTGAAATTTCCTTTCCAACTGAATTTCAATTGGATCATAGAAATCTGGATGGGTTTCTATTAATGATTGGGAAATATTCAAAAGAGAAGATGATAGGCCAAATTGTGGATAAGAAATTTTAAATACAATGGCCTGCATGAATTTGTTAGTATTATGTGCAAGTGTTAAACTATTAACAATCTTCCGTGAAGGAAAACTTTCCAAATGTATTTCAAATAGATCAATAAAAAACAGATGGAAGTCCAATAGATCCAACGAAAGATTATTAATTGAATTAGATTGCTGGTCATATTGTGAAAATGCACTCTCTTGTTGGCACTACTTTTAAGAGGAAAGAAGTAATTGATAAGGAATGAACATCAATTGAAATTGAAATTTTAATAGTTCATGATGTTCACAATTATAATTTGAATCTTCTTTTTTCCATTGAGGTAATGCATTAATTGAGTGTTCAATATTGAGCTGCTCAATATGCCAGCACATAGTATCTAAAAATCTAAGACTAAAATCAGAAAATAAATCTAAAGCTAAAAATAAATGGCGGAATAATAACAAAATTGAATCATAATTTACACTAGTGTTACAACACAATTGGGACTGGCTTAAAGCAATTTACTCTTCACAAGAATTGGGCAGAATAATGCAATTAGAATGATTGTTGATACCCACTTGTGAATTAGAGAGAGGGTCATGACTAAAAATAGGAATGTGAGCTTCATCATCATAAAAATCATAGATTGGAATGGTTTCTTGAATGTTGAAATCGTGAGTATGATTAATTGTTTGAAAATGAAAACTCTTTGAAATAATTTTTGAATTAGATCATTCTTCATTTTCACGTGTGATTCGACTTTGATCGTGAGGATTCAATTGTAGAGAAGATAAATCAATATCCTTAATGTCAAAGTAGCTATCATAAATGACCTCAAGACATTCATTAGAATCCCCTTCGATCTCATCCAATGTATCAAAGCAAGAAGGAATATTGAGCTCATGTTCATTAATGCCAAGAGAATGATCAATAATTAATTCTCTATCTTAATAAAAACTAATCAGCAATTCATTTAGATCAGCCTCTCTATTTTCTGAAATATCTTTAGAGTGGTGAGAGGATAAATTGCTATTAGAAAAGTTATCAGGATAAAGGGAAAAATATGAATCTCAAACAATGCATTTGAAATGTCTCATTTTGAGAAATCTTGTACATTTTCTTCATTGCAAATTTCAGATTTAAGATTATTTACTTGGCTAATTGTGCATTCTTAAAGAATGTTTCTTTGTTTTCCTGAATTTGGCATTTTCTCATCATAAAAGAATTCAGAAATTTGTACAGAAAATTGTGTATTATTAAAAACTTTGATCGATGATGGTACTTGTCAGTTTCGTTTTGGTTTCCTAATTTTAACTCATACCAATTTTCAAGTTTCAAAGCAATATCTTCTTCAAGAGTGTTGCTATTATCTTTTTGGGGTTGATTATGAATGGAAGGAAAAGAGAAAATATGTTCAAACCAATTTAATAATTCATCTTTCGAAGGTTTGTCTTCAATTTAAATGGAACCTAATGATAAAATCAATTAAACACTCATTTCAAACATTCGTAGATCTTCAATTTTAGCACATATCTAGTCGTAGATATAGCCATCAATTTTACAAAGAAAGATTGTAATAAATTGTTCCCAACTATGATTTGAGGCAACTGAAAGTGATTGGCACCAACTTCTGCCTTTTTCCAAGAATGTAAGAGTAAAAATCCTACATAAAATTTCCTCATCAATATCATGAAAAGTAGAATTTGAAATTTTTTGAATGAATTGTAAGGCATGATCAAAAGCAGAAAAATTTCTCTTACCATTAAACTTTGCCTAAGACAAGAGTCTTACTATTTCTAGTGGAGTATTGGAAGATGCACGTCCTGAAATACAACAACAAATTGGAAGTTTTAGAGGAGCCATTGTAATAAAAATAAAATGTTAGAATACAAAGAATCCAAAGGAAAACAAGTCTCAGGCCCTCTTTCTAGCACAAAATGTTGAAGCCTCGAAATTCTCTACAACAACATGGGGGATGACCACCCGGTCCAGACCTTAAAGAAATTCCTTTTCCATTTGGAATAGTGGCTTTGAATGCTTTAACTAGGTCCAATTACCTTCTCTCAATCTCCATTGGCTTAAAATATGACTTTTTTCTACCAATGGAAAAGAGACATCAGATCATTTCTCTAGTTGATCGGGAAAGAAAGTGATCCTTATGCTAATTTGGGCTTAGCCAAGCCACAATTAAAGTTTTTTCTCTTTGAGAAGATGACTTTTTAGGGATGTAGAATTTAATCTATATGCAAAATTATTTTAATATGCAAGAAAAAAAAACTATCTTAATCCTATCTCAATTAGGCAAATATAGATCTATCCCAATTGAGAGAAAAATATTTTAAATAATTGGGATTTAAATATGTTTGGCATATAATGAATATCAAGATAACGAAGTAGTTCAATTAACTGACATTATGAATGCCAAACACATCCTATCTAGAGACCTCTTACCTAAAATAATCAATCAACAACACTCAGGAATAAATTCACAAAATGATATTGATCATTTAATCAGTAACTTGAATAATTAAACAATTATATGCGGAAAAATTTCACAACATATCACTATTCAATAAATCAATTTTATAAGACAGATTTCTGAGTAAATAGTTACTTAGAAATCAGAATTCAACTTATAAGACTAGAGATAAATAATAACATAAAATTGAGGCAAATTTCTCATATCAACAAAAGTGCACAAATATGGAAGCAAATTGACACATTCATGTTATTATAAAATGAAACTAACATTTAAAATAATAGTATTATAAATACTAATTTATTAAGTCCATTTCTCCAGCTCTGGTCTCTAACGGTCCTTTACAATGCCTAAATTTCTGCTTTCAAACCAAAGCTACAATAGTGCAAATTCTGTTCATTATACATAACTCAGAATGTAAAAGAAAAATCTCAATAATCCCCAGATCTGAGATTCCTCTCCTCCCACCTAAAACTTTAAATTCCTATTACAGAAGTGTTTTTAGAATTCCATAATTGTAGAAGAGAGAAGCCACTATTACATTCTACAATATGATATTTATAATATTTACAAAATTATTTCTTCATAGGAAAGTTTATTAAAGAGTGGTTTTGCTCAGTCAATTTTCATTGGTTCAAAACATATTCTTCAATCGTTGGAACCTTCTCATTGGTTGAGATCTTCTTCTTCTTATCTCTTTAAATGTTTTCCTACAAAAACAAATCAAAACAAACTTAAAATGTAAAAATAAAATCAAAATGCCAAATATGGAGTTAAAATAAATCCAATTAAAACTTAATTAAATAAATAATCTAAAAGGAAATTTAAACTTTCTATTAATTCCTACGATGATCTAATTGGTCAAGGATATCATTGACGAAAGGATCTGCACTTAGAAGAAGTTGTGGGCAAATGAAAATGCATAAAATAAAACTCAGAAAATTGATTTTGTGTAAAAATTCAGAGCTTGATCTTCTGCTGAATTTTAGATCCAATAAATTATCAAATCTGAAAATGAAACCACTTCAGAAATGTTCTGCATAATTTTATTTATCTAATGAGCAGTCCTGGGCCTGATTTGGCCAAGTAAAACTCAATTAAGAAGCTTTTAAATTTGGCATATAAAAATTACCAAAATTCCGGAATTTCTTTTGTTTGCATTAAAAATCAGAATTTAAAAAAATCTAATCCAAAAATAAATTAAAATATTTTAATTAATTAATACTAATTAATTACAATTATATTATTAATCTAAATTAATTATAAATAAAAATTAATTAATATTAAAAAATGATTTTAAAAATTAATTAAAATATTAGTATAATATAATATTATTATAATTTAAATATAAAATATGTTATTAATTAAAAACCAAACTATTTAACTTTTTACAAACCAATTCCAAAAGTTATTTTTTAAACCAAAATTCAACATCAACTAACTAGAGAGGAGTTAACGCATTTATCGTAGATCGCATTTTAATGATTGATCACAAATGTTCATTTATATTTTTGTGTAATGCGAGAATGCAAGGTGATGGAGGGGTGGTTACATGGAGGAATAAGGTGGAACGTATGAAAACTTTGCATAAAAACAAATACCCTGATCGCATGAAACCAAATCGCAAGTTTGTTTGTGAAATATATATATATATATATATATATATATATATATATATATATATATATATATTGTGATATGCGATATGCGCAAACGTTTTATTGTAATTTTATTTTTATTATTTTATTATTTTACTTATTTTTGAAATTTGAAAAGACTCATAGTAATCTCGTAATTTCGCATCTCGCATTTCTGTAATCTCATATTTTCATAATCTCGCATTCTCGTAATCTGGCATTTTTGGAATGAGGAGAAAGGATGTGAAGTGGGGCCCACGTGGGATTAATCATCCTACAATTGGACTTCAGCTATTTTGCAGTTTTGGGGCTTTGGGTTTGAAAATTTGTTTTAAAATAACAAGTTGGAGTGAATTACCAATATCCCGAAATTTATTTTCGTCTATTGTACCATTTAGCTGGGTCATTTTGTAGGATCGTTAGTGCAAATGAAAAATTAGTAAAAATTAATATTTACCATGAAGACTATTTTAATTGCGAAAATTGAAATATCATACACTTTATACATTTTTTAACCTAAGCGAGAAAATGATCAAACTTCAAAAGAGTGTCATTTACAAATCAATTCATCAAATGGAGCAAAACAAGTATCGTTGGAAATTTTGTGAAAAATCAAATTCAACAAAACAATCAAAACAAAATTCCGAAGAAGATAAAAAATGACAAAAACGTAGGATAATTAACTTAATGAAAATCCTAAAAGGTGTTTGGCCAAAAATTTTGTAGAAAGAATCCCCATTATTCGAAGTAAATAAGTACAAAATGGGGGGTTTGTGTTTTACCACCACAGGAGGTAAAATGAATCTCATCCACCTTTAGTTATAGATTTTTTTATTTTTTATTTTTTATTTTTTTTATCTTATTTGTATTTTGGAGAGAAAATTACATAATTTATCTTGGGTTTTATCATTTGTTAATTTATTTCTATCTCACAGCAAGTATATCTAAGATCAGGGGAATTGGTTTTAATCCACCCCAAAGCTCCTCTTGTACAAATACATAGACTTAAAATGTAATCAGGGATTTCGATGATTCTCTTGTAATATGTTTGGGAAATGGCAGAATATAAGGAGATTCATTCTAGTAGCAAGCATGTGTGTTTCCCTCCTATAAACTTATTTGATCTTTCATTAATGGATGTTTCTTATTCCTAAATTTCGGTGCATCACTTCAGCTTAATCTGATTATCCTTCGTAGCATTAGTCAGGTTGAGAAGGGTCGTTGAATCCTAGGTAACAATTCGCCTATTTATTTGTTATTTTAGTTCGGTTTATTTAGATTTTATTTATTTTCTTTACATTTTATTTTCTTTACATTTCTTTTTAGTTTGATGTCTTTCCCTTTAATTTCCTGCATTTTGTTTGAGAGACTAAAATCTATAACTAGAATCCTTCGCTTCGTAAATCCAACCTGTTATTGAGTGCATGAACATTGTGTCATGCCCCAAATAAATTATATAAATAAAATAAATAAATACATAGAGAAAGGCAAACAAGGAATATGAAAATATGAATAAATATAAATCTAATTATGACAAGTAAATTCTTGGGATTGAGTCCTTTATGATGGAAAGACTCTATATAAGAAAGGGGGAAATAAGAAGAGGGAATATTTTGGAGGTGGGGAAAATACTAGTATATATGGTAATAATAGATTAAGGCATTGGAGTGATCGGTTGTTGTCGATCCTATGGTTGGGACAGTGGGAGAAGAGTTGTTCTCATACCTTCGTTGAATTGTTGAAGCAGCAGGAAGGTTCCAAATTCCAAGTCTTTGGATATAAGGTTGCAATATTTGTATTTTTTTTCTTGGTATTTCATGTGGTATCAGAGTTGAGTTTCAATCTTGGGGCCATGAAATGCCTAGGAAAAATAAATAAATACTAATATGTGTACTTTGTATCAAAAGACTTGCAATTTCCCCCCTTCTTGTTACTTCAACAACTCCGCAATGAAGGTGTGAGAATAACTCTTCTACCAACCGTAGGCTTAGCTCAAGATCCAACCACCCTTGAGCCTCAATATATTATTTTCATAGTTACAAGTATTTTCCCCACCTTCAAAAGATGCCCTTCTTCTTATTTCCTCCTTTTTTATGTAGATTATTTCCATCATAAAGGACTTAATCCCAAGAATCCACTTTCCATAATTATATTTATCTTAATTTGTCTTTTCCTATGTCATGTTTCTATTTCCCTATGTATTTATTTATTTTATTAATTTAATTTATTTGGGGTGTGACATACTTCCCCACTTCAATGAACCTCATCTCAAAGTTAACTTAAACATGCAACTCATTGTTCCATAGTATCATCAGGCACCAAGACGGCCATTTTTCACCAAGACAGAATGTCATCTGCCACCAAGGCATGTATCTGACACCAAGAGAGGTAAATCATGTAGGATTTTTTCAACAAGAAATGGATATCATCTACCACCAATGGAGGCATTTGTTACCAAGACGGGAATATCATATGTCACCAAGGAAGGTATCAGTCACCAAGATAGATATATCATCTGCCACCAAGGAAGACATCTATCACCAAGACATGAATATCATCTGCTACCAAGATAGGAATATCATCCTCCACCAAGGAAGGCATCTTTCACCAAGATAAGAACGTCATCTATAGGAATTTGTCAACAAGACAGGGATATCATCTATCACTAAGGTAGGGATCCGTTACCAAGATAGGAATATCATCTTCCACGATGGTAGGCATCGTTAACAAATATGGGAACATCATATGCCACCTAAGTAGGCATACATCACCAAGAAAAGAAAATCATTTATAGGAATCAGTCAACAAGACAGTGATATTATCTACCACCAAGGAAGGAATCTATCACAAAGACAGGAATATCATATGCCACCAAGGTAGGTATTGGTCACCAAGATAAGTGCATCATCTACCACCAAGGAAATATTTTGTCACCAAGATAAGAATATCATCTACAACCAAGTCAAGAATATGTCACCAAGATAGGAATATCATTTTCCACCAAGGCAGGAATATATCACCAAAACGGGAACATAATCTATAGACATTTGTAAACAAGACACATATATCATTTTCCACGAAGGAAAGCATCTATCACCAAAAGAGGAATATCATTTGCCACCAAGGAAGGCATATGTCACCAGGATAGGAACATTATCTACCACCTAAGCATAAATCTATCAACAAGAAAAGAATATCATCTAACACCACATTAGGTGTCTATCACCAAGACAAGAACATCATTTTCCACCCAGGAAGCATTTATCACCAAGACAAGAATATAATCTCCCACTAAGGAAAGTATCAGTCACCAAGATAGGTACATCATCTACCACTAAGGAAGGAATTTGTCACCAAGACAAGGCTATCATATACCACCAAGGTAGGCATCTGTCACTAAGATGGGAATATAATATGCCACCAATGCAGGCATATATCACCAAGAAAATAGCATAGTCTATAGGAATTTGTCAACAAGACATGGATATCATCTACTACCAAGGCAGGAATATCATTTGCCACCAAGATAGGAATTTTTCAGCAAGATAGGAATATCATCTAGGAAGGTATATTTTTCCAAGACAGGAACATCATCTCTAGGATTCTATCAAAAAGACAAAGATATCATCTAGAACCAAGGAAAGAATATATCACGAAGACAGGAATATCATCTTCCACCAAGGTACGTATCAGTCACCAAGATAGGTACATATGATTTTCCACCAAGGTAGGAATCTATCACCAAGACAAGAATATCATCTGCTACTAAGGTAGGAATTTGTGGTTACATAATATTCATAATTTCATCCTTCTTTCTAAACTTATCATTCTGACTCTAAGGAATAAGAAATATTGGTAATAATCGATTGAGATGTCCCCATACCATCAAATCATAATGGAACTAAATCTTTCTTATATATTTATCAATAGAATAAATGAATTCACATGACATCATAATTCTTATAGGTTAGTATGGGGATTCAGGGAATGAAGGGACCACCTCATGTTATCTCATCCCTTCATTGGCCTTTCGACATATGAGGATTCGAATCAGATGCAAACACTTGTCACATTAATATTATCAACATGTTCAACATGCATAGAAATGTTATTCCATATCTTCCTTTAGCTAAATTTATTGTAAGTATTTTGCAACCATTTCTTTATTCATGCTAGTTTCCTAGGTCCATAGTACCTTAATGTTCCACTTTGACTTCCAAACAGCTAATAAAAGGCTCCAACAATTAGCTCAAATTAACTCAAAATGACTAGTAAAACTCACTTTTACCACCTTTTGATTGATATTCAATGAGTTACTAAATTTGATGCATTTCACACCTCAGATTGTTGAGATATGCCCTGATTTGATCTGGGTCTTATTTCATTCAACCAAATTATGCCTTACATTGCCACATCATCATTGTCCCTATGACATATTCACGCTCAACTGATGGAACACCTTTGGGAATTTGGAAAAATTGATACATGGTTGTTTTCATCTTCTTATATATACCAACTTTGACATAATGCATGCAATTTTTCCACTTGGAATCCTATTGCACTATTTGACAAACTTTTACCATCCATAACTTCATCATGCCTTCATTGTTTGGAAAAATTTCAATGAGGAATTGTGTCTTCTCATCAATCTAATAATTTTGGGACCAAGTTGACTTCTTGACTTCTTAGACCATTGGCATTGGGAAATCTAAATTGTCTCGAGAAATGCGAAGTCACATTCAAACTTTGTGACTCATAACCTTGTGATAAGACATAGGTGCATCCCAATGAAAGCTAGACTAACCCATAAATCGATGATCACCCTAACATAAGCAAGGTCCTCCAAACTAGGAGTCCTATAAAGATCCATCCAAAATCCCCCCTTACTATACAAGAGAAAGAAACCAAGGACTTAGCCCAAAAGTATAAGGCATGGTTGATGATCACAAGATTTAGGACACCTAATACTATGGTTTTCATGGTTGTTACAAGGATTTTTGACTTATAACATTGAGCTTACAACAATGTTAAATGTAACCTTGTTCACATGAGGGATAACAAGACTTTCCATCTTATAAGCACATAAGATGAAAACTATATTCCATGCAACTCCACTTTTGATGTTGTTCACCAATAGTTGAATTGATAAACAATGATTGGAATTTTTTAAAATCAAATCATCAATTTCTTCTGTGATTATATCAATAACATTGTGTACATGACAACTGAATAAAACTTGGATCTTAAAAAATCGAAAAAGAAAGATCTACTACCTTAATGGTGATGCCATAACCTCTTTGGGTTTCAGTTTGCTGCTATTTGCTAGAATTGTTTTACTCATTCGTCCTTATAATGTATATCGTCATATAGTTAAAAGATGCCCATATGAAAGACTTGAAAGCAATCAATAACATAGTAGCTATGTATTGAGGTGTTTAACTAATTATATGTTATTTTAGTGTTTAGAAAATAGAGAAAAAAAGAGTGTACATTTAGGTTCCCACCATAATTAAAGTTTGAAGAAAATGGGGAATGTGATGCTGCCATTTTTGAAGAGCTAACGCGGATTGTCTAAATATTCCCATCTAACACCATATTGTTTGTCAACCATAATTTACTCTTGATGCAATGGAAAATTATAGATTCCACACAAAAACACACATCTGTAATCGTTGGCCCATCTGCAGTGAATATTGCATGGAAGAATTTAAGTTTGTACAATATAAAAAATAGTAGATGAGGTGGCAGAAGTTTTAAACACACACGATTTTCATGCATTGACTCTCATCTCCCTTGAAAATTTCTTACAACTTTGTCTTTATGTGACAAAAGACAAGTTAGCTGCTAAACATAATTTGACGATCTCCCTCTCTGAGTGATTGCTAAGTGGAAGAATCGATCATGTTACTCTCATACACCAAAGAGGAATGAGTTTACTCTCAGAAGCCTTTGTTGTCATCTATATAGTTGGTGTAGGCCATTGCGTGAAGCTTATTTGAGGTAATGGAGTGTGTGATCCACATCTGGCGAATCTGATTGGATAAATTCACGATAGACAATAAATTTTCTGATGAGAATAGCCGTTGAAAAAAATATTGGGCAGACGGAGGAGAGAAAAAATAACGACATAGACCACACAGAAAAGAGAGAGAAAACAAGTGGAGTTTACCATAAAAAGGCGGACAAAAATACCAGAGAATATATGGTTGTAAGAAAGACACTCACAGCTATTGGGATTGGCATAATGCTAGCCAAATAATGAGAGAGTGGTCCTCACATTGAACCTGCTAAGTTGGAAATTTTTGCATTAGCCAAGTTAGTGTCACTAAACAGAAAGATAATACTTTTATAAAATAATGATAAAAGTGAGTTATTATTGGATTAATATAACCTCTAGAAATAGGGAGACGGCTAATGGAAGATGGTGTGACATTGACTGTGATTAGTAAGAGAGAAAAAACAAATGGGTACAGAATAAAGTGAACAACTCCACCATGAGTTACCTCATAACTCAATTCATCATGTTCCTCCCATCGTTACAGTATAGAAAGTGTCGTGTAGAACAACATTCACAATTACAAATTTAGTTTTTTTTTTGGAATTTGTGTTTTTTTTAATAAGATATTTTGTTTGTGGCCGACATGACAACTTCTTTTTTTCTAGTGACATTTCATCTCGATGCTTGTTAATATCAACAAATTTAAATTTTGGACAAAACCTACACTATAAAAAAAAAACCAATCTAGCACAAAACCATGGATTTCAACACTTACAACAATGCTAACGTATTATTCTAAGTATTTACTCTTTATTTCACATTATACCATATTATGTCCATACTACTATGAGATTCAAGGTCGATTCGAGCCACTACCACTATATCTTTGGAGCCTATGACATGCCTTTCTCTCTCTAGACTCGGTTACAATAGGGGGATTGAACCTTAGATATCTTAGATTCCATGATTTCATACCACTTCAATTACCAATTGAGTTTCCCCTCGATGACTTATCAAATAGATTAGTATTCACGCCTTATAGATCATATATTTTTAAACGACCAATAAAATATATCCTCAGGCGTTAAATTCCATAGCGGTTATATGTATAATATTCTAAGATAATAAAAAATTATGTAGGTCCTCATTGAGATTCATTTTCCTTCAGTGTGTATATCTACCAAATAATATAGTAAATCTGTAGATCATACTTTTTCATAGAATCATTTTAATTATGATGAATAAAATTTTAATTGGATTTCAATATCCAAGAACTCATGGTGAAGCCTGCATATTTTGTATCACACAAGTTGATCAAAAACAAAGTTAAGCAACATAATGCATGGAGATCTAGCTGAGAATAACATGACTAAACACAAAACAGAAATTTGTGAATTTTTGGGCCTAGATGTAAATGGAACGATCTAAATGACCCAATTTGTGGTTTTGCATGACCAACATTAAAGAATCATTTGTTTCATCGGTATTCATGAAGAAATAGGGGAATAATTGGGGTTTAAATTTGTAATACCATAAAGGAATAAAATCCTTAGATCTCCGATAGAAAAATAGCTTGAAAAACAACTAAGAATGATATTTGATCCATGGTATTTGAACAATATTTTATCTAGAGGAAATAAATCCATTAAGTGAGAGAAAGATGATTTGATTCGTTGATCTGATCTAGATCTTGGAGAATAAGCATGATTAAAAAGATTAACAATAGTTTTTAGAATAGATCTAGAATGATAACATTAAATACAAAAGTTTAACAATGCTTTCAAAGCGGATCCCAAAATTTTAGCACTAGATCTTGTAGTAATAATACATCTAATATTTTTAATCCCAAAAGGTACCTAGAGTTTCAACATGGGACCTATGAGTTATGGGCACACCACACTTTTGTTGTGCAACTTTGATACCACATGAAATACCAAGAACAAAAATAATATGATGCATACCTTGTATCCAAAGACTTGGAATTTGGCCTCTTCCTATTGCTTCAACAACTCTGCAATGATACTATGAGAACAACTGTCTTCCAAATCTTAGGCTTAGCTCAACAGTCGACCACCCTGGAGCCTCAATCTATTATTGCAAGATTTACAAGTATTTCCCCACCCCCAAAAAAAGCCCCTCTTTTCTACATTTCTTATATTATAGATTATTTCCATCATAAAGCACTCAACCCCAAGAATTATCTTTATCTTAATTTTCCTTTTCCTATTTCATGTTTTCCTTTCCCTATGTCTTTATTTCTTTTATTATTTAATTTATTTGGGGCATGACATGTTGTCTCATAGGGTGACATATTACACTATGAGGTTGTGCCAGGAGTTTTAAGACAAGGATTGGCTAGACAGATTTTAATCTCAATGTGTTTATCAACATTCGATCTTTTCTTCGATGAACTTGTCATTAATTGTTAATTTCCAACAGTAGTTATCAACATTATATTAGGATATATTAGGGCTTTAATCTTACATATAATTTTCTTACATCTCTAAGTTTACAAATATGGTCTGATAATTTAATGTTGGAAATATAAGCATATAATTTTCCCAACAACGAAACATAGGGTTACATGGAGGTTACATGGGGGTAGCTACAATTGTTATGTAAAGGCTACCTAATCACCTTCACTATTGATTGTAGTTACGAGGTTTACCATCTTGTCACTAGTCTAATCCTTTAGTGGGTTTTATAAGCTGGATCCTTGATGATTTTCATGGCCTTATAAATCATAGTCCTAATCCCTAAATGCCTCATACAATCCACAAGGAACTTGGGGATCATCTCGTACACAAACTTTTCAATTTAATAAGGATTTTGAGTTTAAAGGCCAAGAGAAAAGGAGGAAAATAATTCTCCTTGTCATGGATGTATGAAGTGTTGAAAATGTAACTAGTGTCGATATTCATAATGAAAAACAAATGTATCATTGATGTACTTATTATATTCATTTATTACATTCATTATTATTATTTTCATTTCTATTCAAAGCATGTTCATCATGCTTCTAGGGTTTATTGAGTAAAAAAACAAATTATGAGTCAAAGAAATATATTTGATTCAAATTCCTATATGGAATCCTTGTAATAAAAATAAAATTATTTTACCTTCAGTAAAAAAGAGTCAAAGATTCAATTTTTCATCCACAAGACCAAGTCAGCCTAAAAGATGCATCTATTTAACCTCCCGGATATAAATAGCATACACTTCAATCTCATTCATCCGCTTATCACACACTTAAATTTCTATGCCAAATAAGAGAATAAAGATAGTGAAGTAAAAGGAGAGAGAAGAAAAATAAAATGAGAGAGAATTCAGGTGTTTTTGGCTTGTTTATGTTCACACATGCAAAGGTACTAGGGAAATCTGTGAACTTACAGGTCCAAAATTATGTGTTTTGACCAAATTTGACAAGGTTGACCAGAATTTACTTTCCTTGAATTTGATTTGGTTGAAGAATATTTTGAGGGATTACTTGAGTCTTTGTGGTAATATTGACCTTGGTATTGGGTCTTGGATACCTCACTTTGATTTTATTATATAATAAGAGTATTTTTTGCATTGTCCCCTTTGTGGGGTTTAGCCCTGTCTTGCAACTTAATTTTTGGTGTTGTTTTTCTCTTTTTGATCTTTATTTTTTTTATAATTGGTTTATGAATAGAATATAATATTAATAAGAAGCCAAAAAATATTCACAAGTAATTATCAAGTTAAGAGAAATCATCATTATCTACTTGCTTTTGGTTTCTCAACATGGTATCAGAGTTAAGGTGAAGGAAGGATGCTTAAAGATCATATTTGTTGTCACTCTTGTTTGAAGACATTCTTATAGCAGTTATCTTCTCTCTCCATATCCAACGGCAATATACATGAAGGAAGGTCTCAAGACTCTTAGAAGTCTCCTTGAATCTATTAAATGATGCATCATCAATTTCATCTACAAGATATCTAAAGAATTCATGGGTGGAAGTCTTTATTCTGCTCTTACAGGCTCATTTAAAGATGATAATCCATGGGTAATTGATAGTGGAGTTTAAAGGAATATGACAGGGGAACATGGTCAACTAAAAACTATATAAAAAGGAAACTCTTCTCACTGAGTTGAACTTAGAGATAATAATAACTACTCAGTCAAAGGAATTGAATCTACATCCTTGGAGTTGGAATCTGGTGGGAATATTCATCTCAACAATATCCTCTATGTTGTTAGAATATAAAGGTTATAGGATGTAATTTTTTTATGGCATAGTTAGTTTTTAGGAAAAGAGATCCAGTATTGAAAATGCAAGGAATATTGGGATTCATGAGGGGAGGTTATATAGACTTTTAACTCCTCCTACTCAAGTTATAGTCACATTTAGACATCAACCCTTTTGAATTATGGCATAGAAGGTATGGTCATCTCCATTACAAGATATCTCCATCATTGAAACAAATGTTTACTCGTATACCCCAATTAAAAGAAGAGCATGAAATAGTTTGTAAGGGATGTGCCCTTGGTAAGAATGTAAAGAAACCATTTACTAGTAGTGATACAAGATCCAAGTAAATTTTGGACCTCATACACTCCAATGTTTGTGGACTCATGTCAAAGAGGTCACTTTGTAGACATCAATACTATGTAACATTTATTGATGATCACTCAATAAATTTTTTGATATACCTCTAGTGGGCTAAAGATGAAATATTCAAAAAGTTCCAGGAATTCAAGGAAGAAGTAGAAAATATGAAAGAAAAGAAGATCAAAACTTGTAGCCTTTTGAAACAAAGAAGGAATTAAAAGGGATCTAATAGTCCCCTATAATCATAAATCGAATAGTGTGGATGAAAGGAAGAATCGATCCATTGAAGAATGTGTAAGAGCCATGTTACATGACCAAGACCTTCCCAAGTTCTTATGGGGAGAATTTTTTGTGATAGACATACATACAAAATAGAAGTCCTCACTAACTTCTTGATGGCATGACCTAGAAAGAGGAATTTACAGAAAATAATTTGAATGTTGATCACCTAATAATTTTTTGATGTCCTATTCACATTCAAATTCCCAAGGACAAAAGGAAGAAGTTGAACCTGATGGGTATGAAAGGAATATTTTTTGTATATAGCACCTTATCCAAATCATATAGAGTTTTCATCAAGGACAAACATTGTATTGAAGTAAGCATAGATGTTACCTTCAATGAAAGAATTGAATACAATAATTCCAAGGATATCCCTATTGAATCTAATGAATAAGAAGAACCTATCGTTACCAATGAAGAGAATTCAAGGAAAGAAAATACTCCAGAACATACAACTAATCATCATGAAGAACTAGAAATACCAAGTGAACCCCTATAGTCAATCATCATTCCAGAAACTTGAAAAAAATACCATCTTGGTTAAGATCAAATCTGGAAGAAGTCAAAGGACTTGTAGCAGTAAAAGGAACATTTGGAGAAGGAAAGAAACCCAAGAGATATTCAGGTTATGCAACTTACATGACTAAAATTATTGAAGAAAAAACTGCCACTTATGAAAAGACAGTCGAACATCAAGTATGGAAGAATGCAAAGTTAGAAGAATGACAATCTATAATGAAGAACAATGTTTGGGAAATTGTTCCTAGACCTAAATACAAATCAGTTGTGACTTCCAAATGGGTGTAAAAAATCAATCATATTGTTGATGGAAGAATTAAGGCTAGATTTCTGGAGAGGAGATTCTCTCAACAGGAAAGAATTGATTACGAAGAAAATTTTACTCCAACAGCTAGATACACAACCATTATATCTCTCATTTCCCTTGCAACTACTATGGGTTGGAACATTCATAAAATTGACGTAAAGATGTCCTTTCTAAATGATACAATTGATGAAGAAGTCTACATTTAGTAGCCCCAAGTATTTGAATTACATGGCAAGGAAACACAGGTTTGGAGGTTGAGGAAGGCTCTATATGGATTGAAACAAGCCCCTAGATCATGGTATGCCAGAATCGATGCATATCTGCTAAGACTTGGTTTTGTCAAAATTTCAGCAAATCCAAATCTCTACATCAAGGTGGTAAAGAATGAACCTATGATTACACTACTCTATGTGGATGAGTTCAGGGAAAATTTTAGGAACCCCCCTAAATTTATATATATAATAAATGGCTGAATCCCCATGATACATAGGAAAAATGGAAGGCGATTTTATTAATAATATAATATGTATATATAATTTTTTGGCGAATCTCTCACGAGATTATATTATCTTGTAAAATCATGGCGAATCACCAGTACAAATGCCGAATCACTACTACAAAATGGTGAATCGTTGTCTAGTGGAGTTAGGGGTGTTGGTTCCAATAAAGATATGGTATTTGAACCAGGAGTAGAAGGAAGAGAACCACCGAGACCAAGCATGGCACATGGTGACTCGTGAGGGAAGTAGTTCTCGTGTAGTTTGGAAAATGCGTTCTTCTAGTTCTTCTAAGCGTAGTGTTGTTGCTCATGCTACTACTAGCACTGATATTGAGGTTGGAGAGGAGTTTCAACAAATTGGGATCTTTGCAGATCATTTTGTTTCAATAATCCTCCAACACAAAGGCCCATGCCTCTACCGATTTCTTCAATGAGCAGAATAAGTTGAACAAAAATTAAAATGCCAATAACTAATGAGTAGAGTCAATACAACAATCCCAACACACCTCCAAACCGACAGTTGTGCCTCACTGTCTACTACGCACATCCAAACCGACTCATCCCATGGCATAATTTTCTCCTGGGAATGGATCAGGGAATTCGAGGGGGCGGTATCATAAATTCATGAAGCTCAACTCATCCCTCCACATTCCAATGCAACAATGGAGATTGGATCTCCTCAACACATATAATCACCAACAGGAACCAACAGTTACACAAGTATTACATAATCCATGCCTCTCACAACAGTGGCCTCTCACAAGTTTGATCGGCGACGGTGCTTGACTAAAAACTTTAAAAATAAAATTTTGACTAGGAAAAGTAGTATTCAATTTTTTATCTTGTAATTAAAGAATTCAACATCCCAATATATAAAAATACTATCAAACGAACATAATGCACTCCACTCATAAAATAGTTCAGGATAAGAGAAAGTGTAACTTCTCATTCCATTCATAACACAACTCATGATAAGAGAAAGTGAAACTTCCCATAATGGTAAAACAAAAGGAGGAAATTTAATAATGATAAAACAATTCCAAAGTGTGGGGTATCCCACTTTTTATTCACACACCAAACAATCCATCAACAACTTACTTGCAGTTGTCCTTGCCAGAAATCAGGAAATTGATTTTACATCAGAAATTAACGAAAAAAACTGCATATGCTAGGGAGCCTTAGTCACCAACTAAAATTTTAATGTTGGTCGTTATGGAAATCGACTTATTGCCAACTATCCAAACCTTGAAGTGAAAATTACACTAAATTATGTACAAAAATGGATATAGTTTGAACATGTAAACTCCCCAAGTTTTCTTGTGCCCCTCATTCATGGCTGTTTTTAAGCTGTAACATGGGAAACCCCCCCTTCCCTTACAGTTCGTTGCTTAGGGTTGCACGGTTTCCATATCCAACCTTCAATCCAGTTAGCTTCTTATTCTTCAGACACTGTTGGTAGACCGTTGGTTTTTCAAATCTGTTACCAAATTATGAAAAAAAATCAAATAAATAATGAATTCATGATTATCTTTGGAGAGTATCTATGTATGATTAATTTCATTATAACATAATAGCTAAAGAAAAAATATCATTAGGTAAGTAACCCAATTTAAATCTTGAAGATACATAATCTTCAGTGATTTCAATAACTGAACAATAATTAATCGCTCTTTACCTGTTAGGGAACGGTATCAGGTGTGGCAAATGAGTATCTATGTATGATTAATTTCATTGTGACATAATAGCTAAAGATAAAATATCAATAGGTAAGAAACCTAATTTAAATCTTGAAGATACAGAATCTTCAGTGATTTTAATAACTGAACAATAACTAATTGCTCTGTACCTATCAGGGAATGGTATCAGGTGTCAGGGAACGGTATCAGGTGTCGCAAACTCTGTGCTAAATTGACAGCATCTTCTGCATTACTGACAATTTGATTGAAACAGATGTATCTCCCATAGGCATATGGATCTTCATAAGCACATATATGAGCATCAGCTAGAAACTTTATGTCAACACTAGCTAAAGTGCCCTTGTCATACATTTGTGCAACCCCTGCCATCACAAATACTAGCAACTATAAATAAACTAGCTAATAATTTTCACTTCCATAGATTAGATCCTCTCCAAGGGATTACTATACCAATAGATTAGATCCTCTCCAAGGGATTACTATACCATATTTGTACGCTCTATAACATAGTCTATTTGGTATGCAGATCTCTCACCCTCACCTTTAAGATATGCAATGGTAGATCCTGAGCTTTTGTATGTGATACCAGGTCCCACAATCAGAGATGCATTGATTGTCACCATATTCAACCCTCTGTCCATGGACAACACCCATGCAGCCCTCTCTGACAATGCCTTGGCTAATGCGTACCATAACTGTGAACAGGAAATATAGCATAATTAGAACAGGAATACCACAGATCACTTCAAGGCTTGGAATATTGCTTTGAACTCCACTATATTTGAAAAACACCCAAATTTTATACATATACCCCTTAAAAAAAAATCAATACCCCACCACGATGTATTTAGCTTATCTATGTAAAAATATATATACTTAGCACAAAGCCAATTTAGCCCTGCTTCAGTATGCACCAAATATTTAGACAAAGGTTACATATGTAGACTTTCTCAGTATTTGATGCATTTATAACCTGGGAAACTTCAAGGACAAAAATGAATTGGATATGGATTGTTGCATATAGAGAAGATATATGCACTCTGTTCTCTATGATGTGGTATCACTTGGCAATATTAAGAGACAAAAGATCAATTGGATATGGATTGTTGCAGGGTTAGCTGCAATATGTAGAATGTATTATCATTTGAGAAATTTCAAAAAGCCAAAAGCTAATTGGATATGAATTTATGGACTGAGAGAAGCAAGATGCATTGTATTGTTCAGTAAAATGATAGTGGACAAACTAAAATATGAAAGAGTCAATTGGAATTGGATTTATCTCTTGTGATTGGAAGGAGTGATTATGCTTACCCACCGAGGTCCCAGATTCAATTGTTACAAATGACATGTTGAGTTAATATTAAGTATACTACTATCATGGCTTCCATACTATTGTAATTGGCCTTGGAAAACCGTAGATGCAAACGTTGAAGTTATTTATTAGATTAAGTAACTAATCTGTTCAAAGCACTTGTAGATTCAAACTTCTGAGTTACTTACTAAATTAAGTAACTAATCAGACTAACGCTATCGAACATACCATTCAGTTAGATATCGTTAACAAGTTAAAAGGAAAAACTGATAAATCAGTCCACTTTACTTAGATTGTATAATAAACTAATATTTTGTCTTATAAAAAATCAGATATATAGACCTTCAATTTCCTGCAAATATTTGCATCACTCCAATGCCTCTCATCAAGGGCATTAACCTTGCAGTCTCCATCTTCTCTCCAAATAGTTTCAGCCACAGAAGAAGTGAACACAACCTTCTCAATGGTCTTGGTCTGAGCGCACGCTTCCACTGCATTGTGGGTTGCTTGTACTTCAAGGAATACCACAGATCACTTCAAGGCTCAGAATACTGCTTTGAACTCCACAATCTTTGAGAAACACCCAAATTTTATACATATACCCCTTAAAAAAATATTCAATACCTCACCATGATGTATTTAGCTTATCTATGTAAAAATATATATACTTAGCACAAAGCCATTTTAGCCCTGCTTTAGTATGCACCAAAGATTTAGACAAAGGTTACATATGTAGACTTTCTCAGTATTTGATGCATTTATAACCTGGGAAACTTCAAGGACAAAATTGAATTGGATATGGATTGTTGCACAATTCCACATTAGAATGACTAATTTATGTCAATTACGTAGTTGTTGTAGATGCCTCTCTGGAGAAACTCTTAGCCTACCTTCCCTTGGGATGAAAATATTTTTCAGTTCAAAAATCATCAATCTAAAATTTTTTTCTACCCACCCAAATATTAGGTGTTGCACAATCAAATAGATCTATTTTTTAGCAGTTTTCAACTGTCTTAGACACATGCTCAAGTTGTTTTTGTCAGCATAGACACATTTTGGCTACAATTTCTATGGGCAATCATATGTTCCATCCAGAATTGACAATGTCAAAATTGAGGATAGATCATTGTTTTGTTTGACAAAGCAATCATCCGTCTACTTCCATTTTTTCCCTTTCTGGATTAGTTTCTCCTTGTTAATTCTAGTGAAAGATTTATTTTTCTATGTCAAATGTGATGGGAAAACTGGTATAAGCTTCTAAAACAAAACATGTTGCAAATTTTGCCTCAATGTATAATTCTTTCCCTGCATCTCAATGCCAATGAATATTATATTCTCTATAATAATGCAAAAAATTTTGCCAAAAGATTGGAATATATTTATTTTTTCCGATTTTCCCATCCCAAGAAATAATACTAGGAAACTATCTATGTGAAAAGAAATAGGTCCCAACTTCATCAAATCCGACTTCATTTCCAATCAAGGATCAAAACCATCTTTGTTTCTAATACCAATATAAAATCACACGTTTTCCAAATATCAATAATTATTTTCCAAGAAAATATAAAACTCGAAACTCAGCAAAATTCCCCAAACACAAGCAACATATATACCATTAAAATTTTCCAAGATGTCAGAGCTAGACATCAAGGTAGTTTCATGTACTTGAATGAGCCCATTGATGCTTTGTGTTAGTCTTGTTAAATTAGTTATTTATCATTTAATACTAATCAGACACTATCTATGTGAAAAGAAATTGGTCCCAAAATCATCAAATCTAGCTTCATTTCCTGTCACAAATAAGAAAAAAACAATGTAAGGATTAAATATGAAACATCAATCTTAAAATAACATGCATGAAAGAAATGTAGCTACAATGTTACAATGAAAAATACAAAATATAGAACCCATTTTTACCTGAATTTGACATGTAGTAATCTTGCATGATCAACGGAACATGTATACCAAAATAAGAGTCCTAGGGTATTTCAATTTCCCAGTTCTCATCTTGGCCATCATTTTCTACATTGTGAACATGATCTTCTCCAGATGTACTTTCATTATGAGCCTCCAAAACATTATTTTCTGTATCAAGTTCATTAGATAAATTTGTTATATTGTTTTCTCCCCTTCTATCACAATCTGATCGCCAAAGCGCTAGTGCTCTTTCATATGGAAAATTGTCAATGTCATACTTTGTTACATATAATCTTAAACATGTATCCACATGTTTAGAAAGCTTGTTCCTCAAATTTGACTTCAAAAATGATAGTGCACTAAGCATTCTCTCATCCTCCACTGATCCCAAAATCATGGTTTGACACAAATATGCTAATTTGAAATATTCTGATATGTTTTCTTGCAGGTATTGGCTAGCACTTAAAGTATTCCATAATCTTGCTATAGCATAGTTTTCATTAGGATTCTCCAAAAAGGGATATTGCTTCGACATTGTTTCACCAAAGCATCCATCTTGTTGATACAATTTTGATGAATCTCAAATACCTTCAATCTGTTCTCCATGTATCGAGAATTTCTTGCAAAAGTGGTCTACTAAACATTTTAATCTCTTTTGAAAATCGGCTTTTAAATTTCTTGGACATTGACAATTGTTCCAATATTGAGGGTATACCACACACATGGCCTCCAACAATTCATCTCGAGGAAATCGTTCTCTTATCTCTGATGATAGTGATCTTGCAATTTCTATCAAATTTTGTCTCACTGAGATCACAATATTATCAAATTGGTCTCTTGACACGGGGCAATCTTTGGTGATTCGTCCCGTCTTACTAATATAATGAAAGGGGACCATATACCCATGCACTGTGATACATAGTATCCCTTTTTCATCAAATTTCAAAAAAATTTCAGTATTTTCTATATTGATGATCTTAGTCCAACTTGTAAACTCTAGACCAGTAGAAGAGACGGCATCATATACAAATTATCCAATGCAAGGCATGCTGACTTTCTCACATTTGTGTATTCAGCAATATACATTGTCTGATTCTGAGATATTTTCATGAGGACATTCATTTCATGTAGCATAGGAAGAATTCCATCCAATTTCAATAATGTTTCTATATCAGTTAGTCGAAAAAGAAGATCTTAAGCTTTGTCTACATTGTAGCGATTTTCATACATCAACCCTACCAAAGATTTGAACTCACTAAATAGTCTTTGAGCTGGTCCATTTAATGAGATCCATCTTGTATCGACATCTTTCAGTAGTTTTTTTCCATCCGTAACACCATCTGCAAATTGTTGAAACTCTAAATATCGTTTGGGACTACGAGAAAAGTATGCATGAGTCTCACATACAAGATCTTCAACTTTTGAAACTGATGGAAACTTGCTTACTATTTTAAATGCAAGATTCATCCTATGAGCCATATAACGAATATTAATCATATATGGCGAAGCTCATAGTTGTATTCTAACACAAAGACCATTCCTTTGTCCTTACATTACTGATGCTCCATCTGCTCCAACACATACCAACTTTTTTGCAATCATTAAATGATCCATACCACTTTCCTTCAAAGTATTAAGAACAAGTTCATAAATATTTCCAGTTGTAGAAGTCTCTCTCATCTTTTTAATCCCAAGTAGATAGGAATGCATAATATGGTCATTAACCATATAAATGCTCATGTAGATCCATGAAGTATTATAAATAGCCGTAACCTCATCCAAAGACAATGCCAAAAACCTAGCATTTGCAATCTCCTATTTCAAATCATCATTTTCTACTTGAGCTAGATATCTTGCCCATTCCCAACCACTAGTTACGGACCAATGAGAAGATGGAAAGTTTGGCACGTGAAGAAAAGATAGAAATTTCATGTGATCTGGATAATTTGTCATAGGACTACCTTTACATAAGATGTGAAATACAGTGCTCAATTGTATCGTCTTGGATAACAAACTTCTTTCCATCGTCTTTTCAAATTGAGATATGATCGTTCCTCCACTTGCCTCAAGTTTCTTCTTACTTATTAAATATTTCTTGTATTCTTCCACACATTGGATATGTCGACATTCCTCCAAAGATTTCCATTTGACAATAGACTTGTCTTTACCATTTACAATTTTCTTTTCATAAACCTTTCCTGCATGCTTTTGTACTGTATCTAGCTTCGTCTGAAATTTCACTACCTTGCAACTTTTCCAACTACATGCAATATATTTAACTTCTCGTAAATCCTCATTTGTAGGAGGTATTTCTTCAATAAATGGAAAACTTGAGACCCAATCATCTTGGAATTTTCTCCCTACGGTCCACTGGCCTTTTTTCCTTTTCCGTGAATGGTTTGTGTCACCTTCCAAGGAAATATCTTTAACATTTTCATCACTAATTTATGTTGAAACTGCATTTATCTCACCCTGATCACTTGAGGAACCTATTATTTCATCCATCATATGGATATTAGATGCATTTTCACAAGAGTTAACATCTCTCTTAGTAACATATTGTTCAAAGGAGCTTGAAGCATGAAGAGAATGTGTATTCTTGGGTTGAGACTTTTTAAAGTATGATAATACATCAATTTGCCTTGATAGTTTCTTCCCATGATTAGCTTTTGACATCTCACTGAATATTCCAGAAGTAAAATTTGAAATCGATCTAGAAACCTGCATCAATAGTTTCCAAGAGTTGAGAATTACTAGATTTGTAAGTAGCTTTCAAAGTAAAATAAGTGTAATGTTCACAAAAACCATTATGAATTTTTTTATTAAAATGTTGTGCCAAGGCCCAAGCCCAAAAGAAAAAATAAATCATTATACACAAAACAATAACATCATGAGTCATCATCTATAAAACAAAGAACATCATTCAAATGTAAAATATATAAGAATTTCCACTAAATTAATTCATATCTCCAAATCACCTAATGAACACTTGAAAGCTTTAAACAAAACAACAAAATATTACAATAACTTTAATCATCCTTTGCAAAACACCTCTCCCTTAAGTTCTAAAGAATTGGTTATAATAAGTTGAAACATATCCTCTATCATTTTCCATGATAAAAGTGAGGAAGGAAACTAGTCAGTTACTAGTGATTATTTTACTTATCTTTCCCTTGATGAATTATTTATAAGAATTTGAAACATATCCTCTATAATTTTCCATGATAAAAGTGAGGAGGAAGTCAACTAGTAAGTTACTAGTGACATTTACACCCTCCATAGAGAAGATGGAGAACTTGGGCTAATTAACAGCCATGCTCCAAGGACGGTTTTAGCGACTAAATGGCTTGCAAGGACAAATGAAGGAGAAACTCCTTATGAGGTAGTTTTCAAGCATAGGCTAGAAACAACTTCACATATACACAACATCCAAGTCCCTAATGATTTATGATTTAATCATATGTGCAAATTCCTTTAATTTTCCTAGATGAACAACTGTCAAAACAATTTGGAATGATTGCAAGTAATATTTCATGAGCTTGACGAGGAGCTAAGGATTTTTAAGAGTGTTCTTACACTAAGACACCAAGTGGGCCACATTGCTAGGTGGGCCAATGATTTGGGTTTACATGCATGGAAAAAGCATGGGTAAAATAAATTGCAAGTGTTAAATGATATAATGGGGTTGATCAGCGGAATGGACCCTTTGTAGGGTAAATCAATGGAATGGTATCTTTACACTTGTTTAATCAATAGAATGGACCCTTTCTATAGGTATAATAAGTGAAATGGAAAAAAAACCAACATGTTCTTAACCATTAGGACCATTGAAGACCTGATTTCAGAATAGGACCTTTTTAATGGAAAATTCAATTGGAGCAATACAGAGCTAGGGCCAGGGTTCATTGTGGAAAGACTTGATAGGTTTCTCTTATAAAGCTCCTTTTTCTCTGAGTAATTCTAAATTTTTCAATTATCCCAAGTGCATTATCCAATAACAAGATGATTATGCTCTCGGTATCAAACTCTCAAGCACTTGGTCCAGGTCATTTAAAATATAGTCCTGTATGATTCTCACAGCTAGAATTTAAAGAAATGGTGAGAAATTCTAGATCTCTCCCAGTTCATGGCTTTGCCTCCTACATCTGGGAGAAAAAAATAAAGAGATTAAAATTGAAATGAAAGAATGGGCTAAATCCCACAAGGAAGATCGTCCCATTCCGAAAAGACGGGAATCCTTGAAGAAGTCAAGTCCCAAATTGAAGAATAAGGGCTCTCTGAACAGACTCGGGCAAGGGGAAAAGGAAGTAAGTGCTCAACTATTCAAAGCTTAGATCGTCGAAGAAGAAATCTGGAGATTGAAATCAAGGAGCCTGTGGCTGAAAGCAGGGAACAGGAGCATTAAATTTTTCCATTACCAAGAACACTCAAGAAGAATTTAAAATTTCATCTCTGAGGTAACTCTTAGATAGATTGAAAATAGATGGTTTAATGAAATCAAAGTATCAGCCTTCTCTCACTTTAGGAACCTGTTTTCAGAATAAGAGTAGATACTGCAAGTGCTCAGGAGGAAATTTTGGACAAGATCCATGTATTTTACAAGAACTAGATAATGAGAAACTCCTAGGACCCATATCAAGCAAGGAAGTCCAAGAAACGGTATGGAATATGAAACTTAACAAAGTCCCTAATCCATAGTCTAGACAAGTTCTCAACACATTTTTAGTAAGCATGGAAATATATCAATAGGGGCCTCTTAAGCTAAGTGGAAGAATCAAGGAAGCAATGCAGATTTAAAGAAAAAATAAATTCCTTCTACTTCACCCTCATCCCTAACGTAAGAAAATAAAAGATTCTAGGTAAGACTACCTTTTCTAGATTTAAACCATTGATGCAATGTGTTATCGTAGAGAAATAAACTTGCTTTTTTCATGGTAGACTTATCTGTGAAAACGGCATAAGAGTTCAGGAAGCTACTCACAGTAGCCACCCATCTGGAAAGAAGTACATGAGTCATAAAACTCAATATGGTGAATGCCTTGGATAGACTGAGGTATAATTTCTTATTCTCATCTATGAAGAAATTTGGCTTTGCTAAGAACTTCATTCAATGGGCCAAGGCCTACATAGGACCCTAAATTAAAACTATGATCAACAGGAGGACAATGTCTTTCTTGAATCTTCAGGGCCACCAAGGGCCTCAGATAAGGATATCACATCTACCCTTCCTTGTTCACTATAATGGCATAGTGCTACCTATAGGAGTTTGTTATCCTTCTATAATGAAGAAAGTGCTTGACAATGAATTAATCGTATCTATAGCAAGAGTTATATTATTTTCATTTTGAGCTTATCCTACCTTTCTAAAATGCATGCTCCTAGTTGGGTCTCATATACATCAAAGGAAAACCTACATTGGTTCAAGACATTTCACTGTATAGACGAGGAACTTCGAAGACTCGAACTTGAACACTTGCACACTCCTGGACTAATTTATGTCAGTTACGTAGTTGCTGTAGATGCCTCTCTAGAGAAACTCTTAGCCTACCTTCCCTTGGGATGAAAATATTTTTCAGTTCAACAATCATCAGTCTAAAATGTTCTTCTACTTGTATGCCTAGAAAGATACAAAAAGAGTATAGAGTATAGACGCTGTGATACAAAAAGAAGAATCTGCTTCAAATAGAACAAGCCCTAAATAGAATGTAACGTTCCTTTCCTGAAATGACTTAGAAAAACCACAAAAATTTTGAGTTTATTTAGTCTGGTTCACTGTGAAATTTTTTACAAACAATTGGTATGTGGATTTCTATAGGTGACTTTGAGAATTTATTTCCAAATGAAAAGGTACAGAGAACATATATGCCAATTAAAACATCAAAACCTATATGATATTAATGCTTCTGAACAGTCACATCCACTTGCATTTAAGATAAAAGGCATACATAACATTGATAGAGCATACTCTGGCCAATAAAATGAGTGAGTTGAGAAGTATCAGCAAGCAATTAAAAGAGAAGTATAGTAGTCTATGGAGGCCGCTTTCAGAATAGTAATATCAGCAACATAAATAACTTCCAATAAAGAAATAACATAGATGTACTTCACCTCCAAACACACAGGTATGCCTAGAAAGATTTATTTTGATATGTCAAATGTGATGGGAAAACTGGTATAAGCTTCTAAAGAAAAACAGGTTGCAAATTTTGCCTCAATGTATAATTCTTTCCCTGCATCTCAATGTCAATGAATATTATATTATCTATAATAATGTGGAAAATTTTTCCAAAATATTGGAATATATTTATTTTTTCCGATTTTCCCATCCCAAGAAATAACCCAAACAAATTGCAAGTTTTTTTGAGTTCTGAAAAAATCACAATTTCAAAAAAAACACTGGAGTATTTAATCAATGCCAATAAATCTTTCATGGATTTCCCTGCTTGGGTAGATGTCAAGTATGAGCAGGAGTGGCTGGCAATAGAGGATGTCCTTAACCAGCCACTACAGGATGGACAAAGTCCTGTACTAGACTCAGTACCCACCACTATGTTTGACTCCAGCCACAGAACCTTCCACTACTAGAGGATGACCCAATATATATGCCCACTAAAGGAGAAGAGGCATTGATAGTGGATACTAGATCATTTGGTGTTTGTATATAACTACATATTTTGAAATAAGGCTCAACTAAATAGGTTTGAAATAATTCATTCAAGTTTACAGACCAATACACAAGAAAACCTTTGAAAGATTCACATAATCAATAAATATGGCTCAAACTTGTCCAGACACGGAGGGCTGAAATTATATAGGAAACCACAACATATTAACGAAATGAACATTAGGGCAAAAATTATGCCTCATGAGTCGCACCTCCGTCGCAGAATAATTTCCTTAGAGAGGGATGAAATTTGACCTATTAGCCTTGAGGACTCCTCGCTGAACTTTGAAGCAATCACCAACATTCACCAGTGGTCCAACACATTCGGACTGGAAAATTTATTAAAAAATAATAATGAGTCATGACAGAGCGCTATTAGATTGGCCAAAACAATCATAGCACACTTGAAGCATTCGAATTTCAGACTCAGAAAATTTATAGAAAAAATATAATTACAGTTACAACCCAAGGGCCAACACCACTACCCAAACTCCTCCTCACGACACGAGTTTAGCTCCATGGCACTGAGGAAATGGGCTATCTTGGACCTTGGAACTCTAAATCCAGCTACCATGGTCCGTCTCCCGAAACCAATTGCCCTCGTCAATGCGTGCATCTGTAGCCTGTCATAGGTCAATGCGTCCAGAACTTGTAAGTTTCCACCTCCATCTATCGATCTGACCTCCATCGATCTGGTTTTCACATCCAACATTCAACTTCCATGCCCCTTCCAAGCCCCAACCACCTCTCTGACCCAATAAATTCTGGCGAACCAGTGAAAAAATGGATGAATCACTTCAACCCCTCCCTCCTACCTAGTAAATCCAGGCGAATGCCATTGAAATCTTCTCCAAACAAAAAAAATCGGGAGCGAATTCCATTTTTCAGTTTTATGGGCATTTATTCTGGTGGGCTAATATTTAATAATTAATTATTTTTAAAATAATTATTGGGCTAACTTTATAAAACTATAGAAAATGGGTTTTATATAAAAAAATCGCCCTATTAAAATTTAAAACCCCTTAAAATTCGCCTTTGGGCTAAAATTTTCCCTGGATGAGTTACTAAGAATAGGTGTGGAGCATCATATTCATGAATGCAAGAAGAAACTAGAAATTGAATTTAATATGTACTAATGCACTACTACTTGGGACTCGAAGTGTGGCCAAACCTGGTGAGATTTATCTTGGTCAAGGAAAATATGTGATCAAGATTTTGTAGAAATTTGTTATGATGGATACTAAACCTATGACAACTCCAATGATCACTAATTTGAAGAAGTTAATGAATTCATATTCAAATTTTGTTGATCCTACATCTTATTGACAGTTGATTGGCTCCTTGATGTATCTTGTGAACAACCAGCCATATATATGTTTTGCAATAAACAATCTTAGCCAATTTTAGATGGAACCAAGGCATGATATTGGATAGCAACCAAACACATTTTCAGATATCTTTGTGGGACTATACATCTTTATATGAAATACATTATAGGTAATGAGATTTATTTAGTGGTCTACATAGATTCGAATCAGGCAGGGAGTTATGCAAATGGAAAAAGTAATACTAGTGTATGTTTTTGTTTGGGATCCTTGATGGTTTCATGGATGAGCAGGAAACAAGAATCAGTTGCATTGAGTAATGCTAAAGTTGAATATATAGCAACTAGTGAAGTTTGTCGAGAGGAAATTTGGCTCTTAAATTTGTTTGCATATTTTTTTGAGGGACCTTTGGATTCTACCATCATATGTTGTGACAACTAGAGTTGCATAAGGTTGAAAAAGGACCCATTTTTTCATAAAGAAGCACATCAATATCAACTACCACTACATTCGAATTTTAGTGCAGGATGGGATCATGAATCTATAGTACATCTCCATTGGTGAACAAGTAGCTGATATATTTACAAAGTCTCTTCCTAGAAGGAAGCTTGAGTATTTGAGATACAAGCTTGGGCTTGTGGATATTTCCTCCCTAGTTTACAGGGAGTGAGTATGGACAATGTATTCCCTATATGTCATGTACTATGGCTAGGACTAACAAGCGTAACCCTAGTGAAGGCACTAGTAGGGAAAGTGGTGGATTGGATAAGAATATGCGAACGATATTCTTTGAGGATTTGTATCCAACATAATATTAGTACCAAGGACTGATAGTATTTGAGGATGGGTGATATTAGAGATAAGAATAGTCCTGTAAGGACATACCCGGTGTTATCACTCATAAAAGGTGAAACATTACTTGACATGGTCATACAATTCATTTATCAAAGGTCTCCTTAAGCCTTTCAATTTGGTATAGGAAAATTTCATTTTTTACATATTCTACCTATCCTAAGGTTTAAGACAACCTCCATTTAGGTCATGTCATGTCCCATCAGTCATCATGAGGTGTCATTTTTCATTTCCCAAGAATTTAAATTTAAAAAGGACACTTAATCCAGTTTTACAACTTTTCATAGTGTTTTATACAGTGAAATAACAGTTTTCGCTACAAAGCTACCTAATAGTTTCATAGCGAAACTTCCAGAAGTTAAACTAATCACGCTATGAAAAATTGTTTTATTTTCTGTCTTGTCAAACTCAATGTGAAATGTCAGCTCATGATTGAAGGTGTTAGGGTCGAGGTCATTTGAGTCTGTTAGGGTTAATTCAAAGGTACAAATCCATGTCTAAGGTAATCATTACCCTTTTTAGCATGCATGTGTCATGATTAATGCATGAGTTTTCATTTAAACCATAAAACATTACCTAGTTAGTCTTTTTGTCATACTTCGCTTTACCTTTGCATGTTATTGGATTTCTAGAACAGTTGCTTCATCAAACCAAGTAGGTTGCTGGCAGATTCAAAGGTTGCAGGTGTCATCAAGCAAGTGAGGCTGAGAAGATATAAAGCACCCATGGCTGCAAGGAAGAAAACAAGCAAAGGTGGTCATTGCCACAGGTATGAGCCCATGGACATGAATTTTCTCAATGAAGACCCAACTTCCATGGAGGTATTAAGAAGAATAGGTTGCTTGCAATTCTGTCAAAGGTTGCAGGGTTGTCATCTACATGTTTCCAAGGATTTTGCTAATAGTTTCACAGGAACATCTTCAAAGGTGGGAATGCTAAACCTCACAATGACACTAGACAACATGTCAACAGCAACAAGAATCCCTAGAGGATGAGAATAGTGGTTTAAAGGCATCAAGTTCACCAAGCAGGATTGCAAAGAGTTCATAAAACCATAGCATAGCGAAATTGATCTTACAAATGCTATCCCTAGGAGTTTTATGAAGGACAACTATTCAAAGCTATTGATGATCATTCAAAAGTATTTAACCTGTGAAGGAAGGTTTCACATGGCCTACCCCTACCACCCTAGGCTTCTTATGCATTTTGTGGGTAAGAGGTCAGTTGACCTGCCCTTTTATTTATATGAAAGTCTAGGTAAAATGTCAGATAAGGTTCAAGTTAAAACAGAAGGCAATGAAACTTCTCTCTTTCACCATGGTTTGATTAAGTTGTTGGTGTTAGAGGAGTTGAAGAGACTAGACAGAGATTGGACTTCCTTTCTGTTCATGAGTGGTTTTGAAGTTGATGTTGTCACTCCTAAGAGAGCTTCCAAACCTAGAAATATTTCTTCACCAATAGTGGCAGAGGAAGTTGAAGAAGGGAATAGATCATCCCCACCAAAACCAGTGAGCATGGAGACAGAGCCTTTGTAGAAGATTGACACACCTAAAACATCACCTACAAAACAGAAGCAAACAGTCAACAAACAAGGCAACAATAGAGTTACTAGGAGCCAAACAGTGGTTAAGGGTAACTTAGAGGAAATATTGCATGAAAATTGACATTGAAGAAACTCCCATTGTCCAAGCTGAAGACATTGAAGATGGAGGAAGGAAGATGAAGAAAGGTAAGACAGCAAAAAAATTAGAGTTTGCAGGTGATGATGTTGGTTTCATGTTTCAACCTAGAAATCCAATGACCAGACATGTAAGAAAGGTCATGGAAAGCAGCAAAGAGACTCAAAAGGTTAGTGAAACTGCTCAACCACTAAACATCATAGATCTCTCTTCACCTGCAAAAGAAGAGCTGGTTATCAAACAAAAGAAGGGTAAAGATAAAATTAGTGAAAAAATAGAAATTGAAACCCTTAAGGAGCAGTTGAAGGAGGTAGGTAAGGAGATATCAGTCTTGACACAAGAAGCAAAGAAGCATAGAGCTGAGAAGGTTCAGTTTGAACAAATGAGGAAAATTTGGGTAGATTGAGTCACAAGTGTCTCAAAGACCTTGGACAATACAGAAAGGTTGATAAAGTGGACTCAGCCACTAAGGGGAGAAGTCAAACACATCAAAAAGATAAACCTACACTTGCAATCCAATAATAGGGCATTAAGAGACAAAGTGCAAGACCTTGAAGAGAAATTGGAGCTGATTCATGAGGAGTTCGAAAATAAAGGTTTGAAAATGACTATGGTAAAAGATCCCATTGGTCAACTGATTGTAAACTAGGAGGAAACACCACAGGATTAATAATTTGAGATGGAATATGCCTTAGGAGGTTCATAACATGCATAGAATAAAATTTTACAGCTGGAGGTTAGTATTTGAAGACAATCTTGAAAGGAGCAATTTTTGGTTTTTTGCACAGTTTCGTAGCATACCTCAGGCTTGAAGCCAGAAATATGCTACGAAATGCTTTTGTACCTCCTGCAGTGACATGAGCCAAAATTTAGAAATCCACAGTTTAGAAGGCCTCAAAATCAGCAGAGACAAAGGGAAAACAGAAATCAATCTGACCCTCCAGTAAGGCCTCCTTTTCAGCAAAATTTAGTTGATGAAGAAGATCAGCCTGAGATTCCAGAAGACTCCATTCACTGCCTAGATGAAAACATGTTTGGAATTGTTTTGACTAAGGAAGAGCATGATGATTCTGATCATGATGTAAACAAGGTTGAGGAACCATCTGATTACCATAAGGGTTATTAACATGCAATGAGATGCAAAAGAAATACAACCTCAGAAACAGAAATGTCCCTATTAATACAAATAAAACACAGGCCAAGAAAGAAGCCCCTAAAGAAGTTGAGGCTAGAAAAGATCCATGACCTCCTCCTTCTGTCAAATAAATTGAAAATATTACTTGTTTGGAGAATGAGATTTCCAAAATCAAGATCCCAGTCCCTTTTGGATAAATTCTTAAGGTGAATGAGTACAAAAGTAAAATTGTAAAAATGTTAAATTCTCAACCAGGAGCTGCAGACATCCTTAATATACAAGAAGACCATCCAACCGTCTACTTGGGACCAAGATTGGAAGATGATAAAAATGAAGAGGTGCCTCCTTTCTATGTTAGCCTTAGTATCCATGACATGACATTACACAATGCCATGTTGGATTTAGGGGCCTCTCATAACCTCATGCCTAAGGTGATTATGGAAAGAATGGGATTGGAAATCACTAGGCCATACAAGGATTTGTTTTCTTTTGATTCAAAAAGAGTTCAATGCATTGGATTGATAAAAGATGTTATTGTTGGCCTTACACAAGTCCCTGCCAAGACGGTGGTAATGGACATTGTGGTAGCAGAAATTCCACCCAAGTTCGGTATGCTTCTATCCAGGTCTTGGGCAGCTAAAATCAAAGGCACCATGCAGATGGACTTGACATATGCTACTATCCCTATTTTTGGTGAGAAAATAATATTGTACAGAGAGACAAGGATGGATTATATGGTGAGCAGTAAGGATAAGCCTCAGAATTTCCCAATTTATGTTGTTGAAACTAAATTAGGTTCAACAATTCTTTTCAATGAGCTAACTGATGAAGCAGAAAGCAGAAATTCAGGAGGTTGAAAATCAGGAAATCATAGAAGAAAAGGCAGAGGGTTGGTGGCTTTTGGACTTTGATGGATCAGCTGGAAGAGAGGGGGTTGGAGCAGGCATTTAGATCACAACTCCTGATGATGAAAGTTAGTTCTATTCTTTCAAACTGAACTTTGATTGCACAAATAACATGGCTGAGTATGAATCTCTATTTTTGGGTTTAGAAATTTCGAAAAGATTGGATGCCCAAAAAATTTCAGTTTGTGGAGATTCTGAATTGGTTATTAAACAAGTTGAAGGTGTATATCAAACCAAATATGTAATAATGAGAGCATATAGAAATATGATCATAGATATGTTAGAAAAATTTCAAGAATATTCATTTATTGTGTATTAAAACTCAATAGCTGACTCCCTAGTTGTTTCTGCAAGTTTGTTTGTTGTCCATGCACATTCCACTGAAAGGTATGAGGTTGAATTTCATCATAGGCCTACTATCCCAGACAACATCATCCATTAGAAAGTGTTTGAAGATGACGAGAAGGTAAAAAACTTCATAATAATTGAAAGAAGAGTTTGAAAGCACACAAGTAGATAAGCAAAACATGCTTGATGAAACTAAGAACAATTCTGAAGTTTTGCAGCTGAATAATAATATATACCCAAGGGTCTTATCCCACTTGAGAATCTTTTTAACCAAAATGATGTGTTCAAATCTCCTAGGATACAAGCTGATGATGAAGAGGTAGAGAGTTGTAATCTTGGTACAGTAGCAATGCCTAAAAAGATCAAGCTTTGAAAATTTCTTTCTGTAGAGATGAAACAAAAATATATTGAGATGATGAAAAATTTCATTGATGTTTTTGCATGGAGTTATGTTGATTTGAAGAAGTATGATCCTACTATTATCCAGCATACCATTCCTATTAAATAAAATGAGAAATCATTCAAACATAAGTTGAGAAGGATTAATCCATTGCTCATGCCTCTAATTGAGAAGGAAATTAAGAAGCTATTTGATGCAAAAATTATTGTACCTATCAGATTCTCAAAATGGCTTGCTAACTTGGTACCAGACACGAAAAAGAGTGGAGAGATCAGAATTTGCATTGACTTCAGAAACTTGAACAAAGCTTCTCTGAAGGATAATTACCCTCTCCCTAAGATGGATCAAATTCTGCAGAATATTGTTGGTTCCCAAAGGATTTATATGCTAGATGGTTTTTCAAGATACAAATAGATATTAGTGCACCTAGAAGACCAGGAGAAAACTTCCTTTACTACACCATGGGGGATATTAATGTATGCCAAGATGCCCTTTGGTTTGATGAATGCAGGAGCGACTTTTCAAAGAGCAATGGATATTTCCTTTGCTGAGGAGAAGGATAAGTTAGTGGTTGTCTATCTGGATGACATAGCTGTATTCTCAAGAAGAGAGGAAGACCACTTGAAGCATCTGGAGAAATTTCTACTAAAGTGTAGAAGGTTTGGTACTTCTCTTAATACCACTAAAATAATTTTTTCTCTAACCTCAGGAAAGTTACTTGGGCATATTATGTAATATCCCAAAATAGGAACTGCTAGCAAGGCATGACTGGAAAATGCATTTTCTAGGAATGGCTGCTACAGGATTTGAAACCAGGACCTGGATCCCTTAGACCAATTCATCTAAGACTGAAATCCAAGAGATGGCTCAAAATAAATCCCTCTAGGTGGGTTAAACAGATCTCCCACACCTAGATGTCCTAAGAAAGTGCCCTATGAGGGACTGTAGCAATGTATGAGCATACAATGGAATTACAACGTTATTTTATAGCCATGAACACATGAAGATACAAATATCCAACCAATGTATAATATAGCAGTAAAAGAGTACAATACTTTGAGGAATCAATCACTCAAGCTTGGAAATGGAAGCCTCAACAGAACATGTACTAGCAACAGAAGAATAATGCTACACAGAATTTACACAAGGCTATAACATCGCAGTTTATAGGAGACACTGCGTCATAATAATAGATAATAAAATGATATAGCAATACCAGCTCAAGAAATGTGGGGGACCAAGCTCTCAACCCCTGAAAATAACAATACAACAATCCTTAAGAGGATTGGCTGAAATATATGTACAAATGGAAAATCTGCAAAAATGTTGGAGTTGCTGGGCAACATCTGCAACTCAGAAAATAGAATTGGATGGAGATAGCTAAAGATGCTGCAACGAATGGCTGAATCTCATCCAATGGATCTTCCAGGTGAAAGGTTGATCCAATCCTTAAAGATCTCACCCTCCACGATAGTGGTACAAACCCCCACTGCATATATACACTAAAATAATGCAGTCAAGGAGAGGGACTGTGCAATAATAGATGGGAGATGCTTGGCCTGATGCCAAGATATGAAAATTAGCTCTGAGACCTTCCTCACTAACCTTCCCAATGAATAGGAGCTCCCTCCTCTGAAAGATGAGCCAAGAAATGGTGTTATGGATCCCTCCACTGCAACACCCAGCAACACTACGTTATATTTCAGCAGAAATAACGCAGTGACTGAAGGAAGTGGCTTTGGCCTTGAGCCAAGATGTGTAGAAATGAAGTGCAATCCTTCAAGAGGCCTCTCAAGAAGGAGAGGAAATCCTAAACAGGAATCCCTTGTGCTAAACAGCACTACAACTCAGCTGAACAACTGGAGAATGCAAATAGTCTTCCAGACCAAATCAATATACTCAAAGATGTCTCACTATGGCTGCCTCTTCCTCCTTTTATGCAAGTGAATGTCTCTTTTCCATGGACCCCACACATTAGGGTTTCTTCCACAAATAATCTTACTCCCTCTCAAACTGCACTGTCTTCCCAAGCAAGCCACACCCTCTTAGGCAGCGCGGTTGACTTGGTCAAACTTGACCTTGTCCTCGAGCATTTGCCTCTTTTCATACTGGAAGGTGAAAAATTAAGCTAATCCATAGATCTCTTTCACACTATGAGGGATTTAATTCCTACTCATGGGTATTTTACCCATTTTATTCACCTCCTAGATGATATAAGAAAAAAATAATATTCCAATTTGCTGCTTGCAAATTTTGGAATATTACAGTCCTCCCCTCTCAAAGATTGCTTGTCCTCAAGCAAATGCAAGGATAGACTGAGTTATTTCTCCTCTCCCTGTAGCATCCATGTATGATGATCTCCTCCAAGTGATGTGATGTTATCTCATCAATCAAGCCTCCACATTGCTCCTCCTCAGCATGCAAGTCAGCTATCAAGCCATCATCATGTAAAGGTGAAATACTCAAGAGGATAGCAAAGTGATGTCTAGAGGTCCCTTTAAGGAATGGGATCTGAAATAAAATGGGAACCATATTTCCCATATGGATCCTCCATCCCCAAGCTATAAGCCATGCAAAATGAGTCACCTCCCAACTAGGCAACTCTTGGAAACTGTCCTCCAGCTTTGGCTCCGACAAAGTAGGTGGGCTGAAAATCTGCATATGGTAGACAATGTAGCCTACCCCACGCTTTCCATCTCTCCACTCGTGATAAGTGTAGAGTGTTGGATGATCTTGGGCTACAATCAGGTTGCCCTCAAGTGGCAGGATGAGAACCAGATCTCCAAAGATCTCTCCTCCAACGTTGCAAATCATGATGGCCCAAATATCCCCATATATGATGAGTTGGAAGTCATCATCATATGGCTCACCTCATAAAGTGACAAATGTGTTGTTAAGGTGATCATACCATATCCCATGCTCCCCTTGGAACATGTAGTGCAAAAAGTGTGGGAGGATTCTCCCTCAAAGGACACATTCACCCAATGTGTCTTTCTCCCAAACATGCTCCTCATAAAGACAGCAACAATGGAACCATACGGAGAAAAAATGAGAATGATGCTTGCTGCCACATGTAATAAATGAAAAGGACAATGGTCCCTCAAATGTAACCAACGCAGCTTGACCCTCAACTACAATAGAGACTGATAAAATGAGTGGCTTCTCAACCACTTGCCTGCTGCTCCAATCTCCTCATAACTATGGAGGAAGTGAATGATACATGGTGTAAAATGAGCATGTCCTCCATAATATCTCTCTTCCCCAAGTCCTCCTAGGGAATGGCCATCAATCATGCTTATGGCCTCAACTAAACCATGAAGTCTAGAAAAAATAATGCTCCTCCTTAGAGCATCATCCTGCACATGTATGGTTAAGGGATTCATATACACATTATACAAATAATCATGTAAACAACAATGAATACCCTTACCATATATTTTTCTCATACAAAGGGAGTGGCTCATAAATGAGTCCCCTCTCATACTCAAAGAGAATATAGGTGGTTGTGCTAACTCCTCCATCTCCATATGATCCATGCATATACTCATATGCTGATATATCTCCTCCTCAAAACCCTCCCAAAAATACCCCTCCATGATGGTGTGGTATGATCTCATAGAAAAAGTGGGGCTAAAAAGGAAATCATTATGAGCTACTTGTAGCAACTTCTCCTTGAGCTTGGAAGCCCCAGATAAGAAGATCCTACCATGATATAATATGACACCATATCTGACTGAATACTCCTCCTCATGCAACTGGCCATCCAATATCATACAAGTGAAAATATCCTTGGAATACTCCACCAACAGCTGGGAGTTCCAATATGGATCTATCCTCCATAGTGACAGCGCTGATGATCTCTCATGAAGAAAATTTGTCATATGGTTGCCCTCTTCTTTGACATCTCTCATGTCAAAGATGCAAGTTGGAAGGCTGCTATCCTTCCCCTGATGCTTCTGCCACATCGTAGAATCTGAAATGGAAGTGGGTAATGATGATGTTGAGGGAATGCTCCCTCTCTCCTTGAGTCTACCCAAGACTCCCAGCGTTGTATCAAGCTCTCCCAAGGTCTCCACCCTCCTGAAATCATTGAGTGATGCCCCAACATGTGAAGCATCATTCCTCCTCTGCTGATCCAATGGTCTCCCTGGTGAAATGTCTCCATGAAATGAGACATCGTCAACAAGAGATGATTGCATATATGAATGGAAAAATATGCCATGCTCTCACTGCACAATCCAGTCTCCCTCCTAGGTGCAACAACCTCCAGAAATAGATAGGGATGTGTACTCCTCATCTCATGATGCTGGGTCTTCTCCCTACCTCCTCCTTATGTCTCCATAGTTCCACACCTCCTCAACAATGGCACATGAGTTGTGCCCTGATCTCCACACATGAGATCCTGGGGACTTCCTTGAAAAGATACAAGAATCCCTCTACTTGGAGCAAGAGCTCCTCCTTGCTCTTTGTGAGGCACTAGATAATCTTTATATGAGACAGCGTTGTTGCCCTCAATCTATGCAACATGAATTGGCAACCTCCTAATGATTGGATCCCTCTTTGAAAAAGAGATCTCCATGCTTCTCTGCTCAAAGGTGTGAGATGAAAACCTTTCTTCCGACAAGGTATGGTGTAAGTTTTCAGCCTCATCCATGGTTTTCTGATGTGGAATTGTGTTTTCATGCAAGGGTTTTGTTTGAGTTCCCTTTTTTAGCCCCACCATGTGTGTATCAAGAATCCTCCTATCAAATATTTTCACTAAGGCCCTAGTGAAACTTGCATAAGATGCAGTGTTTAAATTTTTCAAAGAAAAGGATTTAAAGATCCACCAAGCATTGGCCTTACCTCTCAAATGCAGCGCTGCAACTCTGATGGCCTCATCTTCTAGCATTTGGTGTTGCTGCAAGAAGGTATCTAACTCCTCCACCCAAGCTATGGCTGAACATGTAGGTGAACCTTCAAAGGTAGATAGAAGAAATCTATCCAGTTGCTCTCTTCCCTTCACCTTGATCTTGCAAAACTTTGAAAAACTAAGATGATCTCGGCCTTTCTGAGTTTGAGACTCATACTCCTTCAGGAAATCACTAAGATTTTTTCTCCTAGCAACCTCTTCTTCTCTTTCCATCTCTCTTCTGGCAATCCTGGGCATGTGATTGCACTGTGTGTTAGAGTGTGTGGCTGCTTGCTCACACTTCTGATATGACAATATAGAGTTTGCTTTAGATTCAAACTCTTGCAGAGATTATCCATGCATCTCCTTCCTTATCTTCCTGAAGTCTTCATGAATATTATGTACAGATTTAGGAAGAAGCCTTGTAATCTTATCCCCTTTTTCTCCTTCATAAAATGGATTATTTTCCTACTTATTTCTCTGTCTCCTCTTTGAGAGTAGGAAGTGCAGGGGCCTTCCTCTTCTATTTGCTTATCCTCCTTGGGGAGGTTCTTCATGGATCTGAAATGTGATGAGATAAAACCCATCCTCTTCAATTTTCTGATCTTCTTGGGCTGTGTCTCACAGCCTGAGCCAAGAAAATAGCTTTGATACCACTGTAATATCCCAAAATGGGAACTGCTAGCAAGGCATGACTGGAAAACACATTTTCTAGGAATGGATGCTACAGGATTTGAAACCAAGACCTAGATCCCTTAGATCAATGCATATAAGACTGAAATCCAAGAGATGGCTCAAAAGAAATCCCTCTAGGTGGGTTAAACATATCTCCCACACCTAGTTGTCCTTAGAAAGTGCCCGATGAGGGATTGCAGCAATGTATGAGCATACAATGGAATAACAACGTTATTTTATAGCCATAAACACATGAAGATAAAAATAGACAACTAATGTATAATATAGTAGCAAAAGAGTACAATACTTTGAGGAATCAATCACTCAAGCTTGGAAATGGAAGCATCAACAGAACATGTACTAGCAACTGGAGAATACTTCTACACAGAATTTACACAAGGCTATAACAGCGCAGTTTATAGGAGACACTGCATCATAATAATAGATAATACAATGATATAACAAAATTAGATCAAGAAATTTGGGGGAGCAAGCTCTCAACCCTTGAAAATAACAATACAACAATCCTTAAGAGGATTGGCTGAAATATATGTACAAATAGCAAATCTGCAGAAATGCCGGAGTTGCTGGGCAGCAGCTGCAACTCAGAAAATAGAACTGGATGGAGATAGTTGAAGATGCTGCAACAAATGGCTGAATCTCATCCAATGGATCTTCCAGGTGAAAGGCTGATCCAATCCTTGAAGGCCTCACCCTCCAAGATAGTGGTACAAACCCCCACTGCAGATATACACTGAAATAATGTAGTCAAGGAGAGGGACTGCGCTGTAATATATGGGAGATGCTTGGCCTGACGCTAAGATATGAAAATCAGCTCTGAGACCTTCCTCACTAACCTTCCCGAGGAATAGGAGCTCCCTCCTCTGAAAGATGAGCCAAGGAATGGTGTTGTGGAACCCTCCACTGCAACACCCAGCAACACTACGTTATACTTCAGCAAAACTAACGTAGTGACTGAAGGAAGTGGCTTTGGCCTTGAGCCAAGATGTGGAGAAATGAAGTGCAATCCTTCAAGAGGCCTCTCAAGAAGGAAAGGAAATCCTAAACAGGAATCCCTCATGCTAAACAACACTGCAACTCAGCTGAACAGCCGGAGAATGCAAATAGTCTTCCAGACCAAATCAATATACTCAAAGATGTCTCACTATGGCTGCCTCTTCCTTTTTTTATGCAAGTGAATGTCTCTTTGCCCTGAACCCCACACATTAGGGTTTCTTCCACAAAGAATCTTACTCCCTCTCAAACTGCGTTGTCTTCCCAAGCAAGCCACACCCTCTTAAGCAGCGTTGTTGACTTGGTCAAACTTGACCTTGTCCTCAAGCATTTGCCCCTTTTCACACTGGAAGGTGCAAATTTAAGCTACTCCATAGATCCCTTTCACACTATGAGGGATTTTATTCCTACTCATGGGTCTTTTACCCATGTTATTCAACTCCTAGATGATATAAGAAAAAATTAATATTCCAATTTGCTGCTTGAAAATTTTGGAATATTACATATTATGTCTAAAGATGGGATAAAGATTGATCCAAGTAGAGTCAATGCCATTCAGAAAGTAGAACTGCATAGAAGCAGGAAGGAAATTCAGTCTTGGGAAAGTGAACTTTGTGAGAAGGTTTATTCCCAACTTTGCTGAGATTTTCAAAGGTATAACTAAGATGCTGAAGAGAGGAGCTGATATTAAATGGACAGTTGAAGCAAAGAAGTCATTTGAGGAAATTAAGAAGGCACTCACTCAAGCCCCATTATTGATTAGCCCGTATTTTTCAAAGGAATTTATGGTTTTTACATTTTCATCAGAAAGTACAATTGTTGGAGTTTTACTGCAGAAAGGACAACAAGGTACAGAGCATCCCATTTCATTTTTAGTAGAACCCTTGATAATTTAGAGCTGAAGTACAATATCCTAGAAAAACAAGCATATGCTTTGGTCAACGCCCATTTCATTTTTTAGTAGAACCCTTGATAATTTAGAGTTGAAGTACAATATCCTAGAAAAACAAGCATATGCTTTGGTCAAAGCCATTAAAGATTTCAGAATTTATATTCTGCATTCTCATGTCATAACATTTGTACCTAACATTGTGGTGAAGGAAATCTTGACACAAGCTGATCTTGATGGCAAGAGAGGGAAGTGGATTGCTAACTTGCTGGAGTATGATATAGAAATCAGACCTACAAAATTGGTGAAAGGTTAGGGGCTAGAAAAGCTGATGGCATAGTCTAATTTTGACTGTCTTGATATAAATTTTATTTCAGAAATTTTAGAATTATCAGATGATGATGAAGAGTTGATTCCTATTGAAGAGAAGTATATTCTATTTGACTGGTACAGAGATATTGTCTTTGTCTTACATCATCATAGACCTCCTGCAAAATTGACCAAGTCAAAAGCAAGGTTTGTGAAATTAAAATCTCTGAGGTATTTCATTATAGATAAAAATTTGTATTGGAAAATATTGGTGGCATTCTTTTGAATTTTTTGCTGGAAGAGGAAGCTGAAGGGGTGATTGAAGAGCTTCATAAAGGAGATTGTGGAGGACATCACTACTAGAAGGCCACAACAAACAAAATTCTCAGAGCAGGATACTACTAGCCCACCATGTTCAAGGATGTCTACAAGAAGATAGATGTCTGCCATGAATGTCAGATTTTTTATGGTAAGAAAAAGCTTGTTCCTTTACCCTTGATGCCAATTTATGTTGAGGCACCATTCCAACAGTGGGGGCTAGATTTTATTGGTGAAATACATCCATCATCTTCAGGCTAGCATCGCTAGATCCTGACAACAACTGATTATTTCACCAAGTGGATTGAAGCAATCCCAACAAGGCAAGAAAATGATTCAGTCATCATTCAATTCTTAGAGCATAACATATTGTCCAGGTTTGGCTATCCTATGAAGATCATCACTGACAATGCACAGTCTTTCAAATCCAAGAATTTGATCATATTTTGTCATCAATATCACATTACACCTGGACACTCTACTGCCTATTACCCATAGGGTAATGGTCTTGTTGAATCTTCTAACAAAAGCATTGTGACAATTATTAAGAAGGTGCTGTAGGAAAAAAAAAAGATCATGGCATCTGAAGCTGAATTATGCTTTGTGGGTTGACAGAGTGTGTACAAAAAGGTCAATTGGTACTTCACCTTATGAATTAGTGTATGGAGCTGAAGCCAATTTTCCCACATCCTTGGGAGTGTCAATTATGAAATTGCTGCAAGGACTAGAGGAGGAGCCTAATGCTATTCAGAGGAGAATAAACCAGTTGCTAGCTCTGTAGGAAAAAAGGGAGGAAGTATATAATAGCCATCAATAGTCTCAAAACAGAATAGAGAATACATTTTACAGGAAGGTCAAAGAAGATAATTTTCAGGTTCAAGATGTGGTATTGAAGTGGGAGGTCAGAATTGAAGAAAAGGGGAAACATGGTAAGTTTGAGAATATATGTAAAGGTCCATTCATAGTAGTTGCATTCCATGGAAACACCACTTATCAACTGCAGAAGATGGATGGACAACCTTGTGCTGGAGGGCATGTCAATGGTAGGTTTCTAAGCACTATTCCTCTTAAGTTCTACCAATTTTTCACTTTATTGTATATATTCCATTTTATTATGTTTTTCTGCTAATAAAGACAAACTGATCATCAAACTTGAGCCCGAGGTGAAGGCCATTAGAGTTTGAAGAAGGCTTGGAAAATTTCAAAGTTTTTTATTTCCAAAAATATGGATGGCACTGGAACTACAGGCTCTTTGTTGTACCACAGGGGCACACCATCCCAAGTGGAGCCACTATTATCACTCATAAAATGTGAAACATTACTTGACATGGTCATACAATTCATTTATCAAAGGTCTCCTTAAGCCTTTCAAGTTGGTATAGGAAAATTTCATTTTTTACATATTCTACCTATGCTAAGGTTTAAGGCCACCTCCATTTATGTCATGTCATGTCCCATCAGTCATCATGAGGTGTCAATTTTAATTTTCCAAGAATTTAAATTTAAAAAGGACACTTAAGCCAGTTTTACAACTTTTCGTAGCGTTTTATACAACAAAATAACAGTTTTCGCTACGAAATTGCCTAATAGATTCGTAGCGAAACTGCTAGAATTTATACTAATCATGCTAGGAAAAACTGTTTTCTTGTCTGCCTTGTCAAACTCAATTTGAAGTGCCAGTTCATGATTGGAGGAGTTAGGGTGGAGGTCATTCGATTCTGTTAGGGTTAATTCAAAGGTACAAAACCATGTCTGAGGTCACCCCTTTTTAGCATGCATGTGTCATGATTAATGCATGAGTTGTTATTTAAACCATAAAACATTACCCAATTAGTATTTTTGTAATACTCTGCTTTATCTTTGCATGTTATTGGATTTCTAGAACAGTTGCTTCATCAAACCAAGTAGGTTGCTGGCAGATTAAAAGGTTACAAGTGTCATCAAGAAAGCGAGGCTGAGAAGATATAAAGCACCCATGGCTGCAAGGAAGAAAACAAACAAAGGTGGTCATTGCCATAGGTATGAGCCCATGGACATGAATTTTCTTAATGAAGACCCAACTTCCATGGAAGTATTAAGAAGAACAGGTTTCTTGCAATTCTGTCAAAGGTTGCAGGGTTGTCATCTACATGTTTCCAATTATTTTGCTAATAGTTTCACAGGAACAACTTCAAAGGTGGGAATGCTAAACCTCACAGTGACACTAGACAACATTTCAACAGCAAAAAGAATCCCTAGAGGAGGAGAACAATGATTTAAAGGCATCAAGTTCACCATGCAGGATTGCAAAGATTTCATCAAACCAGAGCATAGTGAAATTGATCTTACAAATGCTATCCCTAGGAGTTTTATAAAGGACAACTATTCAAAGTTGTTGATGATCATTCAAAAGTATTTTACCTGTGAAGGAAGGTTTCAAATGGTCTACTCCTACCACCTTGGGCTTCTTCTGCATTTTGTGTGTAAAAGGTCAGTTCACTTGCCATTTGATTTATACAGAAGTCTAGGTAAAATGTCAGATAAGGTTCAAATTAAAATAGAAGGCAATGAAACTTCTCTCTTTCACCATGGTTTGATTAAGTTGTTGGTGTTAGAGGAGTTGAAGAGACTAGACAGAGATTGGACTTCCTTTATATTCATGAGTGGTTTTGAAGTTGATGATGTCACTCCTAAGAGAGCTTCCAAACCTAGAAATATTTCTTCACCAACAGTAGCAGAGGAAGTTGTAGAAGGGAATAGATCATCCCCACAAGAACCAATGATCATGGAGACAGATCCTTTGTAGAATATTGACACACCTAAAACATCACTTGCAAAAAAGAAGCCACTAGTCAGCAAACAAGGCAGCAAGAGAGTTACTAGGACCCAAACGGTGGTTAAGGGTAACTTAGAGGACATCTTGCATGCAAATTGACATTTAAGAAACTCCCATTGTCCAAGCTAAAGACATTGAAGATGGAGGAAGGAAGATCAAGAAAGGTAAGACAACTAAAAAGTTAGAGTTTGTAGGTGATGATGTTGGTTTCATGTTTCAACCTAGAAATCCAATGACCAGACATGCAAGAAAGGTCATGGAAAGTAGCAAAGAGACTCAAAAGGTAAGTGAAACTGCTCAGCCACTAAACATCATAGATATCTCTTCACCTGCAAAAGAAGAGTTGTTTATCAAACAAAAGAAGGGTAAAGAGAAAATTAGTGAAAAATAAAAAATTGAAACCCTTAAGGAGCAGTTGAAGGAGGTAGGTAAGGAGATATCAGTCTTTAAACAAGAAGCAAAGAAGCATAGAGCTGAGAAGGTTATGTTTGAACAAATGACGAAAATCTGGGAAGATCAAGTCACAAGTGTCTCAAAGACCTTGGACAATACAGAAAGGTTGATAAAGTGGACTCAGCCACTAAGGGGAGAAGTCAAACACATCAAAAAGATAAACCTACACTTTCAATCCAAGAACAGGGCATTAAAATACAAAGTGCAAGACCTTGAAGAGAAATTGGAGCTTATTCATGAGGAGTTGGAAAAGAAAGGTTTGAAAATGACTGTGGTAGAAGAGCAGATTGGTCAATTGATTGTAAATGAGGAGGAAACACCATAGGAGTAATAATTTGAGATGGAATATGCCTTAGGAGGTTCATAACATGCAGAGAATCAAAATTTTGCAGCTGGAGGTCAGTTTTTGAAGACAATCTTGAAAGGAGCAATTTTTGGTTTTTTGCACATTTTTGTAGCGTACTTCGGGCTTGAAGCTAGAAATATGCTACGAAAAAACCTGTAGGTGTGTTTTTGCATTTAAAGTAAGTTTTTGCATTTTTTAAGGAGAGGGATCCATGATGGTAAGGTGTCATGACATGATGAAGATGATGGAACAACAAAGAAGGGAAGAAAATGGATGGAGAAGCCACTTTTACCACGCTACTAAAACTCACTACGAAACTGTCATGTTTTCGTAGCGAGCAATTGTTGAAGGATTTTGAGCATATTAAAAGAATTTTTTGCCAGCTGTAGACCTCCAGCATGTTATAGGACCTTATTATCAAACATTTATGACTCAAAGAGAGTGCCATGCAGCCAGGCTATCAGCCAAAACATCGTTGAAGATGAAGGTCATCCATTCCTAAAAGGCAGGGTTATGTTCCACAGATCTAGGGGTGCTTTAAAAATGTAAAGTGGTGGTGAACTTGGCCATGTGTCTTTCAAGCATGTGATATTTATTGTGTAACCATCATGTAATTGTTTCACGGATAGGATATATGTTAATTTTGGACAACTAGGTCCAAACTCCATGTTGTGATGCTCAGATGAAGATACCAATATTTTTATTGGGTTCCTCTTTCGGAGAGGTGCAAGATCGATCTAAATATCATCTTGATCTGATGAGAAGAATATTTATTTTGAATTTATTTTTAATCTATTCAAAATATGTGCAGGTTGGCCTTAAGGTTTTGTGCCCCAGTAGATGTGTCACACACCCTCAGTGATGGATATATATAAGGTCAATGTTGGAGGACATTTCACCCATCTCATCCTCACACATTCTCTCTCCTCATCTAATTGGTTCGATCACTTGGAATCTCTTCTCTCTCCACATGTGGGAAATCTGGCAGCAACACTTTTCTATTTTTCGGTCTAAGGGTTTTTGTAGCAAACTTTGACCACCATTGACTTTGGTCAATGCAAGGTCAAATCAACTCGAAACTCTCCCAAAATCTTAATTTCCCTAATACACATTTTCTGGTACTATTTTCGAGGCAAAACATTGACTTTGAATTTTCATCGTTCACCTAGCTGTTGCTGCTGTTTGCGTTGACCGTTGACTGACAGCATTGAATTTTGAGTTGACTATTTGGTTGTCCTAGAGGGTTGTGTGACATTGCTGGTTGGCTGACCATATTGATTCTTTGCTGGTTGAAGCATCCTGTTGACCATCGCAACGCACCAACACAATTATATATTTCTGGCTTGTCTTCTGTCGATCTACTGGTATGTTCTATCAGCATTTTACTTTATTTTTTATGTGATTGTTGTATGATATTGAAGAGAAAGTAAAGTTGCATCAAGCATAGAACATCTACATAAATTTACATGGAATCAGAGCTGAGGTGAAGACAAATCCATAATTTGTAGCAATCACCGAAGAAGAGGATGGGTTCCTCAAACTACAATGGCTTCAAGGCCGATGACAAATTGACTGGGAAGGATGACTTCCATGCTCGGAAGATGACATTGGATCTTAACTTGGAAGACCAATATGTCATGGACTATGTGCAGGGCAAAATCCAAGAGCCTCCATCCACTGCTACTGCTGCTGCCAAAACAAGTATAAGAAGGGGGAGATCAAATCAAAGCTGATGATCAGGGACTCAATTCACAAGAGTTTGGTTACCTACATCTCTGAGCTGGGCACATCCAAAGAGATGTATGGAATTTTTTTATTTTTATTTTTATTTTTTTTTAAATTTTTTTTTAAATTTTTGTTTTTTAATTCATTTTCCACGGTTTGAATTTGAACTAGTTCAAATTTTCTTATGCCTTCATTGTCCACTAAATGTGCACCGTCTGAGAATTGCAAACGCTTTGGTGTTACTAAATATAATATATTTTTTTAGCTACTAATGTTGGGGTTACTGTGAAAATTTTAACCACATTCTAATGACCCGTCTACACAACAACATTGAGTTTGGCATACTTAAGCGTCCAAGTGGTACAACGAAATGATTCTAATTTACACTCTCAATCTTTGAAAGTCTCCCAACAAGAGAAAATATGTTGAACTACAGGGATGTGTTGGTCCACAATGACACCCCAAACAGCCTCCTGCAGAAAAGTCCATTACAATGGGTGCAAGTGTTGTTCCTATGTTGTCCAACAACAACAACAATCCATGGAAATTAGTGCAAGGGTTGTTCTTGTGTTGACCAAAAGCAAAAGAAACAACAACTATGGTCCTGTTATAGGTCCACAATTCAGAAACTTGAGCATATTGAATACCTTGTACATTTTTTATTTCCATTAACATTTAAAATATTTTCTCACCTTAAACTTGAAAATTTCTCACAGTCACAGATAATCATTTTATGGAATATGTCTCTGTAAGTTAAATCTTCATCACATGCTTATCGCTTATAATTTGGCAAAAATTATAGAATTTGATGGCCATTTTTAGCACATGGTGCGTTAAAAACATCTAATGGAATATGTCTCTATAAGTTGAATCCTCAGCACATGATTATGGATTTCGCATAGAAGTTAGTCACACTAATTTATTTTTTATTTATATATATATATTTTTTTATTCTATCAAATTTTATTTTGTTCATGTTTTGGGAATTGGAGCCTTAGGCTTTGCTGAAATTGTAGAAGTCAACTTAAAATGATTAATTCCTTTTTGCAAAAATGACAACATTTATCGGTTTACAGTTACCTGTTGGTTTCCCCATAAAAACACATTTGTGAATGTACATCTCTAATTTTTGTTGTCATGCAACTACCTACATAAAGCTCCCGTGGACTATGATGGGGTGTTGCAACTGAAATTTCTCTGCACGTAAGGGTACATAATTTTTACAAGCAAAGGTCATTAATTCAATTCCAAGTCTACCATTGTCTTCAATGTGTTAATGTGATACAACCTTTAATGCCTATGGCATGCCACTTTTATGGTACTTCACGACTCATATGGATTCCTTGTCAACTCAGCATATATTGATTCCACTAACAGTCCCAATATTTCTTTTCCATGCTGCACCTTTTGAAAAAAAAAAAAAAAAACCCTATCCTCAAACCCAAAAAATCTATCAGGGTGGCATTGCACCTCTTGGTGCAAATGCTAGTATTTATTATGGTTGTTGTGTCTATTGTCTCACAAGTTTATGAGAGTAATCTTGTCCTCTTGAGCCAATTTAGAGCACTATAAACCAATTAAAATAGAAAATATTTTCCAACGAGGAATTTGGCCATCAAATCTCTAGATTGTTTTATTAATTGCACTAATTTGAGTTTTTTGAATTATTTCAAATAACTTTTCTTTTCTTTGCAAGTGTGATTGGTATCTCAAATATTCGGAAATAAGATTAGATCGAGAGTGGCATATTTGAATGAATCATGAGATTAAGTTTAGGTTGTACAAGAAAGGATCTCTAGCACCATTAAAACATCAAAATAAAATCCATGGCTCACATAATTCAAATCCATTTTTGTATGTTGTGTTTTAAATAAGGAAAAATCATTTTTGACTAAACAATTTGAAAGTTTAATTGTTTTTCTCGTTATTTGCAGGTGTGATTAAATTCAATAGCTATGGTGTCGACCTACCCATGTCCCGGCCCTTGAGCAATGTCGTTGTTGCACCAGATGCCATTGAAGTAATGACGCTAGTGCTCGATCGCAACTCAAACACGAGTTCTGTGTTGCCGCGAGGTTCCAGTAGGCATTCTGATGGGTCGTGATTCTGCAAGGAGGGAACATCGTCTGTTTCCTGTGGATTTTAGAGCCTTCAAACCTGAAGTCAACGTGGGAAGGACCTTCCAGCGATAGAAGAAAACGAAAAGGAACCGGAGCAATAAGAAATAGCCATATGTCAACTTTGAATAGATGCGAGGAGGACGGAATCGAGGGACTCTTATTAGCTAGGGTGAATAGTGTCTACTCACCCCAAGCCCACGGAGTAAATGCCTTCGACGTAATTAAGAAGCACGGTAATGTGGATGAATTTTCATCATTAGTAATGTTGTTATATATATATATATATATATATATATAATAGAGTTGTAATTAGTTAATTTTTATGATTTTTTTTTGAATCTTGGTAATGTGAATTATGTCATCAAATAAGTGTTTTGATGGGCATAGATGTTTACTAACAATTAATCAATTTAATTAAAAGGGCAACAAGGGCATAACTATTTTTGAGATAAACCTCAACCTTTGATTTGAGACAAGTAATAACAATATTCTAGAATATTCCGTGGAGATTAAATCCCTACCATCTATCTAATAATTAGTGATTATTGAATTAAAATTCTAAATTCTTATTCCAAAATATACATACATGTATATATTTTTTTGTTAATGAAAATTACTTTATTAGTTAATGCAAACAATATCAGTATATAACGAAGATCCAAATCTTACACATGAATTGGTTGAGTTGGAAGCTTAATTATACCTTCCATTCATGGAAAATAAAAAACATGTTAACAAGGGTTTGTTTGACCATGTAAAAGTGGGGTGTTGTCTTTATCACTCCCAGACATTTATTACAAGTATTATGCAATTTTGGTAAGACAATTATACACATAAATTTGACTTAATAAATACTTCAAATTAGGACTTCTATATAAAAAGGTGTTTGCTTTATGGCTAAATCATCTTTAATATAGGACAAAGAATTTTGGCAAAAGAATTACCTAATTCAAGAACCATTTAGTTAAATAAGGGCTTCAAATATTATATTAAGTCCAATTAAAAACTCTTTAGTTGAAAATATGTTTTTGTAATTTATAAGATACTCTACCACATTATAATATCTCACATCAAACATCAAATAGTAATAAACCTTAACATATTTGCTTTTAGAAGTCATGACATAAGATAATGTGTTTATCTTTAAAAGACATAACATAAAAATACACAAACCAATTTTTTTAACTATCATTGCTTTCCTAGATTTAACGAACAAAACTAATAGCTTATATATAAATAAACGTGTAATTGATTCCTAGGTTTGACGAACAAGACTAATAGCTTTTATATATAAACGTGTAATTGCTTTTTCCTGGACTCTATTTTCTAATCTACTTCCCGGAAAAAACTTGAGAGGTTGGTCTTTTGGAGAATTCTTTTTTGGGCAATGTCCTGTCTATGCATCTTTTCATCCTATTTTCCAATTTACTTTCACGTGTTTTAATCGGAGAATTTCCTTTTAATTCCATTTTATGGTATTTGTCTATGATTTAAATGTTCTCGGCAATTTGACTTTTATTTATTCATCTTATTTTATTTTTAAGTTATTTTTTTCTTTTTTTTCCCGTGTTATGATATTTGGCCCGAGTTAAATGTTCTGGATTTCAAATTACTTTTGATTTTACATTATTTTTCTTATTTGGTAACATATATATTATTTTCTTATTTTTAAGTCAATGAAATTGTATTTTTTTCCTAAGAAAATAATTTTTAATATTAAGAAATAACCCAAAATTACATCTGGGAGAAAACAAATGAAACATTAATAAAAATTTTAAAGGACAATGTCGATATGGGTTTTTGAGTTTGGGCACTCTAGGGGTATGAAGAAACAATACTTGAATTTAGATAAATGCCCTCTTTGGTATGGTTATGAAAGATAAGCAAGTAGAAAGGTATAATATCTTCACCTCTCTAGAAGACATAAAAATAATGCTTCGGAACAAATGTTTTTGTTTTGAAAGGATTTACTCTCCTCTTGCATACGTTGATGGATATATTTCCTATAATTCTGATAATGGGGACTTGATGGATCCTCTTGGGTCTAGTGCAAGGGTCATTACTAATATTTATTCCTCAGCGAATGAAGAGTTACCAAGTAGGATGGCTCTCTCTGAGGCAAGTGGCATCATAGTCCATGGCAATGCTTAGTAGCTCCCTTATAATTTTGGCAGGTATGGTTTTCTGGTTGTTCTCCCTATCGTGTCTCGTCACAGGCATATGTTTACTTGGAGTTTCTTGGAGGATGTTGAAATTATGGCTCGCTATGGTAGATATCCCGGTGCTTGTATTGATGGGAATTTTTTGCATTTTTCAGAGATTGTTGGTCTCATCCTTGACAAACTCATGGATTAGTTGGCCATTTATGCTATGAATTTTGTAATGTATGATGTCTCTCCACGTGAATTTCGCCACGTTGGGTGCTCCTTGTTTGTATAAGTTAAGCATGGCTAGGGTTTAATTGAGAAATATTTGTTTCGTATGTTTGTTTGTCCCTGTAATTGGAGCGAGGTGTCATGCTCCATATGTTGGCTTGAGCGCTCTGCACTGAGGGTTTTTATGGTATTGGGGCTAGTAATGGGGATTATATGGGTGCTTCTGAGTATGATTTGAGCACTTGAATGTGTGACATAGAAAAATGCACTCCAACGAGATATGTATGAAAAGCCATGTAAACTTGTTTTGTTGAAGTAGTATAATTGCCTCAATTTACAATCAATATATATATATATATATATAAATTAATTGTTTATTTGTTTGGAAACATGGACAATGTAATGAAAATAGGGTGAGCTCCCACCATACTCCAGTTGACTACTTGTATATCCTTTTTGCAAACTATTTCAGGTTAAATATTTTTCTCGAGTGTGGAGGGATAAGGTCAATTAGGGGAAAATATGGAAAACAACTAAGTTATATTTATGTTGTTATCATTATCTTGTAAATTGATACTGCAACGTTCCCTCATTTCCATAGAGATACTTCAAGATGTTGTGTGGTTATGGATAGACAAGGTCGATTATGGGAAAATTTGCCAAAATTTTCTCCTATTGTGTCATAAATTAATATATTAGGTTTCCCTTGTCTCTATAGATTGCAAACCATGAAAAAATTTAGATATATCTATGCCTAGAATTATTATTATTTAAACGAGTAAACAAATTATTTTATAGCATTGTTAATCAATATTCACTTCAAGGTTTATGTATAGAGAAGCATATATAGTTGAGCTAATGCTTGCTAAGGTCTACTAGGTTCAATGTTAACATATTCATCTGAAATGGATAATTGTATAGTTTATCATCTATTTTAGTGCTTTCTCAGTGTAAAAATTGGGGAAATTAGTTTGTAGGGCCCATTTTAAAGGAGGCATTAGTTTTTTTATTTTAGGTTTGGAACCTTCTATGCTCAATTTTAGGATTTAAATGAAACTTTTTCATGTCAAAAACCTTATGAGTGTAGATGTTAGTTCCTCAACATTGTTCTATACAAAAAAAATTCTAATAATGTGAAAATCACCTCAATCAAAGTTCATATGAAAAAGTTATGCCTCTTGTAACTAGATCTATGCTATTGACCACCATGGTATAAATTTGATGCCACATAAATCCCCATTACTCACACATGTGGTGTTGAGTGTGGAGCCCGATTATCTTCCTCATTTGGAGTTTTTGTTTCAGTCGTGCTTGGATCATGCACCGGTTGTGGGTGGGTGTGCCCCCACACTTGTTGCCACTAGGGGGGTCAAGGAAGGGGAAAAATTTCTTCATCCTCTCCCTTGGATGAACTTCCCTCTCTAGTGTTTCGCCTGATTTCTTGTTGTACCAAATCATACCATAAGCATTCCCAATTCAGTAATTTCTCCTTGCCATTTACTAAGTCCTGGTAGCTATGCCAACTTTTGGGAAGGCCTAGAAGAGCTAGGTTCACCAAGTCAGCTTCTGTAACATTCACATTAACCCCTCTAAGCTCTTCCCAAACTTGTGTAAATCTAGTGAGATACTGTGGAATAATATCATTCTTCTGCATCTTAATGTTTGAAGTTTGTCTTTGAGGGCCAATTTTCTATTGTTATTGCTATTCTCGAATAACTCAATCAATGCCTTCCACATTGCGAAATTTTTTTCTTTCCCATGGAGATTTGAGACAATGTAGTCTCACACTCCCTTAAAGATTATTCTCCTCACCTTGTCTACATATTTATTCCATTGGGATAGGTTATGGGCATCAATTGATCCTTGTAGAAATTTGAATAACTGTTAAATTATTCACCGAGATTATCCTGATCACACACTATTTGAGCTTCATGCATAATACATAACCTCTTCTACTATTGATCATCAATTTGCGGAAATTAAACAATCGCATGCGCACATTAAAACCATAAACAATCACACATATAAAAACAGTATTTATGGGAAAGCTTAAAGCTGAAAACCCCCAACTATCTGTATATTATAATGATAGAGATCATGTAACAATCATTGTACAAACTCCTCACAAGCTCTCAGTACAATCTCCAATTGTTACACACTACACAAGCTCAAATCATACAAAACACATGCTCCAATTTGCTCCACCTGTTAGCCAGCCTCTACTGCGCAATCCAATATGGATAATCATGAGATCAAGGTTCAAATCCCACCAGTATGCACTGCGCAATCCTCATTGGCTTCTCCATCAATGTGTGGTGCAAACTCATGCACCAGTATAGTCACAACTGATAGTCACACTGCTCTTTCACCTACCTCTCCACTGGTCTCCACTGAAACTGTCCATGCACTGTAGTTAACTGATGTATTATTCAGTTGATTAATGAGTTAATAATTAGTGAATTAATTAATAATTAATTCACACCACTCTCACTAGTGTATCAATCGGTTAGACTAGATACAACTAGCTCAACTAAGTTAAGTTAGGCAGTCCATTAAGCTGTCTCATCACCCTCACCAGCTCTATATGAGTTCCTAGCAAGTCAACCATGCAATAACTCCTTTAAACCCTGGGAATACAACAATGTTCATGCAATTGTTGCATGTGCCACATCATTATTCCAAATGAAGCTGCTCCAAGAGAATAAGATAATGTTTAGAGTCAAATATTATTAGAGCTAATAATATTCGACATATCTATTTTTAAATGTGATCGAAAAATAGATTAACTAATATGTCTAAAAATAGAAGTCCATCTATTTTTTCCGACTTGACTCCAACCATCCACAAATAGCATCCTGCAACTCATAGAACATGATCCATATGTCTAAAAATAGACATAGTCTAAAAATAGACTTTGCGCCAAAAATACCCTGCGGGCCCACTTAGTGAAGGCGACTCCTTTCCACTAAGCTCATCATCTTGTTGCAATCTCAACAATCCTAGTTTTGGAATGTCTATCTTGACATATTCTAGTAATCCATTGTCATCAAGCTTTGCCTCCATCTGATCCTTCCATGAAATGAAATTTGAGCTGCCTTCCAAGGCATACTCTAATCTTAGTCCACTGAAGGCCATTCTCCCAAATATGAAGAGATGCTGCTACAATGAAGCTAAAAATTCAAACCTCCCGAGGAACAAATTTGAAATTCTTGTTCTAATGTGAATCCTGCTCTGATACCATGTAGAAATTTGGTGATAGAATTGCAACTGCCCATGGAATTTAATCTAAATCAAGAGACACAATTATACTCTACCGCTTTGTGGGAATTAATTCACAATTTAGAAAAATATTCGCAAACATGCATCAATCACATAGACAAGTACACAAATTTATCCTGGGGAAACCAATTGGTAAAAACCCCTTAAGCATGCTTGCATTAATCAGAGGAATAAAGAATGTATTGCAATTTCTTTCTCGCTTTGAGCAACACCTACAAGTGAATACTTGTTCTCTTTACTCAAAGAGAAGCTCTGACCCAAAATTAGTCAATTTTCCCTCACTTGAGCTCCTATTTCCTTGCACAAATCTTGAGGAAATTGGACCCTATTCTTTAGGAATTTCCTCCAAATTGATTGTGCAATTCCCAAGAATTGATCATTGATTGCATGCAACACCTGTAAACTACCTTGGAATCTCAACCACAACTGAGGAACTCGAATTCCTTGCATGCACTAGCTAATTTGAGTTGATCGATTAGTTAATTGGATGATCTCTGAGTTAGACTGTTGTCCCACTACACAACTGACCTCCAACTAGTTCTATCAACTATTAGAACTATTATCACTGAGTACAACTAGAAATAAATGAACTGGATTGCTACAAATTAGAAATCACACATACATAACTGAACTCTAAGCCCTTTAACTCGAATTTAGTGAGCTAACTCAGTGACAAGAGCCATGTCACCTTAGTTAACTTCATCCAAGTTGTCCGCTGATGTGGAAATTTTGAATTTTATCAATTTGACCAAGGCTAAGTCAAATTGAGCCTTTCTTGCTACATTTTTTCAACAACAACATCACAAAAATTCTTCCATTATACTAAATTCAAGGCTACGAGGATGGGCTCCTGCATCAATTTCCTCCAAAGAGCCTTTTGTCTCATTTAAAGAAGCAGTTCAAAAGAAAACCACAATGCTTGCAACTCAAACACAACATATCCTGGGCCCATAAATAGTTGAACAAATGGAAAAATATTCCTTCAATGGAAATAAAGTTGCCTAAGGTTAATTCTTTGCTCTATGTCCTTCATTCAAAAGTTGTCATATGCAAGTTTAATGGATTTTGGCCCAAACCAAAAACACTCATTCAATGGATTGCTACTACTTGGACCCCTGATTTCGAAACCTTTTTATGCTCCAAAGGTTTCTTTATAATTCGGTTTGAAACACAGAAGGACATAGACTATGCTTTAAATGCATGGCCCTAGTTTTGGGGAAGAGCCGCATTTTTCACTACTCCTTGGTTCCCCAAGTTTGATGCAAACTTTATGGTGGTGTCCACGATGATGATTTGGGTTAAACTCCCAAATATTCCACTCCTATTTTGGCACCATAAATTCCTTGAAGATATCGACAACTCACCGGGTAAATTCAAAAAAGTGGATATGGAAAGAGTAGTAAATGATATCTTCACATATGTCAGAATATGTGTGGAGATAGATCTCATAAAAGGACTTCCAAATCATATAATTTTGAAGCACCAAAACTTTTGCTTATCACAAATTTTAGACTATGAAAATATGACATTCAGGCATCGAATTTGTTATCAAACGAACATTTACAAGATTCATTCCCTTGGGCAAAGAAGAGTCCCAAAAAGAAGAAAAAACCAAAAAATAGAACAAGGATGATAGTTCTTTGAATAATGCCCCTATGAGGATGAAGAGGAGGAAAAAAAAGAAATTCACTCAGGCCAAGAAGGTACCATTGGAACAATTCTACAAGATGATGTCCTAGAAGGGGGTGCCATGACACAACCGACTGCATATTTAGTGCATCAGGTGGAAAAGGATCCTAAAGACTCTTTGACACAGGATGGAACTGGTGGGTCCAAAAGAGCACATGTATTAGAAAGTTCAGATTTTGATAAGGAGGCTCCTCATGAGAGACTACATTTGGCATTGGTTCCTGTAGAACCAACTTCTGATGGCTGACAAAAAGTGGACAAATGAAAAGGAAAAATACAAAAACTATGTCATAGTCAATCATAACTCTTTGTACATATTTTTTTATTTTTCGTATTTTTTTTTCTTTTTTTAATTATCCGAGGCATTGTGTTTATGTCCCCACATATTTGTCCATTTTTTATCATGTTTTTTTTATTGATCCTCTTATTGAATATCAATTACATACACACTAGATACATTTACAAAATATATATTTTTTATTTTTATTAATAAAAATTATGAGTTTTCCAAAAAAAAAAAAATTTATCATTCTCAGAGCTCATTTCTCATGTCTCTACAGTGGAATTTCACCATTAATTCATTTAATTATGATTAATATCGTAGCAATAATAATTAATTTTTATTGAATATGGATGTGATAATAACTATTGTCCACCTGACATATACATCTCTTATTCACGAATGCATGTATGACCATCAACACAACAATAATTGTATCCATTTTCTTTCTCGTCCATCAATTTCCGAGACAAATACACTATGGCCCAATTCAATACAATCCTAACGTCGAGTATTGTTAAAAATAAAAATGACAATGGCCATAATTGGAAATACAATGACCGTGAAAGGCCCTCGGTGAATTCATTCCCTACAAGTACCATTTAAGGATTGAGCCTTGATCAAGGGTTACAACTGTCATCATAAACATTAGTAGGTTTTTTTTCCTTTAGACATTGAAGGCTAAACCTATTACTCCTTTGGACATTTATGATATTAATTTACGTTATTTTATGTAATAATAATAGTATGATACTTATATGAGGAAATCATATATTTATTGAAAATGATATAATTAAATATCAATTTATTAAACAAAGTATTACTTTTTAGAAAATATAAGAAATGAGTTTAAAAAATTAATATATTAAAAAGATAGGTTAAAAGAGTTTTCATCACCACTTAAAGTGTTATTAGGAAAAGAAAAAGAAATTTAAACTCTTGAAATGAAGAGCACTTATTAAAAGGAGTTGTCTTCCATTTGACAAAATGGAAGACTTTATGGGCGATGGGATAGCTCCAGTCCCCATCACCCCCCCGCCGTCCGACTACCCCCCAGACCTCCCGTCCCCCCGTCATCTGACTACCCCCGACCTCCTCGTGGACCTCGCTCTCCCTCGCGCCGATTGCCTTCGCCACCTCCTCCCCTCCCCTCCGCTCTTCGTCAGTTTCCTCTGCCTCCCCTCCGTTCTTGATTTAAAATTTAAATCCCTTTCGCACCCGACAATAGCAGGTAAGAAGATAGGACCCCCCCAAAAGCTCTCGGGTTCTTGCTTGTTATTGGGTTTTCTAAGATCTGATGGTAATGTGATGACGCAAAGGGAGGACACTAGATTCATCTTTGATGCTCGCACTATTCAAATAATGGAGCTTTTGATCTTGAGTAAATTGTAATGGGGAATGTGCTCCATCACACCATTTTCATTCATTGATTACTTATGAATGATTACTTTGCTTACAGGTTTGTTCAAGGTCATGGTCATGGCCATGATGTTGTTGACCGAGGCATCAGTGTAATCTCTATTGTATGCCATACATACCTTATCACCAGAAGAATTGGAGAGTGTAAGAATCCCTTGACTGCTCAAAAGTGCTCTGGAGCCATTAAGGGAACCCTGATTCCAGTATGTGATGTTGTTCCTCCATTTCAATGTGAAATTCCCACTGCGCTCCAGAGTCAATGAATAATCATACATGTAGAGGCTCTGTCCCACATGGAAACGTTGATTCACCAAGAGGGTGTCATTAGGATTGGAAAAGCTCTCCCAAACGCTGTAGGAACTGCTATTCTTCACTACAAAATTACCATTGTCCTGCATGACAACAGACGATACACTTTTGTTCCCAATATTGGTTTTCCACAACGTGGTGTTTACTCCACTGTGCAATACAAGGTTGCCATTAATATGGAAATCAAAGGAAGCTTTTTCATCCGCTCTAATACCACCATTCTCACCTGCAGTCCACACCATAGTCTCATTAATTGAAATGGCCAGAACGTGTAACCCATCATTTCCAACTAGGTGAAAACCAAACTTGAAGTTGTTGTTTGGGGATTTCCAAAACTTTTGTTGCCGTGAGAAGGAAGGCTTAAGGTTGGACCCTGGCTCCACTTCTCCATCTACACATTGAATAATGATAATATATATTACAGATATTGGGATTAACATATTTATGCTACACTTTTTCCTTCATTATAATCAGTGAAATAGGTAATTGGTGATCCATAAATCAATTTTGAACAGTGCAGCCCTGTAAAAGAACCTTAATAGATAACCAAGAAACTAAGAAGGGTGTATGTGCAACTTTAATAGATAACCAAGAAGCCACAAACAAAACTTGGATGTTTTATAAAAAAATTCTATTTAATTCTAAGCGCTGCCAATTCCAACCCAAAAACAAAACCCAACCTCTCTAACCCTCATGTGACAAGATATATGGCTGGTCTTGGATTGCCCAATAAACAGATCCATAGCCAACTCTAAATCAAAACCAAAATCCAACATTCCTAACACCCCTCCTATTAACCAGATATATGGCTTCTCTTGGGAATCTAATAAAGAAATTATATTTCATCCTAAAGCTAAGCCAACTCCATATCAAAATCAAAATCAAGAACCAATCTGCCTCACCATCTTCACCCTTCTTCAGTGAGAAGATACATGGCTATTTATTTCATTTTATAATGGAAATTTTTGTGCCACATACAATAATTATTTTTCTTCTTCTTGATCTGCTGATATGAAAAAATATTTTTCATATCTTGTTTTAAGAGTGTTAAGATTTTTGGAGTATATCAATCGAAATTAGATGTAACTTGAATAGTTGTGAGGAATATTGTTACCCTTTTCACCTAAGTTCAAATCTCTCTTTGTGAGATATTTCTTTTAATGGAACTACTGTTGATAAGGAGTTTTTATAATTATATATGATTTTTTGAAGAATATTATTACCCTTTTCACCTAAGTTCAAATCTCTCTTTGTGCGATATTTTTTTTAATGGAACTACCGTTCATAAGGAGTTGTTATAATTATATATGATTTATTGAAGAGCTGTTAACCTGAACTTATAACAATACTTGTGAAATATTCCAAAAATATATGAATTGAAGGAAGAAAATAAAAATAAAAAAATCATATCTTGTTATAAGAGTGTTCAAGTTTTTTGAAGTACATCAATTGAAATTAGATGTGGCTTGAATAGTTGTGAGGAATATTTTTACCTTAAATTCAAATCTCTTTCTATAAAATATTTCTTTTCATAAAATTATTGTAACATATTTCTTGAATTGGGTGTAGTGCTTAAACAGGTCGTTGCATCCAGTACTCCCACTGGAGTTTTATCAGTGGATTATAGGGACATTGGAGTCCAATAGCAGTCTCCTTATATGATGATCTCTTGAATCATATTGTAACATCCAAACATTTTTTTTCCTGGAAACAAATCATCATTGGAATAGTTAGCCCAATTGATATCAGTGTTCAAAGATTCCAAAAAATCTTGTTTGGCACAGTACTCATCACAATTGTTACTGCTATTCTTCTTAATTATTAGTGAAATTTTCATGTGAAACTTGTACTTTTTTAAACTATTCCCAAATGCTAAATCCCCCACTCTGCAAATGGCTTACTTTATCAACATCAGTAATGGAGGAGGACAAAGCCATTTTGTAATGGACTGCTTGCAGAGGCACCACCTCTTTAGCTGCACATAACAGGGGTGCTGCAGCTATTGCCAATGGCCTATACTCCATGAAATCTATTTCTGCAGCCGTGAATCTCAACATTTAAACATTTTCATATCTAATGGGAATTTGGGTTCATTTCTAAAAGAAACCCAAGAAAATGTGGGAATATATTGAAAAATATTCAAAGGATTACCCTCTGTGGTACTAAGAATGAGTTCAATGGCCCTGGACATCACAAATTTTGGAGGAGTAGCGTCATGGCCATGGCCATGACCTTGAACAACCCTGTAAGAAAAGTAAGCAATGAATGAAAATAGCGTGATGGAGCGCATTCCCCATTTCAATGTACTCAAGATCAGAAGCTCCATTCTTTGAATAGTGCGAGCATCAAAGATGAATCTGGCGTCCTCCCTCTGTGCCATCACAGAACCATCAGATCTCAGAAAACTCAATAACAAGAAAGAACCCGAAAGCGTGCCCAAGTCAATAAAGGAAGGCCACAAAACCAATTTATTATTTCATTTTGCTAAAAGTTATGAACAGAGGAATGCATATAATTTTTTTCCTGTAGGCGCTAGAAAATCATTTTTTAGCGCCTATAGGAAAATATTTTTATATATTCCTTTGTTCTGCTAGAAAAAGTCCAAGTGTTTCTATACATTACACATATACATTACTTTTTGATCTTGTAACTAAATTATATTAATCTGATCTTATAACTAAATTATATTAATTCTGCATGGAACATGTGGTATTGAAATTCACAATAACTGAGCAACACATCAATGTTCTTCGATGATTACATATAATATGATTCCTCTCTAGAGGATTATTCTCAACATATAGACATGAGCAATCCTTAGGATGCATCCTTAGAAACACCATATGTAACCATAAAAACATCTAATGCAAATAATGGGCACAATAACTGTCTCATAGATTTTTCCATACACCAGAATAACATAAATTCAGAATATCATTTTCTTCATCGGCCAGATCGAGAGAATCCATATTCAATTATGTTAAGGATATCCCTCAATCATCCATTTCCAAAACATGTCCATATTCAATTCTGTTAAGGATATCCCATAGTCATCCATTTCAAAAACATGTGGCGGACTGGAGCGTGTGGGAGGGAGTGGTATTGGGGGAGCAGAGGGGAGGGGGGGGAAATCAATTAAAAAAATATAAAATCAGACTATAGGCCACAACATATTAATTTATTAGGATTTAGAAAAATGTTTTTGAATTGCACAATATATTCAAATTTATCTGAAAAGTTTTGTTAAACAAAAATCTTGACATAACGTTGTGCAAGTCTACTCCACAAATTTTAATCTTAATGTTTCATTGTGAAGAGGCGATTAAAATACTGAGAAGCAAATGGCCTTGCAACATATGTAGCACTGTCAATTGAGTTTATCTTAGGTGGTTGGGAGGAATAATTGCTATCCTTTTCACTAAGGTTCAATTCTCATAAATGACATGTTGAGCTCATATCAAGTATATTGTTATAATTGCTTCGAGCCTTGTTATATGGCCTTGAGCCAAGAAAAATATCTTACATTTTGATTAGAGGCTGCAGAGGGGTGTTTTTTTTCCTTGGAAAAAAAACATATATCAAACATCGTGTTCATATAACGATTGGACATTAACAAGCACTAAACTAGTTGCAAATAGATCCTATTGGAATCATACCAATTCAATAAAACTCCAATTTGATATTCCTCCAACGATGCAAAATAATATTGTACTGGAAATAGTATAAGTGTTTTGCATCTGTAATGAAGTTGCAATTTTCTTTAGATTTTGGTAGATAGAATTCATTCATAATTTATTTACATTTGAACAAGAAACACACTCTCAAAAAATTTGAAATATCTATGTAATGAAGTTGCAATTTTCTTTAGATTTTGGTAGATAGAATTGATTCAAAATTTATTTACATTTGAACAAGCAGTGCACTCTCAAAATTTTTTAAATATCTATGGAGATTTATCTCCATTAAAATAATGCTCTGGCTTTTGTCTTTTCCTAACGAATTGGGCCAAAGTTTTGCATTCTCATGGATCAATTGTAGCCAATAGAACCAAATGTGGCACTCACACTCAAAAATAATTTGCACAGAGAACAATGTGAGACGTTCTCATGTGCCTAAGGGTATGACATCCTAGACATACTTGTTTGGTTCTAAATGCCTTGCATAAAAATTGGGGATACCAAGAATCTCCCTCTACTAAGGAGGTCTTCTCCTATTATCAGAAACCCTCCTTTTCACCCTCAATGTCCATATAAATTATAAGCTCTTTGTTTTGAAATTGAACTTCGAATAGTAAAAGGAATCTCTAAAGATACATATACCCACACGGAGTCTGACATTTTTGTTAGTTCATAAACATTAATATTTCCCTTTGTTCTTCCATTCTACCAAATAGATTCAACTTTTCAAAAAATACAAACATCTTGTAATTTTTGCATGTTTTTAAGACATCTATGTGTGACCATTATAGAATTATACCATAGTGATTTCACAGGTCTACATTTATGAACAAACATGGATCAAGTATAAAAATCCTTTAAAATGACAGAACCTTACTTGTACTTCAGGTATGAAAAGGATGAGGACTTGTACAGTTTTGGTGCATAAACTTTTAAAGTCTTTTGTTATCTTATGAAATGAAAAGTATTATTATATTTGTATTCCTTAAATATTTTGCCCAAGTATATTTATCAACGAATACAAGTTGAAGATAAATACCTTTTCGACATAGATGACTTCAAAAACAAAGTACGAGCAAAACTCTCTGTTACAATGGGCATTTCAGTTTCACAGGCATGGATGGCTTCCAAATCAAAGTATTGGAAAAAACCCTCTGTGAAAAATGGAAATTTATAATTTCAACAGAGATGATAATAAGAATACAAAGTCTCATGCATTTTATCAACCCTTGGACTAAATTCACAATTCATGTCCAGGAACACTTAAACTTTCACTAAATACACATTTCTTGTCTACGAATACTTTAAACACATTCAATGACGACAGAATCAAATCACAGAATGTAATTTTACAAGTCATATAATGCCAAACGTGCCAATTTAGACATGGTTTCACATTTCTAAGTTTGAAATGGAAATAGTTCTAAACTTGCAATATCATGTACACAAAAATGGAGAGTTCTATATCATTAATTTTTCCAGCAAAAGAGCCAAAAGTAATCAAATAATTCATTATCATAATGATAACATTCAGTACCATCTACTTGTTCAAATGTAATACCCCAAGTGTAAATGCATCCAATATTTTATTCATACCACCACATTCGATGGCGATAGTATTACTCTTGGAGAGCGAGATAAATAATAGAAAATAGAAGACTGTGGAGATTCCGAGTTTTGAATCCAAATAGAAAATATTGAATTTAAGAATATAAATGATCCGAATGATTTTTGTTGTTGTAAATATGCTCTTAGATAAAGCTCAGGAATGTGACCATAAAAAATTAACTAATCACAACAGTTATTATTACTTGGAGGCTAAAAATAGCTTTCACATCAACATCTACACTCAGATTTTGTCTACTACATAGTTCAGACAAAATCTTTCAATAAGTCGATATAATAACTGCACAAATTTAAAATTACATAATCTTGGAGATATACAAAGACTTGTTGACCTCGCCATGCACACAGGATACCTTCGCAAATTTTTCCACAACCCTCAAAAGGCAACAGTAAATATCAAAACTATAAATCACTGACAGTCCACAGATGATCAGATTTGTTTCAATGTAATTGATCAGTTCAGCCTGCTCTTGCAAACCGTTGATACGAATTTAGTGGAGAAGCACCTTCTCTTGGAAGACCAGTAGGCAAATGATTTTCATTTCTATGATTAAAAGGAGAGTGCCTAGTGTGATTGACATTAGCCCCAGACTGCTTCTGCCCAGATCTTTCAAGCTGAGAATACTTTTCCATTTCCTTGAAATTTTGCATCTGTTCTAATGTCTCAAGTATTTCTGTCATAAGGGGCCTATGTTTTTCTTCGGAGTTAAGACACTGCAAAGCAAGTGTGGCCTCTTTATGGGCACCTTTCATGGAGTAATAACCCTCCAATCTGGTATCCATAACAAGATACAATTTGTGTTTATCACTCAGACATGGTCAAGCCCATTCCACTAAATTATGTTCAATTCTGGGCTTGTTCTTCTCTACAGCATGACGACCTCATAATAGTTCCAATAAAATAACCCCAAATCTGTACACATCACTCTTGACTGTCAAACGACCCGTTGAATGAAAATAATTTCAAACATTTGTCCAAAGAGTTAATAAATTATGAATGCAAACATTATACTAAATCCATTGTTGGGTCTCGTAATTGTCGCATTTTCACCATGTTTATCCTCACCATTCCTGACATTCCATCACCTCATTTAACCATTTACCATACCATCTTCATGGGTTCACCTCATTATTTTCCAATTTATTTATTTTTAATATTATAAGAAAATTTATGATTAATTATTGGAAAATTGACATATTTCACTAATATCTCAAATGTGGATGAGCTTTGTAATGTGTAGGATTATTCAAAAAGATTCTCTAATATTTCCTCCACTATTTCAAGAATTCAAAGGATAATTGTTCAAGCTTATTACAAGGAGAAGATCATCGATATTTCAAGGAGAAGATCAGGGAGATTCCAAGGAGAAGTTCATGGAGATTTGGATGACATATCTTATCCAAGATTTGTGAGGGATGAGTGAGGATTTTAAGGGATCATATCTTGTAATTGTAGGGATATTGGTTGAGAGAAAAGTGGATTTGTAATTATAAGTTTCTTATCTTGTTTTCAAAGCGCTCATGTATAAAATAGAGTGCTCTCTCTTCATTTTGATATGGTAGATATAGGGAATGGAAGAAAGATAGAAATAAAGATATGATAAAGAGGAGAATTAGAGTCTAGAATATGTTTCGGTTTTGTAATATTTCATTGTTTTTCTTCATCATTAATATATGTTGACACAAGGTTATTCTTCACATGTTCTTTATATCTTATATGATTGCACATTTCCAGTTTTGATATGATGCGGTGGTAATGTTGTTGGAGCATAATTGTGAGGAAGGACGATCAAGTTCTCCTAAGTTAGGAGCCTCTTCTCTCGCTTTCTACACATCACAAACTGCTGCTCTTTAGTATTTTTTCTTAAGGACAGTAATCTGGGGAAGTAGTACCAGGTTCTCCTAAGTTAGGAGCCTCTTCCGTCGTTTGTTGCATCTTTAATCAAAGACGAAAGAATTAGACTAGGCTAGTTTAACTTCAGTCTTGAATTTCTAGTGCATGTGCTTCATAAGTCTACGAAACCCTCGGATTGATAATTTATGTTAGCGAATTATTTGACGATGATGGTTTCACCCAAAATTTTGGCGTCGTTACCGGGGAAGCACGATGGATTGAGTGATAGGTTACTTTTCCCGCAAGTGTGAATTTCAATTTCTGCAAGTGTGCTTAATTTCTGCTGGTTTGATTTTTGTGCAAGAGAATTTGATTTTTGCAACTGTGAAGAGTGATTGTTAGTGTTTTTAAAATTATTTAAAAATGATTATTAACTTGGAACAACTCAGTTAGATCCTTGGAAAAGTCGGGATCTCCTCTTCCTATGAAGAGGAGATCTTGACAATAACCAAGAGCTTAATTCCCGCTCTAGCAATGAATGAAGATTCAGCATCTAGAGACCCCTACATATCCGAGGGCGAAAAATTCTTCGAACAGGATATCAAGGAAGATGAAAAAGAAATATAGCATGATCTGAGTGAGGGAAATTGCACCTATGAAAGCTTTATCGAGCAATTGTTCCAAGTAAATACTTGATTAGATCCGCCTTTTTATTTTTATTTTTTAGGTAGTTTCCAATTACAACAATTAGATTTATTTATTTTTTCATATATTTATTTTTCACTCACAAAATCGACAATGAACATATTCGTAATACTATTCCGCAGATTGTTACATTCGCTATTTGACTACACGTAACTAATTCCTAATTTTTAATTAGTGTAGAATAGGTAGGATAACAAATAAAACATCGTTTTTAGAATAAGTATGCTCTCCTTGGCGCTTCGTGCGATCGCGAGGATCGGAAATTAGGATGCCTCTAATGTTTTCAGGAAGAATTTTTATTGTCGACGATAAAAGAATTTTTTCCTAATTTATTATTCGTCTACAATTTGCTCCGTTTGTGTTGGAAATGTTGTCATTGATGGCAAAGGAATTGGCATCTGAAATAGTAACTAGGAACAGAGAAAATAAATTTAGCAGAGAACAAAGGTTAGCAAAGAAGAACAGAGAAAGAGTGCATCTACAGAGAGCAGTATCAGTCAAGGAGCAAATTGAATTCAGTAGGAAGGATATTTGAGTCCCTGTGGAATTAATTCATGTGTGAACATATGTATGCATCCTGATGGAGGATAATTGAAATCCGTGATAAGTAAGAAACCCTATGAGGGGATTAATGGTGCTCTGTATGTAGTTCGAGGAACCGATGCTAATACGGTCGACTGTGTATCCAAAACTGGTAGACAATGGAGTTATATATATTCGTTGAATAAAAGACTGAAGGTAAATTGGGATCAATGTTGGGGACTGCTCTCGGAATTGTCTGTGCCTTTATTGAATTGAGCAAGTGTAATATATGGACGTGTTCTTGATGAAGGAATTGTGAATCCCTGCAACCAACACGGAACTCGGTGACTGAATTATGTGAATATAGGCTATCGAACTTTCATTGGAACAACTCTTCAGAATTACAAACGGAACCTGGAAAGGAAGTGGTGGATCATAACAAAAGGAAGCGCGACGGAACCTGAAATAGAAGGGTGGAACCACGAAGGAGGAATAGTACAGGAAGTTTTCGGTTTTCATCGCACCACTTTCGACGGGCAAGCGGTATTCAAGAGGTTGGGAGCGATTCCATAGAACAAGCGACACGCGTCCCTGAACAAATCTGCAAAACCGTCATCACTGCGCGCCATCGCATGTTAAAGTCCGACCAAGGATGCCACGCGATATGGTTAAGCGTCGTCGATCTAAAGGGGAGCCATCAGACGGTGGCCGTATGAGGAAGGTGCGCTAAGGATAACCACGATATGGTGCGAGTATGTGATTGGGTCGTTGATCATATATGTGGGCCCAATTTAACTTATATTGATTGGGAATTTTTAATGTTTGTGGGTTTAACCAAGGTTTGTTTAAATTAAATATAATTTATGAAGAAAAGCAATTGGGCCATCACTTTGAATGTTATTCCAAAGGTGGTGATATTTTCCATGGTCGAGCTCAGAAATTGTAACCAGAGTGCAGACTAAAAGAAGTATTGAGCAAAATAATTCACCAAATATGTGATATGATTAATATTCACGTCTACCGAGGGATGAGTAAGGGCTTGAACCTTAGGAGAAATTTGGATTAATATCTCAATCTCAGATTGAGATATTAAAAAGCCTTAGATTAATTATCTAATTTCCTGACCAAGAAAATAAGAACAATGAGAAGTTGTTTGGGGCTTGGGTAAACCCCACTGGATTATCTATTTGATCTCGTCCAGGAATACCATCAACGGTTGAGTGGTTTTGACTCATGGTATTAATAAAGGCTAAAAATATATAAGGAGAAGTGGATCATAGTTCAACATGTGCATGTGGAGGGGTTGTTAAAAGAATAAATCTCTTTAAGAGATATCTGCATGATTGAACTCTGTTTTCTGATAAATCTGAATCTATGATGCACCCATGGAGTTGATGAAGGTTCAAGATCTCTAGATCCAGAAATGATGAATCTCTAGGAAGATCTGCAAAGAAATAATGAAGACCTAACGCAAGACTGATGAAGAAATTGAAGAAATTTGGTGGATTTGAGTGTTGAAGTCCTTAGCATGAAAGTGGAAGCTTTCTGTCAATACAAGCTGGTGTTAATATCAGGGGGTTGGAGCTCCCTTCCAGTAGTAACTGGAGAACGAGAGAAGGTCATAGCCTTCTGCAGGTGGGTGCCTGCGTGTTGGTATAAGTCTGCGCCAACACAAAAATTGTAAGAATTTTTCTTTATAATAAATATTGAAGACAGAGACGACAACAGCGGTGGTTTTCTCCCAAATTGGGTTTCCACCTTAGATACTGGTGTTCATGTGTGTTGCTTATGTGTGATGGCTTATTTTTTTATTACTACACCTGTTTACTGCTTGATGAATGATGCAATAATCTAAGTAAAAAATTAAATAAGATCTCTGATAAAAAGTTTTCAGTCAGATCTAAATACTGATTCATCCCCCCCCCCCCCCTCTCAGTATTTTTCCCAACAATTGGTATCAGAGGAGGTCCTTCTAAAAATCTTAGCCGCTAGAAGGAAGATCAATCAAGATGAGCAATCAAGATGGAATAGCATCGATCAGGCCTCCGCTTTTCAACGGAAACAATTTAATCTTCTGGAAAACAAGGATGAGATCCTATCTTCAGTCTCTGGGTGCAGATGTATGGGCTATTGTTTAAGCAGGATATCAATATCCAGCCGCAGTACCAACAGATCCAACGAAAAGAAAGAATTATGAAACAAATGCAAAGGCGGTTAATGCTCTATTTGGAAGTCTAAATGAATCAGAATTTGTCAAAGTCATGCAGCTGAATACAAAAAAGGCAATATGGGACAAAATCATTCTAAGTTATGAAGGTGATGCAAAGGTAAAAAGTGCTAAACTCCAAACTCTCAGAATTCAATATGAGAACCTAAAATTGCATAATGAGGAGAGCATTGCTAATTTCTTTTTACGTCTTGATGATATTGTAAATCGTATGAGAAATCTGAGAGAAACAATAACCGAATCTACTTTGGTTGCGAAAGTTTTAAGATCACTAACAACAAAATTTGAGTCAAAAGTTTCTGCTCTTGAAGAAAAGCAGGATCTTCAAAATATTACTGTGGTGCAACTTCATGGCATACTAACTGCATATGAAATGAGAAGAGGAGGACCATCAAAAGTCAAAGAAGTCGTCTTTAGAGCTTCTACAAAAGGGAAAGAAGTACAAGAGACAGAAGAATCAGGGTATATCTCAGAAGAAGATGAGGTAAATTTTGTAAAGAAACTCCAACTTGGTACAGGACTGTTCAGAGGTAAGCTTCCTTTCAAATGTTTTGCTTGTGGAAGAGTTGGTCATTATGTTGCTAAGTGTCCTCACAAAGAAACACATGAAAAAGGAAAGGAAGTAGCAAGAAGGAATAAGAATCGGTTTAGCACTAGAAACAATTACTATACTCATGAAGACAGTGATGGGTTATCAAACAGTGAGGAAGAATGTGAACAAGATCTTGGACTTCTCATGGAATTTGAAAAAGAGTCTAGAGAAGAAAAGGATATTTTTATGGATGCTTTAGAGGACAATGATTTTCTTGATGAAACCAATTAACTCAAAATATGCTTAGAAGAAAGTAAAATATCCATAGAAACTCTGAAAAAACAGCTTCAAGAAAAGGAGAAACATAATGAGAAATTAGAATGTGAAATAGTAAGTCTAAGAAAAGAAATTGAGAAAGTAAAGACTTTGAATCTTAGATTTGCTAAACGATCTGAAACCTTGGATGAGATTATCAAGGTACAACATTCTCCTCTTCTAAAGACATGTCTTGGATATATCAGAGAATCTTCTCAGGCTTCAGCACCAAATTATCTAAAAGCAGCTACAACCAGTACACAACATTCTGCCCCTCAGCAAGGGAATAAAGAATCTTTACAGATAAAGCATGACCATCTCAATTCAAAGAACACTAACAGGAGTACCTTTCAAAGAAACACCAATCAACAGGTAAATTCTAGTAGAAGATTTCATGATCGCAGAAATTTCTTCTTCAATGGACAATGTTTCTCATGTCACAATTTTGGTCATAAAGCTGTTCAAAGTGTTGCATATAAAACCATCATGACAAGAGAAGCAAGAAAGAAAAGGATTGATATTGGAACAAAGAAGAATACATATAAAAACTTTTCTCTTCTTCAAAATGAAGTTGAATGTGCTTATTGTAATAACTTTGGCCATGAAGAATCTGAATGCAGGAGCAAATTCCAGCCAAAAGAGCATCTTCCTTCAAGCTCCAAAGTATGGAAAAAGAAGGAATTACAGGTTGAAAATTGTGGCATAGCTTTATTTGCAGAAGGTGAAGAAAATCAATGGTACATTGATAGTGGATGCTCAAAACACATGACAGGTGACAAAAACAAACTTCTTGCATATAGTGCTCTAGAAAAGGAAAAGAGTGTTACATTTGGAAATGGCACTCCTGTTGTCATTAAGGGAAAAGGATCTGTATTTCTAAAAAAAAGGTGAAAGCTAATAATGTCATGTATGTGGATGGATTAAAGCATAACCTGTTACGTGTAAGTCAAATGTGTGATCAAGGAACTGAAGTTGTCTTTAGTTCAAAAGAATGTGTGGTACGTGATCTTGATACAGGTAAAACAACTATAAAAGGAAACAGAACTCCAAGCAACCTGTATATATTAAAGAACTGCAAAGAAAAATGTTACATGAGTAAATATTCAGAAAACTAGCTATGGCATAGAAGGTTGGGGCATCTGAGCTTCTCTCAAATCAGCGAATCAAGCAGACTTAAAGTTGTTCGTGATCTTCCCAATATTACACCACCTGAAAGTAGCATATGAAAATCTTGCCAATTCGGTAAGCAAACCAGAGTGCAATTTAATGCCAAGGAAGGTTCATCAAGTAAGCCTCTTGAACTCATTCATACTGACATATGTGGACCTGTGAAGAAAAAGTCACCACGTGGTGAACAATACTATATCTTATTTATTGATGATTTCTCTAGAATGTGCTAGATTGGGTTGATTAAACAAAAAGATGAAGCATTTGAGAAATTTCAGATCTTCAAAGCACTAGTTGAAAATGAATTAGATCTAAAAATCAAGTGTCTTAGATCTGATCGAGGAGGAGAATATACATCAGATGAATTCCTTGAATTTTGTGAACAACATGGCATAAAAAGATAGTTTTCTGTAGCTGGCACTCCACAACAAAATGGCGTAGCAGAAAGAATGAATAGAACAGTTCAACAAATGGCTAGAACTATGCTTGATGATTCCGGAACACCTGACACATTTTGGGGAGAAGCAGCACATACAGCGGTAAATATTCTTAACAAGGCACATGTTCGTGTAAATAGTGATAAAACTCCATATGAACTATGGTATGGTAATCCTCCCACCGTGAAGCACTTTAGAGTCTTTGGGAGCAAATGCTTTATCAAAAATAATGATGAAAAACTTGGCAAGTTTGAACCTAGAGCAGATGAAGGAATATTTCTTGGTTACTCCTCTAGGAGTAAGGCATATAAATGTTACAATAAAAGACTTCGGAAGATTGTTGAATGTATTGATGTTGTTATTGATGAGTCTCCTGCAGCTTCAAAAGAATAAAAACAAACAACAGATGAAGACGATAATGACATATATCCTTCTACATCAAATAGGAATGATATAGACAGTGAACCCAATGAAGAACCCGAAGATGATTTATCTGAAAAAGCTCCATCCAGATATGTTCAAAAGAATCATCCATAATCTCAAATTTTGGGAGAAAAGGGATCAGGTGTACAAACAAGAAGGACTCTTGTGGGATCTTCTAGCTATCTGGCATTTCTATCCACTATTGAACCACACAATTTCAATCAAACCAGCAAAGATGAATGTTGGATTCAAGCCATGAATGAAGAGCTTGATCAAATTGAAAAGAATCACACTTGGGAATTAGTACCAAGACCTCATGACAAAAATGTCATTGGAACTAAATGGATATTCAAAAATAAGTTAAACGAGAATGGGGATGTTATAATAAATAAAGCTAGACTTGTTTGCAAGGGGTTTGCTCAACAAGAAGGTATAGACTTTGAAGAAACTTTTGCCCTTGTAGCTAGACTTGAAGCCATAAGAATGTTTCTTGCTTTTTCAAGCTTCCAACAAATCAAAGTTTATCAAATGGATGTTAAATCTGCTTTTCTCAATGGTGATCTTGAAGAAGAAGTTTATATAGAACAACCAGAAGGATTCATTTTGGGAAATGATGAAAAATTTGTTTGTAGACTTAAAAAGGCTCTATATGGTCTCAAACAAGCTCCAAGGGCATGGTACTATCGTCTTGACAAATATCTTCATCAATAAGGATTTTCAAAGGGGTCTGCTGATAGCAACTTATACACAAAAACTGAAAATGATAAACTATTGATTGTGGTTGTATATGTTGATGATATCATTTTTGGAAGTAATGAAGAGTCTATGAGTCAGAAATTTGCTTCTAATATGCAGCAAAAATTTGAAATGTCTTTACTTGGGGAGCTAACATTCTTTCTTGGCTTGCAAGTGCAGCAAGCAACAGATGGCATATTCTTATCACAAGCAAAATATCTTAAGAAAATCTTGAAGAAGTATGGCATGGAAGATTGCAAACCTGTAAGCACACCAATGATAACTGGATGTAATCTCAGTTCTAATGATGATTCCCCCACGGTGAATCAACCAGAATACAGATCTATGATAGGAAGTCTACTTTATCTCATTGGGACAAGACCGGACACTATGCATGCAGTTGGGATTGTTGGACGATTCCAAGCTAATCCAAAAGAGTCTCACCTTCAGGCTGTGAAAATAATATTCAAATATATACAAGGAACTCAAGACTTTGGGCTATGGTATCCAAAGAATGTTGATCTTACTCTTCATGCTTACACTGATGCAGATTGGGCTGGAAATGTTGATGATCGGAAAAGCACTAGTGGTGGTGCATTCTATATGAGGCCTCGGTTAGTATCTTGGTTCAGTAAGAAGTAAAGCTCTATTGCCTTATCTACAGCAGAAGCAGAATATGTGGCTGCCGCATCATGTTGCACTCAACTTCTTTGGATGATGTAGACTTTACAAGACATTCAAATCAAATTTTCACCTCCTATCTCCATTATGTGTGATAATACAAGTGCCATCAGTATTTCAAAGAATCTTGTTATGCATTCCAAGACCAAGCACATTCCCATCAAGTATCATTTCTTACGTGAACAAGTGCTTGAAAAAAAGGTGAAATTGGAGTATGTTCGCTCGAAAGAACAAGTTTTTGATATATTTACCAAACCTTTACCTAGGGAAGCGTTCGAATATCTCAGACAGAAGCTGGGAGTAGTCTCTGCCATGTAGAAGATTAGATCTGCTTAAATTCAAAAGACTAAATTGGATACGCTCCTGTTGAAAGTGTTCAGAATGCACAGGCTAAGGGGGAGCATTGGTCATGTGGCAAGGATGCATTGTTGGCATTCTAATTATTTATTGTAGTCTGATCTCATGCTTGATAATCCTTGATCTTGAATGAATGAGTCATTTTTGTTATTTCATTGAATATTATGTTTGAAGATGCAGCATAATCTCAGGGGGAGCATGGTATTGTCGGTACAGGGGATCTTGATCAACCCTTTGCCATTGATGTCAAAGGGGGAGGAAAAGCAAAAAGGGGCTTCTATAAGACAAACAGAGGAAGAGTATTGCCATCAATGCCAAAGGGGGAGATTGTTGGAAATGTTTTCATTGATGGCAAAGGGGTTGCACCGAAACAAGAATCCATGTAGGCTTTAACCCCGAACGTAAATTATCTACACACGAATCTTATGACCGAAAATAAACAATAGCGAGAGCATAAAACATAAAACAAATAAACACAGAGATTTTCCCCTGGATCCCAAATCGGGACGACCAGCTTGATTTTTCATTATAATCCTTTTAGTGTTACAACACATATATATACATGCCGGAGCATACATAAACCCCAATCCATTAACCCTGGATTAGAACATAACCGTAGTTCCCTTGACCGGATCTACAAAAATACCAAGGGCCGAAAACCATCGAACCCCAAAACCATGTGCAAAACCATGCACAAAACCATGGGCGGATCCGCCTATGAGTGGGTCCGCACAAAAACAAATTTTGGCCGGGGCGCTGCCCCAGACCCCAACGGTGGGGACTGCTTCGCCCCTCGTGACCCCCCAGCTACGCCCGACGCAACATACAGCGTGTGGGGCTAATCGTGGAAAGAATATAACACATACCCAACAAACTAGGAACAGAGAAAAGAAATGTAGCAGAGAACAAAGGTCAGCAAAGAAGAACAGAGAAAGAGTGCATCTACAGAAAGTAGTATCAGTCAAGGAGCAAATTGAATTCAGTAGGAAGGATATTTGAGTCCCTGTGGAATTAATTCATGTGTGAACATATGTATGCATCCTGATGGAGGATAATTGAAATCCGTGATAAGTAAGAAACCCTATGAGGGGATTAATGGTGCTCTGTATGTAGTTCAAGGAACCGATGCTAATATGATCGACTGTGTATCGCAAACTGGTAGACAGTGGAGTTATATATATTCGTTGAATATAATACTGAAGGTAAATTGGGATCAATGTTGGGGATTGATCTCGGAATTGTCTGTGCCTTCATTGAATTGAGCAAGTGTAATATATGAACCTATTCTTGATGAAGGAATTGTGAATCCCTGCAACCAATACGGAACTCGGTGACTAAATTATGTGAATATAGGCTGTCTAACTTTCATTGGAACAACTCTTCGGAAGTACGAACAGAACCTGGAAGGGAAGTGGTGGATCATAACAAAAGGAAGCATGATGAAACCTAGAGTAGAAGTGCAGAACCACGAAGGAGGAACAATATAGGCGGTTTCCGGTTTTCATCGCACCGCTTTTGACGGGCAAGCAATATTCAAGAGGTTGGGAGAGATTCCATATAACGAGCGACACGCGTCCCTGAACGAATCTGCAAAACTGCCATCACTGTGCGCCATCGCACGTTAAAGTCCGACCAAGGATGCTGCACGATATGGTTAAGTGTCTTCGATCTGAAGGGGAGCCATCAGATGGTGGTCGTATGAAGAAGGTGCGCGAAGGATAACAACGGTACGATGCGAGTATGTGATTGGGTCGTTGATCACATATGTGGGCCCAGTTTAACTTATATTGATTGGGAATTTTTAATGTTTGTGGGTTTAACCAAGGTTTGTTTAAATTAAAAATAATTTATGACGAAAAGCGATTGGGCCATCAGTTTGAATGTTATTCCAAAGGTGGTGATATTTTCCATGGTCGAGCTCAGAAATTGTAACCAGAGTGCAGACTAAAAGAAGTATTGAGCAATATAATTCACCAAATATGTGATATGATTAATATTCACGTCTATCGAGGGATGAGTAAGGGCTTGAACCTTAGGAGAAATTTGGATTAATATCTCAATCTCATATTGAGATATTAAAAATCCTTAGATTAATTATCTAATTGCCTGACCAAGAAAATAAGAACAATGAGAAGCAGTTTGGGGCTTGGGTAAACCCCATTGGATTATCTATTTGATCTCATCCAGTAATACAATCAACGGTTGAGTGCTTTTTAACTCATGGTATTAATAAAGGCTAAAACTATATAAGGAGAAGCGGATCATAGTTCAACGTATGCGTGTGGAGGGGTTGTTAAAATAATAAATCTCTTTAAGAGATATTTGCATGATTGAACTTTGTTTTCTGATAAATTTGAATCTATGATGCAGCCATGGAGTTGATGAAGGTTCAAGATCTCTAGATCTAGAAATGATGAATCTCTAGGAATATCTGCAAAGAAATAATGAAGACCTGACGCAAGACTGATGAAGAAATTGAAGAAATTTGGTGGACCTGAGTGTTGAAGTCCTCAGCATGAAAGTGGAAGATTTCTGCCAGTACAAGCTGGTGTTAAAATCATGGGGTTAGAGCTCCCTTCCAGTAGTAACTGGAGAACGAGAGAAGGTCATAGCCTTCTGCAGGTGGGTGCCTGTGTGCTGGTATCAGTCTGCGCTAGAACAAAAATTTAATAAGTTTTCTTTATAATAAATATTTAAGACAGAGACGACAGCAGCGGTGGTTTTTCCCAAATTGGCTTTCCACCTTAAATATTGGTGTTCATGTGTGATGCTTATGTGTGATGGCTTATTTTTTTGTTACTGCACTTGTTTACTGCTTAATGAATGATGCAATAATCTAAGTAAAGAATCAAATAAGATCTCTGATAAAAAAAATTCAGTCAGATCTAAATACTGATTCACCCCCCCCCCCTCTCAGTATTTTTCCCAACAATTTGCTCATAAATTATTTTGCTAAATAAAATTTTCAGATTTCTTTTGATTCTTCCTTTAATGTTTTTTTAAAACCAATCCAAATTTTGACTCCTGAACATCTCACTCAACTCGAGAACACCAATCTTCCTATGGTAAGGCAGTACCTCGAAACCCTAGTTCACCATATTGAGGCATGTCCTTCTCCATCAAAGAAATAAAGGGCTTAAATACTAGAACAACCACACCCAACTTACCCCATGGGGTGGTGTTATTGCTAATCAAAACCTTCGTGTGTTATCAGAAGGATCAGTTATATATCATAGTCCATCGCGCCCATGCCCGAAAACTCACACCAAATGCACAACCCCCCTCCTCCTTTATGTTGAGGTCACAAGAGAGGGGTGTTGCAAGTCACTCCCGTTGTATATCTCGGCGAATCCCCACCGTTCGATCTCAGGGTGGTGGTCCTCGTGTATTTACAGCTGAGGCTATCCAGTTCAACTATCCATGTCGGATTCTGGTAATGAAACTACATGTTAGCATTTCCACGATGTTATATCATGGAGCCTTGTAGTTTTAAATCAAACTGCCAAGCAAGCATCTTCATTTGTGTGACAATTAGACGAGGGAAGACAACTGCATCTGGACCAAACCCCTGTTGGGAATCACGATTGCCGTTAGAAAAAACCCGCAGGTGTTAGTCAACGATCGTATCGCCAGAGATAAGAATCCACGAAAGGCGGTTAGTCCATGTCGCGAAACACACGGGAGCATTGGTTTATCCAATGTCCAAAAATCTCCCCCCCAACGCGAGCTGGGTGTGTATCGAACTCGTGACCTACACTCTGATACCACTTGTTGGGAATCACGATTGTCGTTAGACCAAAACCCGCAGGTGGTAGTCAACAATCGCATCGCCAGAGATAAGGATCCATGAAAGGCGGTTAGTCCATGTCGCAAAACACATGGGAGCGTTGGTTTATCCAATGTCCAACAACGACGGCTGAGGCGGCAGGTTGTTAGCAGCTATGATCTCTTGAAGATTTTTCCAGAGAGGCTCAGGATCCAAAAGGAGGATTATGAGGTGGTGGAGGCTGATTCGAAGACTGATTTAGAAACCGATAAGAATATTTCTCTTTACCAAATAATTGTTTCCAATCTCTGAGGAAAGGTCCTCCAGTAAATAGATTCAAGCGTGTAGATCGTGGACTGTGGCTTTATCGGCGAGGCACGTGGTCGAGTGGGAGTTTAAACTGGTTTGCAACACTTTATCCTTTTTTCCCGGTTTCATTATGTTCTAAATAATTTATGGATAGATTTTTTCAATCAATTTCAGAGCCTCACGGGAAGCCGAAGGCTGCTGCGGGAATTTCTCTAAAATATTTGAACTCCAATGCTTCTAAACTTCCCTTACACTATCACGTAAACTTTATAATTGAGAGCAACATTTGGTATGAAATTCTGGAGTGGTTTAAATAACAAAACTGTGCCATAGTTTAACCAAGATATTTTTAAAGAGTAACCATCGGTAGAAGAGAATCCCAGTCAAGAGGAGCCCATAAAATTTCAAAAAATTTGTCAGAAAGGGAAATGAGGCTGAGGAAATTATCGTTTTATCTATGAGAAAAGAGTATTAAACTGTTATGGTCGAAATCAGTGCTATAGTGCTATTACTTAACCATAGTGGATGCAAGATTTAATAATAAAGTTAAGTAGCTGCCTTGGGGGACACCGGTAGACCCGCTTCTAATGGTTAAATAAGCTAGTCCGCTTTCACGGTGTTTGTGTGTCACTGATGGCTAGAGTATACACATGTTGAAGAGCACACAAGGAGCTGGATTATTTAGATACTGCCCACTGAAAGTCTTCTACCGGGAGAATGCTGCTCACCGCGAGTCCTTTGTCCATTAAACTAGTTTTTTTTAGAGAACCCTTTCTTCATTGCAGACACCTTCATCGCATAATCATTGATCTGGGAATTTTTTGAGTTGGCCATGAAAGAGAGAGACCGGGAGATCAGATCTTGATCTCTAACTGCATGATCCAATGTGAAGTGGCATGTGTTGGAACGTGGGTTAAACCTGTGTATAAGTGTTGAATGGTTGATACACAGAGAGTATAATCTTCATAAGAATAAATAGTGATATTTAATTAATAAGCCATATAAATAATATCTATGGGAGATACTTAACAACCATTGACCTTACACATAAACATGGTGATATGTATAGATGGAAATGCGACATGTATTATGGTCATGAGCGATAACTATGTTCTAAACTCATAAAACTTATCCATATCACTTTTAATAATAAACCATAGTACTTATCCATTCATTTTAGTAATAAATTAAACCTTGTCAAATATGAAAAAAAAATTAAATAACTAAATAAAGCTTTAAAACAAAAACAACAACAAAAATATTTCGCAAATGGACATTTCATAATTCCTGAAAATGATTTACGCTAATTTGTTTATTGGAGTTTCTTCAAAGGAACTTGCGTGCAACACCAATAGGCAAATTCATTTCGTTTTATTTGGTTGCTAGCATTCATACTCATTCCTGCATTTTATGTTTTCCCAAGTTCTCACAAATTTCATGTAGGATTCGTACTAAGTTTTTACAGGTGCCCCGATGATCCAGTTTCGTGCAGAAATGCTCTTTCGAAACCACAATGAAACATGCATCATTGGAAGCTTGAAGGAAATAATTATTCACTGCACATATCATGACATTTTCCGTTACACAAAAACCATTTTGCGTCATGATATGTTTACTCACATTTTTCCTTCCAAGCGCTTGAATTATCCCTGTGTTGCAACCCATCTTCCATTTCCTTATCCTTCATGACTTCATACATGCCTATTTTTCTGAAATGCATACATCATCTCCTTCTTATTTTTCAGTTCATTTTTCCTTATCAATAAAAATCCCAAGCTCCCTTTCCATGATTACATTGTCTTCCCATATACACTGCCTGATTTTGAGATCTTTTCATTTATAGTAATACCAATATTTTTTATTAAACTCGTGTTGACTGATGTGGGATTCCTTAAGGCCCACCTTTGAACAAGTCTTGCCCCATCGACCTCAGAACTTTATTTGGGATATATAATAGAGTTCCTTTTGAGTACTTGGAGGATTGCATGCCTTAATGGAAAGTTCTCTTGTTGAAAGTCATGGGAATGCATCAATGTCCCTTGGCCGTCAGATCTTGCAAGTGGCTCGACATCAGATCGTTTATTCTCACTTCACAAGATGTACTTGGGTACCTTGGCACTCATTGAAATCAATGGTGATTTTGCCTCGTGTTGGTTAACAACATCCATTAATGGTCGATAATCCAATGGCTTCTTTTCATGCTCGACATCGACACATTCATTCGCATGACTAGAATTGTACCATCGGGTTTAGTAGCGGGTGAAGACTATATATTTTTCATGACTCCATCAGTAGTTGCAACAACATTCCTTCAACCATATGAGAGTATGAAAATTCCACTTTCAGACATCATTTTCAGATTCATACAACCAAGAAACACTTCAGATTCCTTCATTGCATCCAGCAACATGATATTCACATGATCCAACGCCATGACATTTTCCTAATCTAGCAGCATGAAATTTTCACTCATGCAAATCAGCATGACATTTTCCTGATCCAGAAGTAGCAACAACTACATTTATATTGCATAGTTCATCAACTGTTTGGGTAAGTGAAGGTATGTTATTTTCTAATTTTTAATCAAACAATTTCTTCCATGTTGAAAATAAATTAACTTGGAAAATTCCCTCACCATATTAATTTATCTTTCTCCTTTTCGTAAACATAACACATCTTCAGTTTGTGGGGGGGGGGGATATTCATTACCATTTCATTCCATTCATCACCTCATATATTGATGACCAACATGACTCTTCCAAACTACACTTCGTTGCGGTTGATTAAAATACATTGATCTCCATCTTGGCATGATTCAAGAATATGAGAAATGGTTTTCTTATGCATATTAATGACTTATCATTTCCAGTACATGACTTATCATTTTCAGTACATGTGTCAAAAAAAGGAGAAGAAAGAAAATAAATGAATGTTGTTAACACAAGAACCAACCATAGAAAATATCAGTTTCAGTACATGTATTTTACATCCTCGAATGATACATTGTTAGAAACCATAACCACACAAAGGAAAAAGACATCTCACATAAAAAAAACAAAAAAACAAGATCCCTCATCAAACATCATTAGGGATCTGTACAACACAATGCATCTCAAAGACAGAAAGACAAATAAGTACATGAAATCAACTCATCATATACCTCACACTGAAGATGACTGAAGAATGAGCTGCTTTGATGCTGGATTTGAAATCACTATCACAATCGTGGTGTCGAAAGATGTGAAATTGATTGCTCGCTCGCTGAAAGATGACACCTGAAACTTTACTTCAAAAAGTGACCGAGAACTATAAATCTCAGATGGAAAATCTAAATGCTCCATCAAATCCGTGGCGTCGAGTAGTGAAAAAATGACATAAAATTTGTCCCATTTGGACCCTATCAAAATTTCGCCCTCCTGAAAATTGGGCTTAATCAAGGTTTTGCCTGCCTCTATTCTGGGCTTATGGTTCCACTACCTCAATCTGTATGCAGTAATGTACCCTGCAATAAAATAAAGTCTCGAAATGTGTGCTCCTCCTCGGCTTCCGTGTCCACAATTATGAATGAACTGGGTTTAAGTAATTAATCCCTAGTTAAATTACCAACATAAACAGTTGGGATGCATTGGTAAATTAAGTGGTTTGTTGGAGGGAGGTCGGGTGGTCAAACCCTGCCCCCTCCTTTTTTTAAGTCAAATTTTTTTTAGCATTAAATGAGCTCTTACTGTTTATAAACCTTGCCATTTGTTTTAAATGCAAGTCTACGTGTTGGGGGGGGGGAGCCTGCCCCCTTACCTGTTGGCTCCGATACATACATGTGGCATGGTAAGGTTTGGGTGGCGGTGGGATTCACAACCCCCGCCACCATACATAACACATAGTCTGTCGTAAGGTGTGGAGTGGGTTGGGGCCGCGGGGTCATAGCCGTTGGCCCCACCTATATTTAATATATGGTAACCATGAGGTGTGGGGGTGGCGGGGTCATTGCTACTGACCCCCCTTATTATAATATTTAATTTTTGTGGCCATTAGATGGGGAGGGTGAGGGTCATGGCTCGCCCTCCAAAAAAAAATAAAAAATTCCTATTTTTAAAACCAACTGCACCTTTTCGAAAATTCGGATTTTGACCGTAGGAGTCAAATTAAATACCCCGCAATTTTGCTCGGAATCTAGCCGGAGCTAGCCGGAAAAGGTCAAATTTGTGCCTTCCTTAAGCCTACCCAGTCACCAAGTCAACCCAAAACTTTTACCGCTCCTAACTTCTCCATACGAACTCAGAAATGAGTGTCATCTGTGCCATTGGAATCAGAAAGACGAGATCTTCAACCTGAACCTGGTTTGAGAGAAATCCGAGCACTTTAATTTTTGAGCCCTCTTTGTCCGGTGTGTGTCTCTGGAGCCACCTGGATCAATCCTACCCACTGAGGAGCTTTTTTTCCTCCAAAATAATTAACAGGAATATGCAACTGTTGTGTACTATGTCTGCACTACAAACGTCTTGAAAAGTCACCCTTCCTTCTCCTTCACCTATGTCCTTTGGCGCCATAAGTGATGAACTGACACCCACACCTCCTGCAAACCTATAGTACAATCCCATGCAAATACATGCTCAAATTGAACAACTATGACCCAAATATTCCCATACTTGCCACGCATTTATAACATGAACTTGGTGGTCAAGTTTACATCAAATGGAAATCACACCCCAGCTATCATTACAAGACCAACAACATCATTGTCACATTTCAAAGTGACGGAAAACACCTCATCACTTTTACATGAATGAAATGTATCACATGACTCATAAAACAAGGCCAAAATATCTTTGTTGCTTAAACAAGTGATGGAAAAACACATCATCACTTTTACAGTAAAAATGCAACATATGATTTACAGACACGGGCATGACAAGCTAACACCTCTAGAAAAACAATCTAGAAAAACCATCTCTCACTTATCAAAGTGAATGGGTTATCCCCCTATGGGATATTTGCTTGTCGTCAACTCTTTTGACTGGTTCATGGACGGGCGCTTTGTCTTTAAGGCGGCTACTCTGGATGGAGTCTCCAGCACGTGGCTCTTTGATGGCCACTTCGGTTGTAATGAGTGTAAAATGTATTTCTCCTCCAAACCTACTTAACTGATTTCTTTTCCTATTGGGGAGAAGGCTTTCCATGCCTCATCCCCCTTTGTGCTGCCATCCTTTTCCAACACTTAGAAAACACATGGTTATGTAAACCACAAAAATGACACGTTTTGCGATGCCATGATTTACGACCATGGTTAACAACATTCTTATAATCAAAATGAACTCTGGAGTAATGAGACTTATTATACCTTCTCGGGTGATCTCTGGTGCGATTTTGGTGATGGGAGCTCACCTCAGCTCTTTCACTGCGACATGCATTACCATGGAACAATTGCGAAGTGTCCCCATCATTCCTCTTCCCTGGAGAGTTCATCAATGCCTGTTTTCCTTTGATGTCCTTCAAACACCCTCCTTCAGTGCACCCCAAACCTGCATAGCGCGGTCTTTGCACAACCTCCAATGGTTGGGTTATGCCTTGGCCTTGAACGCCAAGTCCTCCTCCTTTGTACCCCATCTTGGTGAGGAGTCTAATTTCGGTTCCTGTAATGGATATCTCCACACTTCCAATAGAAATGATATCATGTGAATAAACTGAAGAGAAATCAACATTGTTTACCTCAACTGTCAATTTTTACATAGGTGAAGAAGGCTTCTTTAGGCCTTCATTGCGCTTTGCTTCCTTCAAGCCCTTTGTCACGGCTCATAGCTGAAGCTACAACCGCTGCTTCTCCTCCTTCTCTTCCTGCAGGAGTGCCTTCAATGCATCATGATCTGCTTGAAGAATATCATTGTTGTGCTTCAATTCATCCCACACCTTTGTCATGGCTTGCAACTGAAGATGCAATCGATGTTTGTCCTCCTTCAATTCGGCATTCTCTGCTGCTTGTTTTTCATAAGCCTCGTACAACATGTCCACTTTCTCGGACACCCCGAGCATGGTCTCGTATATGTACTTGACATTCTCCATGGCTCAACTCAACGAACATTCAATAGTTCACGCCTGCAATCCAATCAACAAGATGACCTACTCTAATACCACTTGATCCGGGGTAAATTCTTGATACACTTAACCAAGACCTTTACTTCAACTGATAAATTAGAATTGAATTTAATTAAAGTGTTAACGAACATAAATCAACAACTGCATGCTGTAAAGAAGAGGAACATAACATGTCAAGATCAACAATCATAAGAACACGTCGTTTGATAACGAAGTTCGACCAGGAGGGACTACATCTCTGGGCCTCGGTGTCAAGATGGTGTAAGCTGCTACATTAAGTGCTGTAAGAAGAAGATGTACATGGATGGTGTTTTAGCTGTCATACAAGGAAAATTCCCTCACGCAGGAGTGGTTGGGCCTTTCCACGAGATGTTCCACTTTCAGAACTCTCATTTATAAAAAAGACTCCTATCAGTATGAAAATAACTCACACATAATGACTATGAGTATCGAGCCAACATGGCAAACAAAGGGATCTCAGAAAATATACATGTGACAATGAGTATCCCGCCAACATGGCATCAAAGGGATCTCAAACATAATACATATCCATGACAGAAAGTACATCTCACATCAAAACAAAAAAAAATCCCACATCAAACGTCAACAAGGATCTGTACAGCACAATGCATCTCAGAGACAGAAAGACAAAGAAGTACATGAAATAAACTCATCATATAGCTCACGGTGAAGATGACTGAAGAATGAGATGCTCTGTTGCTGGATCTGAAATCACCATCACAATCGTAATGTCGAAAGGTGTGAAATTGATTGCTCGCTCGCTGAAAGATGACACCTGCAACTTCACTTCAAAAAGTGACCGAAAAATATAACGCTTAGATGGAAAATATGAATGCACCATCATATTCGTGGCGTCGAGTAGTGAAAAAATGACATAAAACTTGTCCCATTTGGACACTGTCGAAATTTCGCCCTCCTGAAAGTTGGGCTCAATCAAGGTTTCGCCGACCTCTTTTCTAGGATGCCTCGATCTACATGCAGCAAAGGTGCCCTGCAATAAAATAATATTAAGTCTTGAAATGTGTGCTCCTCCTCGGCTTCTGTGTCTGCACCTGGCTTGGGCACACTTCTGAATGAACCGGGTTTAAGTAATTAGTCTCGGGCAGATTTACCAACATAAACAGTTGGGGCGCATTGGCAAATTAAGTGGTTTGTTGGAGGGAGGTCAGGTGGTCAAACCCCGCCCCCTCCTTTTTTAAGTCAGATTTGTTTTAGCATTAACCGATCTCTTACTTTTTACACACCCCGCCATTTGTTTTAGATGCAAGTGTAAGTGTTGGGGGTGGGGGGGGGGGGCTCAGGCCCGCATTGGGCGGCCCGCACCCATACTCACCGGCTTCGATACATACATGTGGCATGGTAAGGTTTGGGTGGCGGTGGGGTTAACAACCCCTGCCACCATACATAACACATAGTCTGCCATAAGTTGTGGAGTGGGTTGGGCCTGCAGGGTCACAGCCGTTGGCCTCATCCATATTTAATATATGGTAACTATGAGCTATGGGGGCGGCGAGGTCATGGCCGCTGACCCTCATTATTATAATATTTAATTGTTGTGGCCATTGGATGGGGAGGGCGGGGGTCATGGCCCGCCCTCCAAAAAAAAAAAAACTATTTTTAAAACCAACTTCACCTTTTTGAAAATTCGATTTTGACCATAGGTGTCAAATTAAAGACCCCACAATTTCGCCCAAAATCTGGCCGGAACTCGGTGGCCGGAAAAGGTCAAATTCATGCCTTCCTTAAGCCTGCCCAGTCACTAAGTCAACCCAAAATTTTGAGTGCTCCTAACTTCTCCATACGGACTCAGAATTGAGTATCGTTTGCGCCGTTGGAATCATAAAGACGAGATCTTCAACCTGAACCTGGTTCGAGAGAAATCCAAGCACTTTGATTTTTCAGCCCTCTTTGTCCTGTGTGTGTCTCTGGAGCCTCCTGGATCATGTTTCTACCTGTTTCTCGGTGGAAGAGTCGAGGGGGAGGAGGGTCGAACAAACTTCTTTGTTTTGGACCTCCTTTTGATGGCTTTTCACCTTGGGGTTTTGTCGTCGATGCTTGGAGGGGTCTTCTGTGGTGGGCTCTGGTTTTTTGGTGGGATGCTTCCTTCTTTTCAGATATTTTTGTTTTCAAGTGACATCCATATGCTTTTAGCTTGGCTTCTACATGGGTTTCCACTCTTGGTGACTTCTCGCCACTTCCATTTCTTTTGTTCGGTGTTGCCTTCAAAACCCTCTACTCAGATTTCAACGCTTTTTTCAACTATGGGTTTTGTGGCCCACTTTTTTCTTTTGAGGCATGATTTCGAGCCTCTCATTTGAGTTTTTCGGGCATCTTGTGCTTGAATTTTCATTTATTTTGTTTTATTTCAACGTCTTCTTTCTGACTAATGATGGGCTTCGCAGTCTTCTTTGGACATTGCCACCTTTTCTTTGTTGCTTTGCTTCCTTTAGGGCTCCCATTTGGTTTGTATATCTAGTCTATGTTTGCCCATGTTTGTGGTCAATTTTTTTTTGAATGTAATGGCCGCTTTTGTGGGGCTTCTAGTGTCACATTTTTAGGGGTTTTTTCAGTGGGCATGTGTGCCCTGTTTTATGAGATTTGTATTGGTCATTTCTTGGATCAAGATTTCATACATACAACATGTGTATGAAAAATGCAATGTTTTATGAGATTTTTATTGGTCATTTCTTGAATCAAGATTTCATACCCACAACATGCGTCTAAAAAATGCAATTTTTAATTTCATTAATAAAATTTATGTTTTTTTTCTCGTCTTAAGAAAAAAAGGTTTTTAAATGAAATTTTAAAAAATATTCAATTTGATATATTATTAATGTGTTATATTTTTATTGATTTAAATTCTATAATTTTATGTTGATAATAAATATTTATTATTTTATAATTAATTTTTTGAAAATGTTCTTTACCACCTTTTTTGAATACTCATTCAATTCATTATATTATAAAATAATATAAAATAATTTCATTTATGTATATGAAATTTACCCCTTTTATATCTGTTAAATTTGATTATAACAATGGTTCTTTATATGACATTTAAAAAAAAATAAAAAAAATTTGAAAAGGTTCTTTATAGCTTTTAAATGTGTATTTTTTAAAAGGTTGAAAAGTAGTGTTATGGAGTTGTATTTGGGTCAATTTCATTTAGCTTTAATGATGGTTTAGAAGAGGAATATTACTCTTTCCACTTGGTTTCAAATTCTATTTTTTATATGTTCACTCTTTCTAATAAGAATATGTTTTTTTATAAACCAGTCTAGATGCATCTTAAATCTAGATCTACCAAGCACCAAAAGGGATCAAATCTATTTTCAATCTAAAATAGGTTTGCATCTCAAGGGATTTGATCCCTCTTTGTGCTTGGTAGATCCAATGTTAATATAGATTTAGGGTGGTTTAATTTCACCCTTTAAATACGTTATATTCCACATGAATATCATGGGTCAATACTGTGGGTTCTCATACCATGGGTGAATACCATGAAGTCATTTTTATTTTAATGTTATTTATTATTATTTTTATTTTTCTTTGATTGAGAAAAATTATCTTCATGTAGGCTAATTTTTTATTTTCAGGGTTAAACGAGACATTCCATTACAATATCTCTACCATATTGAGCCAGAGAGCACATCTTGGTGCAACAATTAGTATTTGTTATGATGACAAGTAATCTCATTTTTTTGCATTTGAATTTGAATATGTTCCAAAAAAAACTATATAATTAAAGTAAAATTAAAAAAAGAATAAAAGCGGTCATTAAAAATAAATTTAAAAATAAAAACTTTAAAATTTTAACTTAAATTTTTTTATTAAAAAAATAATTATATTATTTATAATCTTATTTAATTTAGGAAATACCAATTATTATTGTTATTTTTTTTGCAAATTAAAAAACTTTATTACCTCATAATGTATTCAAAACCAATTTATATAGATTATCCATAATGTGTTGTTTCTTCCTACTGAATCAGGGAATTCTCGTTGACATCAAAGGGACCAACATAATCCTCCATACTCAAAAAGCAAAACCATACATTTTGGTTGTATCCAAATGGTGCAAAACATAAGATGACATTAGAAATACTATTAGACTTATTGACCATTAGGAATCCAAGGAAGATATTGGAGTTAGATCCTTTGCACTTGAACCATGAGGAGAAAGTGTGCTAGAATCACAATGGAGATGCCCTTCTACATGGCTAGCCTGAAATCAAGCCTATCCATAAAGAAACACTAATTTTTCAACATTCTTTTGATATCCTCCAGCGAAGCTAACAAATTTTACCTTTCCACCTGCTTATCCTTCGGAACCATATGCAATAGGGTCTTCATTTGCGAGTTGAAAGTAATTACATTGAGGTATTGCTTCCTGTAACCCCTGGTATGAATAAGCTCAGTTACCCAGCTAGATACCTCCTCTAAAATCTCGGAATCAATATAAAATTATATTTCCACACCCACCTTCGTATTCAAATTCCAAAATTCTCATCGAGTCTAAGTTAGGCCTCAAAAGAATCTTAGGAAAACAGATAGGCCTTGCGTTAACCCTAAGCATTGTTTCCGCCACTGCCTCTCTTGCTACGCATATGTTGTCTGGGAGGCATGATGTGCAAGGGAGGCTCTTTTTTCAAGTGCCCACACGGCTTTCCCCCTCTGAGAGTATGAAGAAAGAACAAACTTGTAGAATAAACACTTGCAACACACTAGTTGACATAAAACATATAACCAATCTCAAACACCTGATACTAGCTATAGCCAAGGAGAAAAACACCTCTATCTCACTTTGAGGAGAACAAGTACCTACCACCCTTATGACCTTCAGAACTCTGGGTTACAAGGCACACCAATAACAGAGCGGCTAGGAAAACATTTGTCGCGAGAACCACACGCACCAACTGTACTTGTTGACCAACCTTGTTTGAAACTTCACCCTAAATAGGTGTACCTTCGTCTCCCACCAGACCGCACCTAGCTTGAGGTTCTCCTTCCTCGACTAAGTTCTCCACTTCGTCAACAACCTCAAGCTTCACCTCATTTTTGAACAACAGACTGAGCTTATCCCCATGAACATCAAAACCTAGCTGATGCACTATTAACAGGGGAGTTTTTTTCCTTAACCTTGCATAAGCATCAACTTCTTCAACCTTCTATTAAACTCATAATTCTTGCCATCCCACCAGCCATTTTATTAATAACCACTTGTGTTATTTCATGCAAGTTCATGCCAGGGATGAGCTACACCCCCTGACCTTTAATGTCCATCACATTGATAGGGTGACAAACTCTTTCTACAAAGTCCCCCTCGATCATCAAATTCACCCCATTGGGAAAAGAAATGTCAATTATATCTTATATTTTATAAAATATAAGCCATAAATTATTTATTATACTTACCCAACAAAGGTCATATACATGACAATTTGAATAAAGAGTGTTCAAATAATCTCTTAAACTTCTTAGGGAGATTGCAGTAACCATGAGGTCTTATTTTTCCCTCCCATAGTTTGTATGAGATTTAAACATAAATAAATTGATTAATGAAACCTGAAGGATTGTGGTAACCACGAGGTCTTAGTTTTCCCTTTCATAGTTTGTATGAGCTTTGAACATAAATAAATTGATTAATGAAACTGGATTTTTAAAACTTGGAACAAAGGATCGGCCTTAATGTGAAGGTCTGATTAATTAAAAGAAGTCCTGATTAATTAAAAGATAACATTTTGATTAAATGAAATTAAATTATTATAGTTAAACTAGACAAATACTTTATCCATTTTTAAAATAAAATATATATATTTTTAAAATTAATCTTCTATTTATTTAATTAATTAAAAAAATCAATTTAATTTTAATTGTTTATATATTTTTAAAACACCATGTGGGTCTGGAGTATGCCCTAAAACTGCTTCTGCTTGGTTAAGATCTCGTTTTCCTCAGACATAAGAAAACATGTTAATGACGCAAGACCCAAGACCTAGAGACATATGGCAGGAGTGAAAGTTTGCCCCATTATGCACCACCAACTTTTCCCCCTTACGGACCACCAACAGGTTACTCCAAGTGGCTTGGTTTTCTTTGAATAACGGTGGTGATGAGTGCTAACACTAGAAAATCATATAGTAGAAGACGACATTAATTAATATCAGGTAGAAGGATTTACAGGGCTGAAAGACATTAGAGAATCTGGAAAGTATTTAAAAATCTCAAAGGTCCGAGGAAAAATCAAATTTGAGCAAGTCATAAATTCTTTTGTGCGCATAATCCTTCGTGAAGAGCACCTTTGCACACTTTTTGACCCGAAATGCGCACAATCCTGGGAGTGGCGAAATGTCACTTTCTGGGACCACAAAAGCACACTCCAGGACAGTGATTTCACTTGAATCCGCCTAAGGACAACCATCAAAGCCTCCTTAGACATCAAGGGAGCACAAAATGGAATCATCCCCCTCTGTTGGGTCACCATCCACAATGTACCAAGAGAGGGAAGGAGGATTTGAATTCTCCTATATAAGACCACCAAGAGATGAAGAACATGAGAACACACTGTAATGCTAGCCAAAATTACCCAAGCAATACCAACAGTGTGTGATCTAGAGCTGAAGATAGAGGGGACTCAATTGTTTGCCACCCAACAAGTTCAGTCCACCACAGTAGAGAGAGGGAGACTTTGCATCGAGGCAAGCTTGGGAGTAAAAACATCCTTGCATCGGGACTTAGAACCCATGTTCTAGGGGCCCTTTGGCAAGAGGGTTAAAGTTTGATCCTCATTTACAACCAACACTCAATAAGAGGGGCCGAAGAGCCACTGTTTTGATTTTTGCAGTTGTTTGACTCTATTCAGAGCTTTTGTTTATTTTTTTTAGTTTTAGTTTATATATGCATGATATTTCTCTATCTAGTATGTTTATGATTCTAGCTTGTTCCACTAACTTGCTTGACTCCACTTCTTTTTCTACCTGTGACCAATAACTTAAGAAGTGGGTAAACCACACCCCTTAAGTTGGTGTGATTTTGTACATGCATTAACCAAAAACACTAACACAGAATTGGCGACTCCACTGGATTTCCCCATCAGAAATAACTATGATTGCCACCAAGCTGCTTAGTATGCTCCGAAATTGGGCCACTGAATCCCCATCATCAGTTTTCAGTCACCCCTCGCCAACATGCCTATGTTAAACCCATCACATCCAGGCCCCTGACCCCTCATGTCAGCAGCCCCTCGTTTAGTTGAGGCTTCCTTTTTGTCGACTTCGACACCTATTTTCCATAAAGGAAGTGGTACCTTGGATCACCCCTCCCCATAAAAGGGGCATCCTCAGGTGGCATTGTGGGAGACATCATTGTCCACAGATGTCATCGACCCTCCTGACATTCGACTACAACAAATATTTCATGTCAAGATGGTATCGTACCTTACAACCATTGCACTTTGATCAAATTCGTCAAAGACCCGTGCCTTCATAAGTGTCTCTTTCAACAATGCTTACACGGGAAGGTCCCAGCCAACACCTATGCATATAATGCGCATCTATATGCCATTCCAAGTTTACGTATATGGGTACCTCATTCCACCTATTTTCAAATAAAAAACGCCCCGGAGGGTGTCAGCAGTTGTCATTAGCAACCACCAGATCACTACCATATTAGTGACACAGATAGAACATGTATCTGTCAAATAGATTTGTTTAACTAGCCACAACATCAAGAGCATGGGACATGCCTGCCTCATAGAAAAATTGTATATATATTGTATTATATTTTCTTATAGGGGTCCCATAGGACATGGTCATTCTTCGAACCGGTGCAGGGTGTTTCCAATTCCAAGCTTCACGCAGGTCTCTCTCTCTTTCTACGCACTATATATAGAAAATAAACTATAATGTATTTCAGCTATACAGTTCTTTCTAGACCTCACACATTAGGGGGCAACTGTTAACACTGGAAAATCATATAGCAGAAGACAACATTAATTAATGTCAGGCATGAAAGACATTAGAGAATTTGGAAAGTATTTAAAAATCTCAAAGGTCTGAGAAAAAATCAAATTTGAGCAAGTCATAAATGCTTTTGCGTGCATAATCCTTTGTGAAGAGCGTCTTTGCACGCTTTTTGACCTGAAATTCGCGCAATCCTGGGAGTGGCGAAATGTCACTTTCTGGGACCACAAAAGCACACTCCACGATAGTGATTTCACTTGAAGACACCTAAGGATAGCCACCAAAGCCTCCTTAGACATCAAGGGAGCACACAATGGAATATTTGTGGCACACAATGGAATCATCCCCCTCTCTTGGGTCACCATCCACAATGTACCAAGAGAGGGAAGGAGGATTTGAATTCTCCTATATAAGACCACCAAGAGATGAAGAACATGAGAACACATTGTTATGCTGGCCAAAATTTCCCAAGCAATACCAACAGTGTGTGATCCAGAGCTGAAGATAGAGGGGACTCAATTGTTGGCCACCCAACAAGTTTATTCCACCACAGTAGAGAGAGGGAGACTTTGCAACGAGGCAAGCTTAGGAGTAAAAACATCCTTGCATCGGGACTCAGAACCCATGTTCTATGGGCCCTTTGGCAAGAGGGTTAAAGTTTGATCGTCATTTACTACTAGCACTCAATAAGAGGGGCCAAAGAGCCACCATCTGGATTATTGCAGTTGTTTGACTCTATTCAGAGCTTTTGTTTATTTGTTTTAGTTTTAGTTTATATATGCATGATATTTCTCTATCTAGTATGTTTATGATTCTAGCTTGTTCCACTAACTTGCTTGACTCCACTTCTTTTTCTATCTGTGACCAATAACTTAAGAAGTGGGTAAACCACACCCCTTAAGTTGATGTGATTTCGTACATGCGTGCACCAAACACACTAACACAGGATTGGCAACTCCACTGGGGATTTCCCCATCAGAAATAACTATGACTGCCGCCAAGCTACTTAGTATGCTCCGACCTTGGGCCACTGAATCCCCATCATCAGTTTTCAGTCACCCCTCGCCAACATGCCTATGTTAAACCCATCACATCCAGGGCCCTGACCCCTCATGTCAGCAGCCCCTCGTTCAGTTGAGGCTTCCTTTTTGTCGACTTTGACACCTATTTTCCATAAAGGAAGTGGTACCTTGGATCACCCCTCCCCATAAAAGGGGCATCCTCGGGTGGCATTGTGGGAGACATCATTGTCCACAGATGTCATCGATCCTCCTGACATTCGACTACAACAAAATCTTTCATGTCAAGATGGTACCATACCTTACAACCATTGCACTTTGATCAAATTCGTCGAAGATTCGTGCCTTCATAAGTGTCTTTTTCAACAATGCTTACATGGGAAGGTCCCAACCAACACCTATGCGTACAATGCGCAACTATATGGCATACCAATTTTACACATATGGGTACCTAATTCCACCTATTGTCAAAGAAAAAACGCCCCAGAGGACACCAAAAGTCGTCATCAACAACCACCAGATCACTACCATATTAGTGACACAAACAAAACATGTATATGTCAAATAGATTTGTTTAACTAGCCACAACATCATGAGCATGGGGCATGCCTGGCTCATAGAAAATTTGTATATATATTGTATTATATTTGCTTACAGGGGTCCCATAGGACACAGTCATTCTTCGAACCGGTGCAAGGTGTTTCTAATTCCAAGCTTCACGTAAGTCTCTCTCTCTCTCTCTCTCTCTCTCTACGCATGATATACAGAAAAGAAACTATAATGTATTTCGGTTACACAGTTCTTCCTATACCTCAAACATTAGGGGGAAACTGTTAACACTGGAAAATCGTACAACATAAGATGACATTAATTAATGTCAGGCAGAAGGATTTACAAGGCTGAAAGACATTAGATAATATGGAAAGTATTTAAAAATCTCAAAGGTTTGAGGAAAAATCAAATTTGAGCAAGTTATAAATTCTTTTGCGCACATAATCCTTCATGAAGAGCACCTTTGCACACTTTTTGACCTCAAATGTGTGCAATCCTGGGAGTGGCGAAATGTCACTTTCTGGGACCACAAAAGCACACTCCAGGACAATGATTTCACCTGAAGCCACCTAAGGACAGCCACTAAAGCCTCCTTAGACATCAAGGGAGCACACACTGGAATCATTCCCCTCTCTTGGGTCACCATACATAATTTACCAAGAGAGGGAAGGAGGATTTGAATTCTCCTATATAAGACCAGAAAGAGATGAAGAACATGAGGACACATTGTTATGCTGGCCAGAATTTCCCAAGCAATACCAGCAGTGTGTGATCCGAAGCTGAAGATAGAGGGGACTCAATTATTGGCCACCCAACAAGTTTAGTCCACCACAGTAGAGAGAGGGATACTTTGCACCGAGGTAAGCTTGGGAGTAAGAACATCCTTGCATCGGGACTTAGAACCCATGTTTTAGGAGCCCTTTGGTAAGAGGGTTAAAGTTTAATCCTCATTTACTACCAGCACTCAATAAGAGGGCCGAAGAGCCACAGTTTGGATTATTGCATTTGTTTAACTCTATTCAGAGCTTTTGTTTATTTGTTTTAGTTTTAGTTTATATATGCATGCTATTTCTCTATCTAGTATGTTTATGATTCTAGCTTGTTCCACTAACTTGCTTGACTCCACTAACTTGCTTGACTCCACTTCTTTTTCTACCTGTGACCAATAACTTCAGTGGTAAATCACACCCCTTAAGTTGGTGTGATTTCGTACATGCGTGCACCAAACACACTAACACAATGAGTTAGCCTGCATGTGCGGATAATAGTCAGAAATGATTGTCCTCAATGTTGGTTTGATAACTGAACTATGATAAATTTTCTCATCATATAAAAAAAATCTTTAAAACACCATAAATTAATTAAAGAGTCATAAATAAATCAACGACCGATATATTTCCTCATTACTTCTTCTTTTCCAACCAATATGCATAGATTATAAATATTTTGTGGATTACATTTAGACCAATATTCTATTTTAGTTCAGACTTTCAAAAGTTGAAGTACACCTTTATATTTGGTCTCATACACCAATTTGGTGTCTGGCTTGTCCCTGACCTTAAAATTGGATTATTATTATTAAGCTATTTAAAGCATTTGCCTACTTGAATGTTTAAGGGAGGATTTTGTTATGTAAAGGTAAATATTTCATGAAAATAAAATAAATTTTGATTAAAAATTATTAAAGTTTTTAGAGCAAGTGTTTTATTTTAATAAAGATATAAATTTTTTAAAGTATATATATATATATATATATATATATATATATATATATATATATATATATATATATATATATATAATAATATATATATATTTTTATGTTTATTTAATTATTTAGGATAAATATTTTATTAATAATCAATATGGATTTATCTTTATTTTGTATTTATCGAGTTTTAGAGATCAAATTTTTTTAGGATGCAAATCTCTTTTTGAGTGTAAACATTTCCTCTAAGATTTGATTCGTCTAGAGTTTTGGTAGATTTAGAGTTAAGATGAATTTATGTTGGTTTTAAACAACACACTAATAAAATGTTTTAACTATAAGATATATATATATATATATTAATTTTCACTTATTTTATATAACATATAAATATGGAATATTTTATGTATAATTCACATCCTCCGCATTAAAATGTTAATCCACTCCCCTTCATACTTGGAAGTAGAAAATATCTCTTTTTTTTTAAGAAAACAATATTAATGGGTTTTATTTTTAAAAAACTTGTTTACATGTACTAATGTCTTGATTTATCCAAGATTCATCGCCAGATCCCTTTTATACCATTATGATACATCATTAGAGTGTAAGACTACTGTGAAATAATAATTCCAGTAATACATTGACATATCAAAAAGAATCATGTGTGCCACGATCCATTGACTACCAAACCAGAGAGTAGTAACTGTGGATCTAAGCACCAACACCAAAAATGATCCAAAACATGTTGACACAATAATCCTGTGTAAATAAAAACATAACCAAAAAAAGTTCATGAAATAGGTATTTGGCCAACCAATGGATCTTCTATAATATACATGATATAAAATATCCCTTTCTATAACTAGTTTTGTTATTAATATTTTTTAAAATGTTACATCTTTGTCTATCCATCTATTTATTTATCTATACATTGAATTATTTTTGTTTTTAATATTTTTTAGAATATTATATGTCTAAGTCCATATTAAGCATTGAAATAATTACAAATCTCTCTTAGAATTAGAAAGAACATTTTTCCGAAGGAAAAAGTGTAATTTTATTCAACCTGAGAACAAGGACAAAATTACATTTTGCAGGTGCCCGAAAGCATTCAAACACGTTAACCACAAGGCCTACAAAAAGTCGAGCATTAAGCTTCAATAAAACATTACTCTAATAATCAGAGGAGCATATAAAAGACATAAACAAAAGAAACAATTATGAAATTACATTTTGAGTACCCTTTTTGTCTTTCTTTTTCTCTACTTTCGCCAAACTTCTTGATTGGTAGTGGCATCTACAATTTCCAGTTGATTCTCTTCCCCAATTTCCATTTGGTTCTCTACAACCTTTGAAGAGACCTTTTTTTTTGAGTCCAAACTCTTAGATGCATGGGGACTTTTAATATCTCCCATCTCTTTTCTAGAGGGAGGCGCTTCAATCTGCTGCACTTGAACTGTAGTTGTTGCTACTTCTGTTGTTTGCGTGCTTTGAATCATTGTTCTCTTCTGCTCAATCCCTCCATCAGAAGAACATATTAATGGAATCATTTTTTTTCACTCCTCTATATATAAGTATATATTTGATGTTGAAATATTTTACTCAACATGTATATTGAAATAGTTTCCTTGGACATACATATTGAAATATGTTTTTCAACATTCATATATTTAATATTAAATATTTTGCTAAAATAATCTTAATTTGAGTGACTTGATGAAGAATTTGTTTTCCAAACTATATAAGTTTAAATATTTAAAAATATATTGTAACCTCATATCATAATAATAATTTTTTAATTTTAAAATTAAAATAAAATTAGATTTCAAATTAGTGAATAGAATTCCTTGTGGGATAAGAAATCCTCTCCCCCTATAAATTCGATTATGAAAATTTATAAATATCAACCTATCTATAGAATTATTTGTGGGACAAGAATTTAAGAACTTCTTCTATCTCTCCCTTTGAAACAAGAATTTCCAAAGGACCATTCACCGCTCGGTCGAACATACGAGGCATGTGCTCAAGTACCCAAGTCTGACAATTTGCATCAATCTCCAAATCTGCTTTATAGAATTCATAGAAGTGATTAAAAGCCTCCAATTGAATCTCTTTAGTAGTGTGTTTTGTAGTTCCATCTGAGGCCTGTATCTTCCAAATAGCATTCTTGTTGCGGCGACCATTTGCGCATCTATGGAAAAAACTTGTATTCAAATCGCCCTCCTTCAGCCATTGGATTTCGCTCTTCAGTTTCCAAGTTGTTTCATGAATATTGAGGATTTATAGATTTCGTGATTCAAGCTCCTCCAGGGTGGAGTATACAAGGGAATTTGCCAGATCCTGTAACATGTCCTTATATATTTTAGATATATTGTCTTCAATATTCTGTAACTCCTCTTTAAGTGCCCTTTTCTTCGCCCTTTCCCACTTCTTTATCAATATCTTAAGACGCCTAAGCTTGCCTGCCAATTTATCCCAACCCTTATAACCTGCACTCAGAATATCCGAACGCCAGAAATGCGTAACAAGCTTATTAAATGCCGCATCAAGAAGCCACACCCTGTTGAACTTAAAAGGCAAACCCTCAGTTTTGTTTCTTGACGCCAAGATAAAATAATAGGCATATGATCGTATGGAGAGGAAGAAATGACACGAAAGCGCATATTCCCCATGAGACGTATAATGGAAGACTTAATCATTGAACGATCAAGCCTTTTGGCAATATATTCTGATCCTTTGCATCTGTTTTTCCACGTCGGGACCACCAGAATAGGTTTTTATGTCAATAAACCCAAAGTCATTTAGAATCTTCCCTATCCTCTCCGCAAGAGGATCATATCGAGCCTTCAATCCCCAAGATTCATTTGCTACCAGCGTCGAGTTGTAATCCCCCATCACCACAAGGTTTTTTATAGCCAGGATCCTAGAATGTTCCATTCTATCCCATAATGCACCACAATTCTGGCAAGGGGCGTAAAGGTTTATAAGAGATATATGTTCATATATCCCCCAAAAGGATCCATGAAGGAATATGCCCCCAAAAAATTTGTACGCTTTTAAATTCACCATAGTCGAGTTCCACAAAACAACCATACCACCAGCTAGACCAATAGCATCAATCCCCACAGCCCGCCAACCCGGGCACATACTAAGAGAAAATTTAATAGCCAAAGATCTATCACACAAAGTTTCTTGAAAAAAAACCACAGAAGGATGAAAATCAACAATCATCTCACGCAGGCGAAGTAGTTTAGTCGGGTCGCCCATCCCTCTAATATTAATTGAAAGGATACAATTCATTGCAGAACACCATCAGGGCTTCTTGCTCTAAGGGCCCGGAATTATTCCATTGCAGAGATAGGAACATCGCTAAGATCAGATAGCTCCCCTTGAAAAATGGATTTGGTTTTGTGGCAACCTCTAAAATGTCGGGAGCTAGATTTAGAAATTTTCCTAACAGTGATATTAGAGGCAAATGCTATAGATATGGAGAGAAGAGCATATATACAAATAATTGAATCAAAATGTTAAATAGCACTCTTACTTTCTTCAGGATTTTTTCGACTTATATCAATTATTTGAGAGTCCAAAGATATGGAGTTATGCCTTTAATAATTTATCTTTTAATTGATAACAATCGTGCTAGTCTATAGAGACAAGCTATGGAGTTCCATTTTTAATTTTCCTTTTAATTAGTAACCATCATGCTAATCCTTGAATCTTGTTGACCTCCATATTTTTGTTCTATCTTAAGGGTCAAAGCATGGAGTTGAGTTACACATTTTGGCAAAGTGAGGGCGCATTTTGCTGAAAAACAGATGCTAGATTGAGCAATTTTAAGCGTTCGATCGAGCTGTTAAGGCACCTAAAAATAACTCGATTAAGTGTTTAAACGAACCCTCGATTGAGCTATATTTTTGGGTCGAGCCTATGGCATTGACAAGTTAGACTTTTTAAGGGCTTGATCGAGCCTTTGAGCTCGATTGAGCTGCTAGTTAAGCACATATATCGCTTGATCGAGGGTTACTTTAAAACTCGATCGAGAAATTTGATTTTTGAATTTAAGTGCTCGATGAAGTGTTTAAAGCACTCAACCAAGCTCTTGAAGTCCTAAAAATTATACTTTTAGCACCTCTTCTGTAGATTTCTCTACAACCCCATTTTGTACCCTATCGGATTTAGGGCGAAATTTGTCCTTAAGTGGTGGAGTTGATCATGTTGGATTCATGAAAGTATCCTCTATCCAATGGCATATGAATTTGACACTTCTAAATTCATATGATATTTTTCATCTAATTTCTTTTAAACATAATGCTTGAATTTGTTTTGGACAGTTTCTAAAGGGATGAATAATAAATTAATAACATAAAATTTACACAATGAAAAAACTTCAAAAAATACCACTATCTTCATTTATGAGTCCTCTTCAAAAAGGCACTCTTAGTTTTTCAATTTATTTAAAGAGTTGAAAAAAACTTACATGAACACATGTGTCTCCAAAATGCAATTGAAATATTATTAGGCCAACTTCGAAAAATAGTAAAAAATATATTTTTGCTTAAAAAATAAAAATTTTATCTGATTTTTTTTTTTTCATATATATATATATATATATATTACACATTTTAGACTAATGTATGCTATGTGAACACACACATACCTATAAGTTTAAATATTTAAAAATATATTGTAACCTCATATCATAATAATAATTTTTTAATTTTAAAATTAAAATAAAATTAGATTTCAAATTAGTGAATAGAATTCCTTGTGGGATCAGAAATCCTCTCCCCCTATAAATTCAATTATGAAAATTTATAAATATCAACCTATCTATAGAATTCCTTGTGGGACAATAAATCCTCTCCACCTATCAATTCGATTACTAAAATTTATAAATATCAACCTATCTTATTACGAAAATTTATAAATATGAACCTATCTATAGAATTCTTTGTGGGATAAGAAATCTTCTCCACCTATCAATTTAATTACTAAAATTTATAAATATAAACCTATCTTATTCTTATAATTCAAGCCTATAAATTATTAAAAAATAACATGTTATTGAAAATATAAAATTGTTAAAATCCTTATTAAAAAAGTACTTTATTTTAGTAAAACCCGTACCCTTGTACGAACCCTCTCGTGGAAGGTCCATGGTGAGGTTGTAATGAGATAAACGAGAAATTTGTCGTTGTTGGTAGAGAGCATCATAGTTGGGTAATTGAATTTTTGTTAATGAATTTGGTATGGTAGCTCTCCTATCATGACCAACTGAATTTCATTTCGTCAAGTTCTCACCCATGCATTTAGCAATTCCACCCTCCAAACCAACCACAAAACAAATACACACTGACAATGTTTTAGTCAAACAAATAAACACGGACATTGCTTTACTCAAAGTCACCAATTACCATAACAAAACCCATTTTTGATCTCCAATGGTCTGTCATACCCATTTAATGCTTCATTCACTCAAAGCCACAACACAAGCTTCACTCATCAATAAGTCCACTTGTTCTACTGCCACACTTCACCAAGCAAAATCTTTTTCCTAGGCTATAGGCCCATTAATACTCCAAAAGTACCAATACCCATCCCATGATCATTCCATGCTATATGTTATTTAATGCACCTTTTTAAGACACCCCTCACCCATACAGTAGACACAACATACATACATGAGCATCCATATTTTTTGTTATCTGGAAAACTTGATTTGACTTCTCCGGTGGCCGAAAAGTAGGGGATCATGGCCAAAAAGGTTGAATTCATGTTACCTGGTACAAATCCCGCAATACGAACTTGTTCAATTACTGCATGCATCTCTTCCTCCAGAATGCCTCAAAAATGAAGGAAAAACTCAGTCGGCCAACCATCAGGTCCCGGGCTTTTGTCATGGGCGAAGGATTTAAGAACTTCTTCTATCTCTCCCTTTGAAACATGAATTTCCAAAGGACCATTCACCACCCGGTCGAACATACGAGGCATGTGCTCAAGTACCCAAGTCTGACAATTTGCATCAATCTCCAAATCTGCTTTATAGAATTCATAGAAGTGATTAAAAGCCTCCAATTGAATCTCTTTAGTAGTGTGTTTTTTAGTTCCATCTGAGGCCTGTATCTCCCAAATAGCATTCTTGTTGCGACAACCATTTGCGCATCTATGGAAAAAACTTGTATTCAAATTTCCCTCCTTCAGCCATTGGATTTGGCTCTTCAGTTTCCAAGTTGTTTCATGAATATTGAGGATTTCGTGATTCAAGCTCCTCCAGGGTGGAGTATACAAGGGAATTTGGCAGATCCTATAACATGTCCTTATATATTTTAGATATATTGTCTTAAATATTCTGTAACTCCTCTTTAAGTGCCCTTTTCTTCGCCCTTTCCCACTTCTCTATCAATATCTTAAGACGCCTAAGCTTGTCTGCCAATTTATCCCAACCCTTATAACCTGCACTTAGAATATTCGAACGCCAAAAATGCGTAACAAGCTTATTAAATGCCGCATCAAGAAGCCACGCCCTGTTGAACTTAAAAGGCAAACCCTCAGTTTTGTTTCGTGACGCCAAGATAAAATAATAGGCATATGATCGTACGGAGAGGAAGAAATGACATGAGAGCGCATATTCCCCATGAGTCGTATAATGGAAGACTTAATCATTGAACGATCAAGCCTTTTGGAAATATATTCCGATCCTTTGCATCTATTTGTCCACGTCGGGACCACCGTAATAGGTTTTTATGTCAATCAACCCAAATTCATTTAGAATCTTCCCTATCCTCTCCGCAAGAGGATCATACCGAGCCTTCAATCCCCAAGATTCATTTGCTACCAGCGTCGAGTTGTAATCCCCCATCACCACAAGGTTTTTTATAGCCAGGATCCTGGAATGTTCCATTCTATCCCAGAAAGCACCATGATTTTGGAAAGGGGCGTAAAGGTTTATAAGAGATATATGTTCATATATCCCCCGAAAGGATCCATGAAGGAATATGCCCCCAAAAAATTTGTACACTTTAAATTCACCATAGTCGAGTTCCACAAAACAACCATACCACTAGCCCGACCAATAGCATCAATCCCCACAACCCGCCAACCTGGGCACATACTGAGAGAAAATTTAATAGCCAAAGATCTATCACACAAAGTTTCTTGAAAAAAAACCACAGAAGGATGAAAATCAACAATCATCTCACGTAGGCGAAGTAGTTTAGTCGGGTCGCCCATCCCTCTAATATTAATTGAAAGGATACAATTCATTGCAGAACACCATCAGGGCTTCTTGCTCTAAGGGCCCGAAATTCTTCCATTGCAGAGATAGGAACATCGCTAAGATCAGATAGCTCCCCTTGAAAAATGGATTTGGTTTTGTGGCGACCTCTAAAATGTCGGGAGCTAGATTTAGAAATTTTCCTAACAGTGATATTAGAAGCAAATGCCAGAGATATGGAGGGAAGAGCATATATACAAATAATTGAATCAAAATGTTAAATAGCACTCTTACTTTCTTCAGGATTTTTTCGACTTATATCAATTATTTGAGAGTCCAAAGATATGGAGTTATGCCTTTAATAATTTATCTTTTAATTGATAACAATTCCCGTTAGTCTATAGAGACAAGCTATGGAGTTCCATTTTTAATTCTTCTTTAATTAGTAACCATCATGCTAATCCTTTCGAATCTTGTTGACCTCCATATTTTTGTTCTATCTTAAGGGTCAAAGCATGGAGTTGAGTTACACATTTTGGCAAAGTGAGGGCGCATTTTGCTGAAAAACAGATGCTAGATTGAGCAATTTTAAACGTTTGATCGAGTTGTTGAGGCACCTAAAAATAACTTGATTAAGTGTTTAAACAAACCCTCGATTGAGCTATATTTTTGGGTCGAGCCTATGGCATTGACAAGTTAGACTTTTTAAGGGCTTGATCGAGCCTTTGAGCTCGATTGAGCCGCTAGTTAAGCACATATATCGCTTGATCGAGGGTTAATTTAAAACTTGATCGAGAAATTTGATTTTTGAATTTAAGTGCTCGATGGAGCGTTTAAAGCACTCAACCAAGCTCTTGAAGTCCTAAAAATTATACTTTTAGCACCTCTTCTGCAGATTTCTCTACAACCCCATTTTGTACCCTATCGGATTTAGGGCGAAATTTGTCCTTAAGTGGTGGAGTTGATCATGTTGGATTCATGAAAGTATCCTCTATCCAATGGCATATGAATTTGACACTTCTAAATTCATATGATATTTTTCATCTGATTTCTTTTAAACATAATGCTTGAATTTGTTTTGGACAGTTTCTAAAGGGATGAATAATAAATTAATAACATAAAATTTACACAATGAAAAAACTTCAAAAATACCAGTCCTCTTCAAAAAGGCACTCTTAGTTTTTCAATTTATTTAAAGAGTTGAAAAAAACTTACTTGAACACATGTGTCTCCAAAATGCAATTGAAATATTACTAGGCGAACTTCGAAAAATAGTAAAAAATATATTTTTGCTTAAAAAATAAAAATTTTATCTGAATTTATTTATTTGTTTTTATTTTTATTTTCCATATATATATATATATATATATATTACACATTTTAGACTAATGTATGCTACATGAACACACACATACATCTTAAGTTTTGCAAAATTTTTTATGGACATATATTCCATTTAATGAAAATTGAGAGATTATAGGACACTAATTTTTTTTGTTAGGAGAACAAGATAATTCATCACATATTGCCTTTTTTACATCAAATCAAAATTCAGAATGTTTATATGAATTTCTAGGGATGCAATTCCATAAAAGAGGAAAAACTTGAAATTTCATAGCCACATTTAACCCAAAAGTGTAACCTATCTTCATGCTTTCACCTTTAACTCCTATTTTAAATTATAGTCAATTTATGTTTTCTTTGTGATATCCAATCTTTGTATTGGTTAAAAAATAAAAAAATTTGTAAAAACTTTGTGAAGTGTTATAATCAAATTATAACAAAGAAAATTCAAATCATGTTTTAGTTGTGACATTTTCAATTATAAAATCTAACCCATGCCAAAAAACAAAATATGTAATTATAATAATTTATTTTATTTTTTTAAATATTTTGCACATTTTTGTAAATATTATAATAAAAATCCCATTCAATTCCTCAAAATATTTAAAATCAAAATTTCCTTTACATTGAGTGTCAAATTATATGTATTTAAATGCTATTTAAAATAAACAATTCGTTTTGGGATTTATGAACATAATACTGTGTCATTCAGTTGTACCTGTAGTTCCTATTTTCTGTGCAAAGTTTTGCGCTAGGGTTCGTAGTAGAGGTGTAGAACTGATATCGGCGCCAAGAAAATAGATCGTTTCGACTTCATCGATCGGCTTGGAAAATGATAATAGTACATGACGACAACATTCGCTTAGAAAACGTGTTTTCCCTAGCAGCGAACTGGCATTTCTCTAGCTTATATTCAAGACGGCATCTACTCCCACTTGTATTTGAAATTCATATTCGAATTCAATTTGAAACAGGATGCAGTCACCTCAGTATTGGCATCTACTCATTATTGAAAAGGTAGAGTCACGAAAATATCTTCCCCTTATCTGTTGGCCATCGGAGAAGTCAAATCAAGTCTGCCGGATAACAAAAAAATCTGAAAGCTCATGTATGTATGAGAACTTATAGGACGGTTCCAAAAACGTGCATGGCATGGATTGCCATGGTCATGGTTATTTAATGGGTATTAATAGGCCACTAGTCCAGGAAATATCCAGGAAATATTAGTTGCTCTTCCCCAACAGGCAACCGTTCACGCTGTTATATGATTAACAGTTAACAGGCAACCGTTCATTCATCGAGGCCAACGCCCAACACTATATTTTGTGCTTCAGCCAATCTCTTACGGCCATACCGATAACGGAGGGGACTGTGAAGATGAAGGTCTCCGTGGTAACTCGAAGTGGCAGAGAAATTATCAAGGGTGGCATCGATCTGAGTGATAATGTAAGTACAAATTTCGATAGGTTTGAAATTCTATATTGGATGAATACAATGTTGGTCCCTCGGCTATGGATTGCCTTCTGTCTGATATGGCCGCTGGATTCACAAACTTTTTTCCGCAAAACTATTTTCTTTTTCTTTTTTTCGCCCGAAAGGAAGCATAGTTTATCTATTTAGCTATTTGGCTTCCCAAATGCGTTATTAACTACTAGAGTCTTTGAGAGATTCTCTTCTAATGGCTCACTTCAATGGGCTGATCTTGTTGGCTGATTGCTAAGGTAAATTTACATGTGTATTTGCAGGCCACTATGGATGATCTGAAAGCCTCGATTCAACAAAGAGGTAACTTATTATCTTCTGTTTTCTGTGAAACGTGGCTCTGATTTCTTCTGGCTTTCAATATTTTATTTTAACTTTTATGTGAAAAAGGTTTTTAGAAATACCTATTGCGAATTAAGAAACTGCGTAAATATAGAGTTTGCATCTAAAAGATCTAGGCTAACAAAAATAGGTCCTCCTTAGCAATGCATAGGCTGTTTCAGTATGTGCATGCCTAGGATGAATGCACAAACAAATACAGATTTTTTAAGATTTTTTCTGGTGGATTTTTTCGGTCTAATTTCTTTAAAATTTGGCAAGAATTTATTGAAAACAGAAATTTAACGGGTAACTTGCACAATCCAAAGTGTTCTAGGGTGTTTTAGGATGCTAAATCTATATTTACACTAAAAAATACTAGTTTAAATAGTAGAAATCAAGATTTTACCTTAATCTTTTTCACCTGTTTCCAACACTGAAACTCCAAAAAATCACACTAAAAACTACTCCAATAATAACTACTACTCCAATGATAACTGGCATGGGATGATGACTTTATCACTATAGCGCAAGCCCATATGAACCCTGGCCTAATGTGCACCTCGAGGTTGTGATATTACCACAGCACTAACCCTTCTAAACCCGGGGCTAACATATCAACGTTGAAACTTTGAGAAATGAATCCTCAACTTTTGCAGCCTCAAGGTGCATATGGGATCTGGGTCTAGATGGGACTGTGCTAGTGTAAATTTTCAATGCACTGTTACAGTTACACACTAAAAGCGTTGTGGATCCCCTCTACCTGGCCTATATAATCCATTGTGAACAATATCATATAAAGACTTTGCGCAGATATGTAAAGTTCCACTGTAACTCTTGCATTCTTAACTATGGTTTCTAGAGTAATTGGTTTTGTTGTTCGCTGTTTCTTTTGTAATTTCCATAATGCTTTTTCAAAGCAGAATGTCAATATGTGAATGTGAGATTCTGAAATCTTAGTTAAGTTTTTGATTCTCCTTTGCTTTTTTGACAGTCAAGAATTATTATCCTGCTCGGCAGCGACTTACTCTGCCACAATCTGGAAAAGGAAAACTAGTTGTTCTGGAAAGAGGCAAGAGGCTCAAAGATTATTTTGAAAAAGATGAGGGAAAGTTAGCGGTAGTGTTCAAGGATTTAGGGCCACAGGTGGGTTACAGCACTCTATTTTTCTGGGAATATGTTGGCCCTCTGTTCATTTATCCCATCTTCTATTACTTTCCTGTCTACAAGTACTTTGGATATCCTGCAGAAAGAGTTATACACCCAGTTCAGACATATGCATTGTACTATTGGTGCTTTCACTATGCCAAACGCATTTTAGAGACCTTTTTCGTTCACAGGTTCAGCCATGCAACTTCGCCACTCGCTTATGTGTTTAGAAACTCCTCTTACTACTGGATCTTTGGTGCAGTCATATCTTATTTTGTGAACCATCCCTTATACACCCCTGTGAGTGAGATGCAAATGAAGATTGGGTTTGGGCTGGGGATTGTATGTCAGGTAGCAAACTTTTACTGCCATATTTTGTTGAGAAATCTCAGGGGCCCTGGAGGTGAAGGAGGATATCAAATTCCAAGTGGATTCCTGTTTAATATAGTCACATGTGCTAACTACACCACTGAGATCTATCAATGGTTGGGGTTCAATATCGCGACACAGACAGTTGCTGGCTACACCTTTCTGGCTGTATCAACCTATGTTATGACTAACTGGGCTCTTGCCAAGCACCGCCGTTTGAAGAAGGTGAGTCTCTTCTTTGTTACATTTTCAATCTGCATTCAATTGCTTAATATAGGTGTAACAACAAATAATGCTCTTACATATTCTTACAGCTTCTGTATTCTAACTTCTGGATTAACCTGGCTTACAGTTGTTTGATGGCAAAGATGGCAGACCCAAATATCTAAGGCGATGGATGATATTACCTCCTTTCTTATGAAAAGGATGCTTATTAATTCTGGGGACACTTCAGTTGATTTCTAAATTGAATTGTCAATAAAACTTCGGCACTTTTCTGGTTCTCCAATGTCTAAAATTTGGTGGCTTTAGCATGATGGGACGTTGTAATTGACTATTTTGTGGCTGTAATTTATTTAATTGTGCTTGCTTAAGAAGCTAGTAAGAGTGAATTTCTCACCTGGGTATGTTCCAGGTATTTTAAATGGAGTATTTTTAATTACTATTTTTGCTGATTTTTGAAGTTACACAGATCTGTTCTACATGTACCATCCTCGTACTTGCTTTGCTATTTCTCACCATATAACTGCTGCTTGCATTAGTGTGAATACTTTTATGGGATACGACTGTTGTAACTCATTTCTTCCTTGGATAACGATGACCAATTGAATTCTCTCTGTTGAATTTTAAATTCAATTGCAGCAACGCTACAGGGGTTTCTGTGGAGCATTAACATTGAATCGCGTTGATTTTGAAGCTTACGTCAGCAAGCAAAATCCGGACCCAAATTTTTATAGGGTGAATTTAATTTAGAATTCGCGTCACATATTGGGCCTACGTCAGCATTTGTTTTTGGAACGCGAAGAGCATTTACAAAAGAGTTTTATTTACTTTTTGAAATCCGTAAAGTTTCATAAAGTTTTTAAAGACCTTCGGTAAAATTTTTTTTACTAAGGTTAATATATATTATAAATATTTTTAATATTTATAATATATATAAATAATGTTTTATTTTTTAAATGATATGTTCTGGAAAGTTTAAAGGCCCGAAAGCCAAAACAAAAAAAGAGGGCCGTGAATGTAATTTTTATTTTACAGTGTAATTTTTTTTAAGAGAACAGTTTCATTGCACAGCAGTGCGGGAAGGAAGAAAGAACAGCGGTGCCACAAATTCAATTTGCCATCAATGCGAATTGTAAGCGGTACTGACAGAAGTTAATGGAGACCATTAATGTTTTTTCAAGCGGTGAATTTTCTGGTAGAGTCAATTAATGACATTAATTGAACAGGGCTGAGATATTTTGTTTTAATATACGAGAGCGAGAAGGCGTAATTTTTTGGATAATGACACACGGCAGTGTTTAAAAAAAGCAGTTTGCACGCGAGTGTATTGTTGTTGTTTTAGAAAGACAGAGTAATTTTTCTGTGTGAGACAGAGAACAGTTTTGTTTGGCACTGTGTTTTGAAACAGTCCAGCAATTGTAATCCCTCTTTTGAGGAAGAATCTGTAACAGCAGTTTTTTTTTAATAGAATTTTTTTTATGTGAAACTCTGTCACTCTGGAAGAAATTCTGAATATTTCTCTGTGTTTAAGGAAAAGGCAGTTTTATTGTTTTGGAATTCTGAAAATTCCAACAAGGTATCAGAGCCAATCCAGGCTATTTGAAGGTCAAATAAGCTGAAGGAAAGGAGTTCTTTGTTGCAGCAGCTTCTCCAGCAGTGTCAAGACTCAGCCAAAAAGAATCCAAAGGTATTTCTCTATATAAGTTTTGTGTTACTGTTGCAGAATAGTCAGTTAATTTTAAACACACAGTCAAGTGTTTTTGAATCATAGTTAAGAGTGCAGAATGGCTGGAGCCAGCACATGTATGAGTTTGGGAAGTATCCATCTCCCACAATTCAATGGAAAAAATTATGACTACTGGTCAATAACTATGAAAGCTTTATTTACCTCACAAGAGTTATGGGAATTAGTTGAGGATGGCTTTGAAGAGCCAACAAATGAAGCAGAGTTTTTTATTTTAACTTAGGCAGAAAGGGAGTCACTGAAGAACAATAAGAAGAAAGATGCCAAGGCTCTTTTCTTCTTGTATCAAGCAGTGCATGAGAGTGTGTTTCCAAGGATAGCAGCAGCCAAGAAATCCAGTGAAGCATGGGAAACTCTCAAAACAGCCTATCAGGGTATGGAGAGAGTGAAGACAGCAAAACTTCAGTTGCTGAGGAGAGATTTTGAGACTCTCTGTATGAAAGAGTCAGATAACATTGACTCATTCTTCACTCATGTGATTGGAATGGTCACACAAATAAGATCTCATGGAGAGACTCTTAAAGATAAGAGGATTGTGGAAAAACTCTTGAGAATTTTACCCTCAAGATTTGATGTGATTGTCACCACCATAGAAGAGACTAGGGATCTCACAAAGTTTTCAGTGGATGAACTACATGCATCACTGATGACCCATGAACAGAGATTGGGTAGGAGTGAAAACTCATCTCTTGAGAAAGCCTTTAAGACCCAGATGTCTTTCGGAAGAGGAAGAGGGAAAGGCATAGGAAACAAGAGAGGAAGAGGAAGAAGCCAAAACAAAGGTGGAAGAGACAGTCCAGCAAATGCTCAAGGAAGGGGCAACAATCCAAATCAGCATCAAGGCCAAGGCAGCAGCCAGCAGAATGGTCAGCAGAATGCTCAAGGACAAAGGTATGATAAGTCCAATGTCCAATGTTACCATTGTAAAAAATATGGTCATTATGCTAATGAATGTAGAAAGAAGCAGCAAGATATGGCAAGTAGAACTAGTGCAAATTTCACTGAGGAAAATAGCAGCCGAAATAATTTGTTTTTAGCTTGTAATATGGCTGAAGAAAAGAGTGAATATTTATGGTTTCTAGACTCCGGTTGTAGTAACCATATGACAGGAAACATAGCAATGTTTTCCATGTTAGATGAGAGTGTGCAGTCACAAGTCACACTAGGAACTGATAGCAAAGTTTCTGTTATGGGAAAAGGAGATGTAAATGTCCTAACAAGATTAGGTGCATAAAGAACCCAAAAGCACCCTTAGAAATTGTCCACTCGGATGTATGTGGACCGATGCAAACTCCATCACTTGCTAGCAGCCACTATGTCTTAACATTCATAGATGATTTTACAAGAAAAACTTGGGTTTACTTTTTGAAAAAGAAAAGTGAAGTGTTTGAAAAATTCCGCAATTTCAAAGCACTTGTTGAGAACCAGAGTGGGCTACATATCAAAGTCTTAAGGACTGATAGAGGAGGTGAGTATATATCTAAAGATTTTCTACGTTTTTGTAGAGAAAATGGTATTCATAAACAGTTTACAACTAGATATACACCGCAGCAAAATGGAGTGGCCGAAAGGAAGAACCGAACCATAATGGACATGGCGAGGAGTATGCTTAAGGCAAAGCATTTGCCGAATGATTATTGGGCTGAAGCTGTACATTGTGCAGCGTATATCTTGAACAGGTGCCCTACAAAAGCAGTTATGAACAAAGTGCCAGAAGAGGCATGGAGTGGCGCAAAGCAAAGTGTCACACATATGAAAGTTTTTGGATGTGTGGCTTATGCACACATTCCGGATCAGCTCAGGAAGAAGTTGGACAGCAAGGGGGAGAAATGTATTTTCATTGGATACAGTGAGGAATCCAAGGCATACAGGTTATATAACCCATCCAACAAGAAGTTTCTTGTGAGCATGGACGTACAGTTTATTGAAGAGGAAGCTTGGGATGGAAGCATAGAGAAAACAATGAATGTTAAACACTGTTTATCTCATGATGAGAATGATGATGAATTGGCTGAAATACATCCCTAAACAGCAACACCAACAAGAGAGCAGCAAAGCACACCCTTGAGGAGAAATGACAGTGCTTCTCCAAGCACACCACAAGGAGGAAATTCAAGTGCTTCTTCAAGTACTTGTACACCTACTGAAAGAGGTAAGAAATTCAGAAGTTTGAAAGAAATTTATGAACAAGATATAACAAATGAAGGTATCAATTCTTTGTTTGCTTTATATTGTCATGTTGATGATCCTGTTCATTTCGAAGAAGCTATCAAGGATAAGAAATGGATAGAAGCTATGGATGAGGAGGTTAATGCCACAGAAAGAAACAAAACTTGGGATTTGGTTGAACTCCCAAAAGGTAAAGATGTAATTGGTGTTAAATGGGTCTATAAGACCAAGAGCAATGCTGAAGGCAAAATAGAGAGACACAAGGCAAGGCTTGTTGTCAAAGGCTATAAGCAAAAGCATGGGATAGATTATGAGGAAACTTTCACACCAGTTGCCAGAATGGAAACCGTGAGAGCAGTGTTGTCCATAGTAGCACAAAACAAATGGAAAGTTTACCAAATGGACGTGAAGTCTGCATTCCTAAATGGAGTGTTAATGGACGAGGTTTACATTGAACAACCTCTCGGTTATGAAAAGAAAGGCCAAGAGCACAAAGTACATGCAAGTTGAAGAAATCTCTTTATGGGCTGAAGCAAGCGCCAAGAGCGTGGTACAGTAGGATAGATTCCTATCTACTGGAAAATGGTTTTGAGAAATGTGAGGGAGAACCCACCCTCTACATCAAAGAAAAAGATGGAAAAATATTGATTGTAGTTTTATATGTTGATGATGTTATTTTTACAGGTAATGATGATTGCCTTATTGAACATTTTAAAACAGTCATGAAAGAAGAATTTGAAATGACTGATATGGGTTTGTTGAAATACTTCTTGGGAATAGAAGTAGAACAAGATGAAAATGGGATTTTTATCTCACAGGCAAAGTATGTTAATGAAGTGCTTGAAAGATTTAACATGCAGGAATGCAAAGCAGCGATCACTCCCACAGTGATGGGATTAAAACTCAGCAGAGAGGACAGCAGCAAGGATTTTGATCCTAGTTTATACAAGAGCATAGTTGGCAGCCTCATGTATTTGACTGCAACTAGGCCAGACATAATGCATGCTGTTAGTTTGATTTCCAGGTTCATGGAAAAGCCAAAAGATGCACATTGGCAAGCAGCAAAAAGGATTTTGAGGTATGTTAAAGGTACAAAGAAATTTGGTATTTTTTATACTACTTCAGAACATTCAGATTTAGTTGGATACACTGACAGTGATTGGGCTGGAAGTGTAGATGATCGGAAGAGCACTTCCGGTTATGTTTTTCACATGGGTTCAGGAGCCATTTCATGGGCTTCTAAGAAACAGCCCGTTGTAGCATTATCTACAGCAGAGGCGGAATATGTGGCAGCTACAGCAGCAGCGTGTCAAGCAGTTTGGATGAGGAAAATGTTGAGAAATTTATGCCAAGAGCAGACAAAAGGAACAATTATTTTTTGTGACAATAGCTCAGCTATTGCATTGTCTAAAAATTCAGTGTTTCATAAAAGAACAAAGCACATTGACACCAAGTTTCATTTCATACGAGAATTGGTAAGCAATGGCGAGATTATTTTGCAGCATTGCAGAACAGAGGATCAATTTACAGATATCATCACAAAGCCACTTCAGCAGAAAAGCTTTGAACACTTCAGAAAATGCATGGGTATGCAAGAAAACCCAGCAGTTGAATTTAAGGGGGAGTGTTGAATTTTAAATTCAATTGCAACAACGCTACAGGAGTTTCTGTGGAGCATTAATATTGAATCGCGTTGATTTTGAAGCTTACGTTAGCAAGCAAAATCCGGACCCGAATTTTTATAGAGTGGATTTAATTTGGAATTCGCATAACAAATTGGGCCTACGTCATCATCCTATTTTGGAACGCGAAGAGCATTTTTCAAAAGAGTTTTATTTACTTTTTGAAATCCGTAAAGTTTCATAAAGTTTTTAAAGACCTTCGGTAAATTTTTTTTACTAAGGTTAATATATATTATAAATATTTTTAATATTTATAATATATATAAATAATGTTTTATTTTTAAATGATATGTTCTGGAAAGTTTAAAAGGCCCGAAAGCCAAAACAAAAGGGGCCGTGAATGTAATTTTTATTTTACAGTGTAATTTTTTTTAAGAGAACAGTTTCATTGCACAGCAGTGCGGGAAGGAAGAAAGAACAGCGGTGCCACAAATTCAATTTGCCATCAATGCGAATTGTAAGCGGTACTGACAGAAGTTAATGGAGACCATTAATGTTTTTTCAAGCGGTGAATTTTCTGGTAGAGTCAATTAATGACATTAATTGAACAGGGCTGAGATATTTTGTTTTAATATACAGGCATAGAGTTACTTTTTTTTTGGATAATTTCACACAACGAGTGTTTAAAAAAAAACGAGTAGCTACGAGTGTATTGTTATTTATTTAGAGACGAGTATTTCTGCGCGAGACGGAAGAGAATGTAGATTGTACTTTGTGTATGTGATCAAGCATTTTGTAATCCACATAGAGGAAGAAGTTTTTTTATTGTAATAGATTTTACGATGAATGGAATCGAATTTTTAGTGTTGAACTTTGTCTCATTTGAGTGAAATTTTAATATTTTCTCTTGTGTTAAAGGAATGGAATTTCTATTCTCCTGTGTGTTTGGAATATTCAGAAATTCCAACATTCCCACTGCAGGGACTAGACCATTAAAAAAGAATGATAATTACGATTCCTATTTTTCTGTTAGAGATCGACCCTAATTGCATATGTTTATCTTTAGTTCTCTTGATTATATGGTTTTTGTCCTTTCCGCATATGATTTATGATTCCATGTTTTATGAACTTTATCTTTGCAGAGAGAGAGAGGTAGCTTAGAATTATGATTCTGTCTGTCTGTGTTTTTTTATTGCAGATGTATCATTTTATAAGATTAGGAACAAATATGTATCATTTTAGGAACAAAAATCTCCAAAACTGCGCAGTTACATTTATATGTTACAGGGTTTTTCAGATTTGCCCTTCCAATACTGTTTTCCTATCTCTGTTCACCTACATGCTTTCTAAATCCCGCTTTGCAATTCTGTTTAACATAACAAAACTCGCAAAATTCAGCTTTGTCTGCGCTTTTAATATATATATATATATATATATATATATATATATCAAAACAAAAATTGCAAAATTCAGCTGTGTCTGGGCTTTCAAAATATATATATATATATATATATATATATATATATATATAATTTGTCTTTTCCAACGTGACAACTCCGTGTCATACAAGTATAAATTTCAATAGTATAAAAGATTATGTAGTGAACCTAGTCCTTTCTAGATTTTTAACTTTATGAATATTAAAAATAGAAAAGAAGTTAAACTTGGGACAAATACTAAAAATAGAAAAAAGCAAAACACTTTGTGAATACTAAAAATAGAAAAGACGCTAAACACAGGACAAATACTAAAAATAGAAAGAAACTAGATTTTAACTTTATGAATATTAAAAATAGAAAGAAACTAAACACAGGACAAATATTAAAAATAGAAAAAGCTCAGCTTTGGAACAAACGAGGAGCTGATTGACGTCCCGGATCTTTAACAAAGAGAAATATTTCTAACATGTACGACGGGAATATCTAACATGTCATACAATACCATAAATATGGCATGTCCAACATCATGGAATGGAATGGCATGGAGAGACGGAGACGGAGGAGGAATGGCAGAGAGGGGTCGCCGGAGGTGTCAAATCACCTCCGGTTTGTCTCAAGGTTAGCTTCTTCCTGAACATTAATGAAAGATTTCTCTTTGGCCAAGAAAATTTGAATATCAATTTTGTTGCGTTTGGCGCTCATTTGAAGAATGTTGCCCAGGTAGAATCATTCAAACACCACCTCCTGCACTCTTCCAAATTTGTTTTACCAGTTCAGCTTGCATTCGGATATTTGGTGGAGCTATGTTCGGCTCCTACCAGCTTATAGAAATCTACAGAGGAATTGAAAGAAGCATTTTTGAATTTAGGAAGGGAAGGGGGCGAGCAGGTAATAGACCAGCCTTAGAAGCCATCGAGTTGAGGGCAGGCCACGCACTGACCCTTCTCACAAACCCCAAATTCTCCTCATTTCATCGGAAGCCGACACTCAAGAACTCCTGGCCAACAGCCAAATCGCTGGTATGTAATATCCCAGGTATTCAATTCGATATCGGGCGAGTAAGTATACATTTTCAGATCTCCATCGGATTCCGGATCTCGAGAAAGAGACGAGTAGTGTTAAATGCGGGGATGTTGAAACCATAGAAGCCGTGGTGGTTTCTTTGAGGTTGCGAGTTCTGGTTCTGAACTCGGCGCGTGATGAAGTTGGCCAACCTCATCTAATATCTCTTGAGGATAACCCATTCTCAAACTGCGTTGCTCGGGGAAAGTTATGCTACTCAGAAGCTTACTGCAGTCAGTAGATGTATAAGTAAGAATTACATACAGTCGAAGAAGGTGAGAGTCAGTATGGCGAGAGGGTCGGAAAGATGTGTCTGAATGAATCTCATTCCATTACAAGGTTGTAGAGCCCTCGTCAGGGGTTCAAATTTGAACATGTTAGAGCCCTTGAGGGCTCTACTTACGTCCGAAAGTGCAAACCTAAAATTGAGTGTAAAGAAAAATGTAGAATTTTATTTATACAAGTTTTAAAAAAAATTAAATAATATAGAAAAATGTACTATGAAGCGCTAGCTGCTAGGACAAATTTTTGTATATCATGTTTGTTGAACTCCTGGTTTCCTTGCCGTATATCCTAGTTGTTGAACTCCTTATTACCTTGTTTCAGAGACATACACAGTATGCAACCAACATTTTAACCGTTAGTATTTTAGCAATTACTTTGAAGACACGTTACTATGAAGACAAGTTAAAGACAACTTTACTGATGTAGAAAAGGTGAAGAGGGTTGTAACTTGGGGCATCAGCGCATGCTTGTACTAATCTACTATACCTCCCTAACTAAACATATCATCCGCCATGGCCATTGATTCCCAAGATCTATATATATATATATAGTTTGACGTTGATATATATATATATATAGACGGGAAACCAGAGGAAGAGCTCCTGCTACTCCACAGTAGTCATTCTCCTGCCTGTAGTTAAGCTTCCCTCTTATCATTCCCTCAAAGTAGACCTCACTCTCAAACTTGGAATAGCATGGCTTCTCCACGTAAACCTCCAGCTGACCGTCATCGTTTAAGGAATAGGATTTCACCCCCATAGGGAGCAGCCCATCGGGAAAGCCATTCTTCTTCAGCACATCATATATCATTTCTTTAGCCTCTGTGAATCCCCTGACCATCACAACCATCAGTATCATAATGACAGATAGCCATGCTCGGCTTTCCATTTACTTAAATGCAAGGCAAGGCCCAAAAAGAATGAGATGAGCAGTTTGTTATCATGGCATGAAGTTACCAATAAAAAGTTACTAGTTTGTTATATTAGCCTTATATCATGGCATGAAGTTACAATAAAACTTTAAAATTTAAAAATTTGAGTTTTCCTTTTCTTTAATATGAAAAATATAATTGTATTCTTTTGACATTTTCCTTTTAAGGTTTAGCTCCATGTTAATACCCTTTTAAATAGAAAGACATCAATTTCAAAATTATATTGCTTGAGATCTTATATCAATTTCAAAATAATATTGCTTAAGATATGATATCAATTTGAAGATATCCATTTTCAATATCTAGTAGTTTTAAAGGAAATTTAACATTCATTTTTGAAATATATAGAAGAGGGAATAAATATTAAGAATCAAGTCCAATCTCGATAGTCAAATCCTTTCAAAAAGTAGAAAATTGATTTTAAAAGTACCAAGCACATGGGACAGGCAAAGATTTAATAGATACCATAAGGTGGGTATGTGCAATACAAGCTACAAAATATGAAAAATACTTCCTTTTAAACTCTCCAAGCTATAACCCATTAGAAATAAAATTAGAGACATAAATGGCTATAATTTTCTGTGGATATCTTATTTCCCATTAAATTAAAATGAAGACAAAAGTTTCATAAGCAATCTCTTGAGATATAGAATCCACATCTTCGAAAAAAATGTCAAAATTTTCAACCAAATCTTTGATTAAATTGGATGTTTAATTGGGGATATGCCAGAAAAGGTATTATAAACCAAGTAGTTCTCAAAAGGAGGGTAAAAACAAATAGTATAAATCAAAAGTTTTTACCTTGATAGTGAAGGTCACCTTCACTGATTAAGTGGTATTTTAAGTTTTAGGGACACATTTGTTATGTAATAAAGATATGGTTTAAGGAAAAAAGTTGGAGATATGTAGGGAACATGATGGGAAAAAAACACTAAATACCCTTTTGTTTTGGGGATGAAATGTACTATTTCATTTTGAAAAAAATTAATACAATTTATAAAGTTTGTTATTATAAGAATGTTCATTTTCATATTTGACTATGTTATCATAATGTGATATTTTCTACCTGCCAGCTTAGTTTTGATTGAAAATGAAATGTTAATATTATATAGCATTGTCAATTAAAAAGTGATTTTTTTTTAAGATTTTCATTATAGAAGAGCTGCATGAATATATACCCTTCTAATTGAAATTAAGGTCAACCCTTCTAATTGGATCACTGCCTCCGATCTGTCGTTGTCCGACACGCGGCTCACCAGTTTCTTCACTCCCCCAATGTTCAGTGATTGCCTGACCAAGAGACTATCGGTCGGGTGATCGAAACTCTGCCACATCGGTTTCTTTAATTTGTCATAGAGCACCAGGTTTCCATTGGTCCAGAGTTCGATTCCCACTACGCCCTTGTTGGAAGTGTTTGTGGACCAAACCACGCGCTCATCTACATCCGAGCGGAGGAGGTTTCCGTCGGTGCCGAATTTGAGAGTGGCATCTCGAATGTTCCAGTGGGGCCACTCTGTAGTTGGCATCGTATTAGAAAACATAATCTCCCAACTCTCCTGAGTTCACGAAAGAGAAGGTTCCACTCACACTGCACATTGCTTGCTGAAACAACAACTCGAAAACAAAAACAAAAATGTTGAATCCATCGTTGGCTGAATTTTTATCAATACAACATAATTCTCTCATGTTTCTTCCATGTCTATATCTGTTCTTTTAAATACAATGGAGAAATCTCTGTTCTCAAGTTTGTCCATGGATTTGAAAAATCAGAAATCAGAAGTATGCAAATCATCATTGTTATTATTATATTCACCATATGCAAAACGAGGGGATTTGACAAGCACTTTATGTCAAGTTGTCGATTTTATGATATGGTAACCAGCAAAGCTTTTGTTTATATTAAACTCTGAGCTTCTGAACAAAACTCCCCGTGACTATCCTCTGTCTATGAAAAGACAGTCAATTAATTTATGTATTTCACCCCTGCAACTAGAACATTTGGTCGTAAAAGTGGGGTTGGAGAAGATGGGAAGGCTGAGATAGGCAAGCTGTGACTCTGTGTAAAGATGCATTTCTTTATCCTTTAGCATGGACATTGTGTTTTTGGAAAAGTAATTGGCATGGGTGATGATGTTTTTTCACACTATATATAAAATCAAATAACCTAATTTTTCCCGCATTCCAAAGTTTGTCTGTATACATTTTTAAACAAAATTTCAAAGTTTATCTATATATTTTTTTATGCCAAAATTTTCCCATATCCAATTATAGTTGTGATGTTTGGACTTTTGGAATGAATGTAAATAAACAACATTGAAAATGAAATGCCCTCATATCTATGTCCTATGGTATATTTTTGGGGGAATTTTATTTTAAATGATGTTGATTGGCATTCATTAGGGTTATAATATTTTTTTAATTAAAAATTTTAAATAATTATTCAAAAAATGGAAATAATCAACAACCTTCTTTGATATAGAGGGTGATTAATATTATTGATGTTAGTTTTATAAAGTATTTAATTTTACTGGTCTTATATGGCAGCAATGCCAAAAGGAATTCTGCAAGATAAAGAAGATAAGCTTCCAATTCTTATTGTCTAAGTCAAAGCTCTCTGGCAGTATTCCTCTTGTTAAATAGAGCAGTGTGGCATCTCCAAAGCAATTAGGAGGGAGAGAAACTAAAAACATCTACATTTTTTCTCAATCAGTCGCTGCCAACTAACCTTTGGAAGCTCACCAATTGATATTCAATCATTGTGGAGTAGGGTGACCAAACCCAAATATCTACAACACTGGTTAATCGAAGATTGGTATAGAATGCCTAGAAAGTCTCCTAAAGATTCTATTGTTTGAAAGGTGAAAGTGGACATACTTTTCTCCTTGTTGGCTCTACGGAAGTTTGGAGGATAGAAAATGGAAGTACGGTAAAAATATCGGAGGGCCCATGGTTGGGCGCTGGTGAGGAATTTTGATTTTCAAATTCTCTTATTTGAATATTTCATGTAGTTGGTATTTTTATTCTTAATCATGCACGAACTTTAGTCTCCACAAGTTAGAGGGAGACCAAGGTAGAAATCATGTGTGGTCATAAGATTGAAGATTAAGGTGTCTTATGATTAAAGAGTAAGGAAGCAATGGAATGGTATCACTTCAGTGATACCCTACTCTAGAAAGAAAGTTGGTTTTTTAAAATTTTTTGATATAAGCTCGAATGGATTATACTAAATGTAGATATTAAAATATATAATTTGTAAAAAAAAAATTATAAGGTAAAAGTAACTATATATATATATATATATATATATATATATATAATTTTAAAAAAAAAAACATATTAATCCTCTTTTCAAATAACAAATTATATATTCATTGTCTTTGGTCTTAAACGTGGTTTGCAAGCTTTGGTCTTAAAAGTGGGTTTGCAAGTTGTGACTTTGATTATAGATCTATTCCTTTGTCCTTTAGAAAGGTCTGTGTGTTTTTGGAAAGGGAAGTCCAATTTTTCCAGCATTTCTAAAGTTTGCCTGTATGCCATTTTAAACAAAATTTCATTTTCAACTGGGTGCAGACATTTCATTTTCAATAGGCTTGGTAGGGGACATTTCAATTTTAATGATGTTGATGGACATATTAGATTTTTTTTTTTGAATTTTTAATAATTAATCAATATTTTTAATGAGAAATATATATATATGTTTTGGTTCTTTAAAAATGGTTTAAATTTAATAACAAAATAAAAAATATTATAATAAAGTTTATCAAATTTTAAATTTTTTTATGATACCAAGTATTTTTATACACAATTTTCTTTTCAAAATTTATCATGTTATTTGTAAGAATTAAATTTGGGTAGATATATTAATAATTAAATTTAGGTAGAGAGTGAGCCAACAACTAGATTGCAAAAGACGAAGTGGCTCTCCCTATTTAATTTTTCTCACTAACATGTAGTCATTAAGCTTCTTTGGATTCTTTGACTACTTTTGTTTCTCCCATTAGCTTTCTCCCACTCCCTTTTTGACATTGGTGGCTCAAAATCCTTAACCATGGTGCATAAGTAGGTGGCTACCCCAATCTCCTCTTCTCTTACTTCTCATCTTTCTTTCCTCCAGTTATTTCAATGTTTTCATTTGTCGCTTACCACTATCCCTCAACAAAGTGTTGAGACTCGAATTAGACGAGGTGCATGCTATCACCACAATAGAGGAGGTTTGTGTGCCCACTAGAAGGTTCTCCATGCGCTTATACACGACTCAAACTCCCCAAAACAATCCAAGATGAAATTACAAATGTTGAGTAGGACATTGTTGGAAAGAACGGTTGTTTAATTGATTCAAAAGTGATTGGTGACATTGCTTACTCGGTGCCTAATATAGACCATATCAAATTTAGCATGTACTACTAATACATATTGGCATATGAAAATTATTTTGTGGTGACATTGCTCACTCGGTGCCTAATATAGACCATATCAAATTTAGCATGTACTATTGATACATATTGGCATATGAAAATTATTTTTGGGATGTGTTCCCTTGGACAAGAATGAAGTTAAGGAGGAAATTGTTCTTATGTTAGATGAACTACAATTATTTTTGACAACCCTAGACAAATATATGAAGGAAATCATGGATCGCCTTGCCTTGCCTCTAGTTTCAGGAAGTTCTTCAAGTACCAATAAAGATCCCATATCAATAGCTCTTTCAAATAACTCTAAATCTCCATGAGAAGACATTGTTTTTAAATAGCTCTAAATCTCCATGAGAAGACATGGTTTTTATGAATTCACTAGTTTCTTTGATCCTTGTTTTAATCCTCTAGCTTTATATTAGATAGTCAAATAAAATGTAAATTCTGAAATGTATTCTATTGATAAATAAATAGAATTTACTCATATATATATATATATATATATATATATATATATATATATATATATATATATATATATATATATATATATATATATAATTACACTTTATTTATTTATTTATAATTAATAATTGAAAATAAAAAATAAACCATTTTTTTATAACATTTACTTTATTTACATTAAAACCTTAAATAAAACAACCATATTAACTATGAAAACTACATAATGTTTTTATATTAACTTATTGGATCAAATTGCACACACTCTTTTTAAAAGTTCGTGATTTCTAATTTTTCAAATTTAGTAAACCTTCTATTTACAACCTATTATCATCAATACACACCCACATCATAAGTTTAGGACTTACATAGTTTTCAACGAAGTAAATCATCAGCTTCCCACCTAAAATGCTTTTAAGATTGAACACTTCAATTACATGAAAAAACTGTATGTATATTGTAAAGAGTTAGTGTTAATTCCATTCTTAGATTTGAGGTTCCTTGGAGCTGTGTGAAAAAGAGTAAAGTCGGTTTTTGATAAAAATATGATGTTGAATTAATAAATAAAAAACTCACTGGTCAGCTCTACGAGAGAGAGTCTGAACCAGGAGAGTCTGGCTCTGTAGAATGCTCTACATTCTCAAAACAACTCAATCAATATATAGCATACATGGATATAGGGAAGTTAGAACCATACCCTAAGAAATAGAAACTAATTTCTATCCTAAGGTTTCATGAACCAACTCACACTAATTAAGGATTCTCCATTATCTTTCAACACCCCCCCTTAATGGATAAGGGGTTCACAAATATGCCTAACATCTCCCTAAACATTTCAAACTTAATCTTTCCAAGAGGCTTAGTGAAAATGTTAGCAAAATTATCACATTTTTTACAATATACAAGATGGATTTCGTTAGATTGAACTTTCTCCCTGACAAAGTGGAAATGTGTATCAATGTGTTTAGTGTTCTTGTGAAACATCGGATTATTAGCAAGTTTGATTGAGCTCTGGTTGTCGCATCTGATAATTGTTGCATATTTCTATTCTTCCCAAACATCCTGGAGAAGTCTCCGTAACCAAACTGCCTCACATACTGCTGTGCACATGGCTTGATACTATGCTTCCTCTAAAGAGAAGGAAATGATCTTTTATTTCTTACTGCTCCATGTAATCACCCCAGATCCAATGCTAAATGCATAACCTGTTATGGATCTTCGGTCATCTACATTTCTAGCCCAGTCAGAATCTATAAACTCTATCAATCTAACATCAGAAGAATTAGTATAAATAATACCATAATCTACAGTTCCTTGTAGATACCTTAAAACACCTTTTGCTGCATTCCAATGACTCTTAAGTGTTTTGGACATGTATTGACTTAGCAAACTAACCGCATAAGCCAATCTGGTCTAGTAGTGGTTAAGTAGTTTAGAATTCCAACCAATTGTCAATAAAGTGTCCCATCTACATCTTTAGAGCCATCCTCACTCTGAATTTTAATAATCTGCTGTAATGGTACTACTGCAGCCTTGCACCAATGATCAGGGGATCATGTCCTAAGTTGAAAAAATGCTCAAAATTGAAACTTCTCAGAATTGGTTGAAACCAGAACGACTGGATAGGCCTCGTCGATACAATCTTGGCACCATGAACGACACTCAAATCCGACAATGTATGTGAAAGTTATTCAAATTTGAAATTTACAATTTCCTTTAAAAATCAGTTTGACTAGGGTTGACTTTTGAATTTGGCAAATATTAAAAACAAGATTATTCTGGGAATATCCATTGGAATATTCCACAGAATATTCCCTGTGAACCAATCAGTGGTCGAAAAGTGTCACACTCGGATTAGAGGATTATTTGACTTGTCATTTTTGGACCAATCATTGGGTGCCATGTGGCGGCCTCCCTAGGCTGGTGAAAGAATTGGCAATCAAAATTTTGGTTCAGTACAGGTTTTGAACGCGGGTCTCCATGCTACCAACCAAACGTCTCGACCTGACCGCGCATTGTAGTTCTTAACAACTATGGACTTAACGACTTATTTATGTTTTCAAATGAAAATAACGTGAGGCAAAAGGGGGCCAGCCCCCGCATTTACATGACCTTTCGTTGGAGTCCAGGGGCTAACCGCCAGCCCGACGGTTATGGCGGCGGTTAGTGCCCATTCATGTGGCCATTCAAACCGATAACGTCACATTAAATGGTTTGTTAACCTTTTCTGTCGGCGGGTTCGGACGGTCCATGTGACCGCCAACCCATAACTTTTATTGCAAACATTAACTAACCGTCGAACTTGGAGGAGCACACCTTTTGTGGCGGATTTGCCAAAAATGTCGGAGCTAACTACAGTTTGCCAATTTTGGTGGAGTATTTTTAGGCCAAACTGGACAAATGTTCTTTTGGTCATCACTTCTCCATTACTGAGCCTTTTTGGACGAAATTTTAGTCAATTTCGACTATTCTCAACATTCTAGAGCCATTGGAACAGGTTGCAGAGCCAAAAAAGTTGATCTTCAGGTAATTTTTCTTCAGAGAAGCTTGGAGATCTATCAGGGCCTAGAGGGTGTTGGAGCTGTATTGGGCTATGTTTAACCATTTGAGGTGAAAAAAAGTCAAATTATACTGATTTTTTCATTCTAAATTCATTTTTACAACTGGTTTGGTATGTTTAGGCCTTCTTTTCAATGTATTACCAATTTGAGCATCATAATATATCAAGGACATGCCCATTGGGAGCCTTGGACCCGGCAGATGTAGCCCAAGAGGGGTGAACTGCCTCATCATGTTGCTGTGTGTTTATGGTGAAGTTATTCTGCTGTGTTATTCAAATTAAAGTTGTTAAACAGTAAATTAAAGCAACACTCCCTCACACTTAAATTCATAAAAAGTTACCAAAATCACTTTTCACTTGCAAGACATTACAAACACTTTACACACTTAATTTAATGGAAATGAATACTTTGAACAACAGTGCAAATACTTTCATTTTCATATCAAATAATCCATCCTGAATCTTTCTAGTAGACCTCTAACATACTTACCCTGGGACAAAAAAATTTGTCCTGAATCTCTACAGATCTCAAGACCTAAATAGTATCTTAGTTCACAAAGGTCTTTCATTTCGAACATTTGTGACATTTGCTGCTTGATTTGTTTGATTAGATCAAAAGCATCACCTGTAATAAATAGATCATGTACATACAAATAAATCAACACCATACGCCCCTTTTCATCTTTCACAGTATACAGATTAGGGTCGTTTTTTCTTCTATTGTAACTGTGTTGCAGAAAAAACAAATCTATCTTTTCATACCATGATCTAGGTGCTTGTTTCAGTCCATATAGAGATTTCTTTAATCTGCAGACTAAATTTTCTTTCCCTTTCTGGACAAACCCCTCATGTTTCTCTAAGTAAACCTCCTCTTTCAACTCCCCATTTAAAAATGCAGATTTTACATCTAGTTGGTGAATCATCCAGTGTTTTCTAGTAGCTAGAGCAGTCATCATTCTGATAGTGTTTAGTTTAGCTATAGGGGCGAAGGTTTCCTCATAATCAATACCTTCTTTTTGTGAATACCCCTTTGCTACCAATATATCTTTCAATTTATCTATGGTTCCATCTGCATTAATCTTGGGTTTATACAACCATTTACAACCTATGGTTTGTTTCCCTTCAGGTAGTTCAACCAGCTCCCAAGTGTTTTTTTTTTAGAATAGATTCATATTCCTGTTCCATAGCTTCTTTCTGTTCACTAGATTGATTTGCTTCTCTATAAATAGAAGGTTCAATAACATTCATCATACTAGTTATAAAGGCATTTTCCCTTATATCTAACAGGCAATTGAATCTGCCTACCTGATCTTCTGAGCATTGGTGTAGCTTCCAAAATGTTTTCCTTTGAAGGACTAGGCTCGATTGTTGTATCTGAACTTTCTGCTTCTGTCTTTTGCTGCTTCTTCATTTCCTTCCACCAAGAACGAAATATCCCATTCCTCATTGATTTTATCAGTTTCATCATAAACCTGCTCATGGAACATGACATCTCTACTAACAAAAATTTTGTGAGTAGAGGGATTAAATAATCTATAAGCTTTAAATTGTGAACAATACCCTACAAAGGTACATCTGAGGGCTTTTGAATCTAATTTTCTTTTGTCTTCCTTTAGAATGTGGGAAAATGATTTAGACCCAAATACTCTCAAATGTTTTATTGCAGGCTTGAATCCATATAATGCTTCAAAATGAGTTTTAAACTGGAGACTTCTTGTAGGACTCCTATTTTTCAAATAAATTGCAGTATTTAATGCTTCAGCCAAAAAACCATTCGAAAGATCTTTACCTTTCAACATTCTCCTAGCACACTCCACCAATGTTTTGTTCTTTCTTTCCTCTACTCTGTTCTACTAAGGAGTATAGGGTACTGTGATATGCTGTAATATTCCTTGGCGCACTTACTGACCCAATTTCCGCGACGATCGCGTCGAAAATGAAACCTTGTAAGTATTCCTCTCTTCAGCGCCTCTCTTCAGCTCAATTCCATTCCATCGACGTGATTGTTGTTGTAGGAATCGTGACGATCGGTGCAACTATTCCTCCAAAATCCGCGTTGATCCACTTAAAGCCTAGAAAAAAAAATCACTCAGTCATTAGGGGCTTCTCCTCTGCCACTCAGATACTCATAGGGATCACATCACTCTGGCTATGATTCGGCCCTAGAGCTCTAATACCATGATAAAATATGATTTTGAATTAATAAATAAATAACTCACTGTTCAGCTTTACGAAATAGAGTCTGAACCAGGAGAGTTTTGCCCTGCAGAACATTGTACATTCTCAATATAACTCAATCAATATATAGAATACATGGATATAGGGAAGTTAGAACCATGCCCTAAGAAATAGAAACTAATTCCTATCCTAAGGTTTCGTGAACCAACTCACACTAATTAAGGATTCCCCATTATCTTTCAACAATTTTCTAACATTTTTGGAGGGAAAATGTTGATTGGATTTTATGGAAATGTGTATATCGTTGTAAATATATAAAAATTTATTCAATCCCATGAATTAGTTGTATTTATGGAAATGTTTATATCTCTGTAAATATATAAAAATTTACTCAATCACATGAACCAATTGTATTTATGGAAATGTGTATATATCTGTAAATATATAAAATTTTATTCAATCACATTAACCAATTGTATTTAAATCGTAAAGAGTTAGTGTTATCTCTGTTATTAGATTTGAGGTTCCTTGGAGCTATATGCAAAAGAGTAAATTCCGGTCTCTAACAATGTTTATAGATATTTTTAGAGGGAAAATGTTGATTGGATTTTATGGAAATGTGTATATTTCTGTAAATACATAAAAAAATTTCCAATTTAATATTTTCATATTTAGTATTTAATTAATTGTATAAGGTGGATGATTTAAAAGTTTCCAATTTAATATTTGATATTTAATTAATTGCATAAGGTGGATGATTAAATTAATTTAGAAAAACATTCTTTAATTCAAGTATTAGACATGTATGGTAAGGTAGAAGATATCACAAGATGTATTAGAGAAGGGTATGTATTAAATCTGTGTTTACAAAATCAAAGCAAAAATATATGAGTTATCATAGCTTTATCTTTTCTTTTTTTTTAACATAAACAGGTATAATTTTTATTTATGGTGGCAGGCTGGGCTGGAGCCTAAACAATCGCTATTACATTTTTCATTTTCCATAAGACCCGGTGGAACAATGTTCTGCTTTTACTGAGCTAGGGAGCTTCAATATTATGTAATAATTACCCAAACAGGAGCTTCACCATTTTTAGTGAGGTCTCCTTGGGCTAGGAGGCAGCCAATGTTTTCTCTAGAGTCCACCTCCTTGTTTAGGTTTTGCAAGATGAGAAATAAGGAGCAGGAGGTGAAGTTTTGTAGCACTTTTCGGAGTCTTTGCAGGGTCTTGTTGAGAGCCGGATTATTGAAGTATCCATCATTGTGTAAGATTTTTATCAGGACTTCCGAGTCTCCAAAGACTAGTATGTCTTTTTCTCCATACCCCTGGGCAATCTGGTAAGCTTGAAGAAGGCCAAAAAATTTTGCTTGGTTGTTTGTACTATGTCCAAGGCCCCAACTGAACTGACTTTACTATGCCTATCTCGGGAGTAGATTACTCCCCCTGCTCCAGAAATCCCCAGGTTTCCTTTGGAAGCTTTGTCAAAGAAGATCATGGCTTTGTCCTGTTTCTTCAACCATTTTTGAAATTCAAGATCAATGATCTGAAGCCTCCACCCAGGGTTGGAGCAAGGTCGAGGGGGGATCTTATTGCTACTAGCACCCTTCATAGGCTTTCCCAGCCAGCTTATTTCTTCAAGAAGGAGCTCACTGTCTTCCTTATGGGGACGATTCTCAATGGTCTCAATCAACAAAGCCTTAGCTTTAGCAGCCACAATGGTGGGGAGACGCTTACTATTGCTGAAGATGGCATCATTTCTTGCTAGCCACACTTTCCAGCAAATATATCTGGGGATAGCATTCCAGATTTTTCCCCACACTGATTTGTTGTTCAAGACATGGGGAGAATGCTCTTTTCAGGAGTTGAATAGATTATCTACTGTGATCTGCGATGGAGATGGAGTGTTAAGCCCGAGCAGTGCGTACCTCCAAACATCTTGAGCAAATGGGCAGTCTATGAAAAAATGATCAATTGACTACTAGGCTGAACAACAAAGAGGACATCTGTGAGGGCCAATTAATCATCTTCTGGCCAAGTTCCCCCCGATCAAGATTTGCTTGTGCATGAGAAGCAAGGAGAAGAAATTGATTTTTGGGAGGCCGAATTGATCCCAGATGTGTTTCCATAGCACATGTGATTGCGACGGAAGCTCATGAAGGAGGGAGGCGAACCCCTGTGACATTGAGTAAGCTCCAGAATGACCCCAACCCCATTTACCCTTTGCGCACAGGTGCACTAGAGCCAAGCCAGTGAGCGCAACAAGCAAGAGCTGCAGCTGAGGGAGCAACCAATCAGGCAGACAAGGGATTGACCAATCGATCCATAAGCCAGTAGCGTCCCAAGAAGAGATGTCTACCATATTGTTGATGCCATGATTTTTTAACCAGTCCAGCAGCTCAGCAAAATTATTGTCAATATTTAAGGGCTGGAGACCCATGATTTTGTCTTCCCAGAGGCAAATTGTTTTCCCATTTCCATGGATCCTGGACAGACTCTCTTTGAAGAAATCCCAGCCTCTGCTACAAAGCTTCCAAAGGGGCGAGCCTTTGCAAGAATCTCCTTCCTCCATATTGGATAGAGAGAACCCATGCATATATTTTTTATATAGCACTTGACTGACAGGATGGCGATGGTTGGAGAAAAGTTTCCATAATATCTTCCAACCCAAAGCCAGATTGGCTAGCCCAGGGTCTCTAACCTGAAGTTCACCATCAACTAATGGTATTTTCACAATGTCCCAGCTTACTAAGTGGAAATTTTTGTTTCTTGACTTCCTCTTCTCTTGCCTCCCTGTGAGACTTCCTCCTGACCCTTTTCGAGGGCCTCTCGAAGGTCTCTTCCTCCGAGGAACCAGAGGACTCAGGAGACTTATTTCTTGCTATCTTAGCATAATATGGGGGGACAGAGGCTCCTTGGGGAGTTCCAGTTTGTAGAGGGCCTATTTATTCTTGCCTTTTGTCTTCCTCTGTTGATAGAGGCTGCTATTCGGTCTCTTCGATATCAGCTGCAACGAGGAGTTCTTCAGGGGTGCTAAGGATTTCAAAATGTTTGTTGGATTCCTCTACTCTTGGAGGGACATAACCCACCTCCCCGTGAATCTATGATGAAGGAGCTCCACTCCCTAATGGCTTTCTTTTCCCTTTATCTTTGTTAATATGTTTTGATAAAGAAACTTTGGACCTAAGTCCATTGTTCCTCATGTCGTCTCTCGGCGTCCTCCACATTTTTCTTTTTGAAATACCTGGCGAAGTGTCCATAGCCATGGTAATAACGGAATTTAAACGGGAGCTTCTCGTAATTAAGCTCCTAAATGTGCGACCAATCGCCCACTGTGAGCTTAATAGCTTCCATGAGGCCTTCCTCCAGATCAAATTCCACACAGATTATAGCATAGGAGTATTGGTCTCTCCTATCTGCTCTGTCTATGTATTTTATGAGTTTGTTGCCAATGGTTTCTAGAGATTTAGGGTTCCAACAGTGCAAAGGTAAGTGTGGCAAACGAACCCAAACTGGAACCACCGAGGGAACATCTTGAGACGAATCAAATTATAGGGTCCATTGGGCCAGATAAAAACCCTGGGGACCCATGAAATATGGACCATTTCGAAATATAAGGTTTCTATCCTCCACAGATTCAAAGACAAAAATGAAAAAACCCTTGCCAACTAAGTAACTTTTGATTCCTTCTTCGACTAAGGGTTCCAGTTCCTTTACACCCAGACATCAACGACTTTGGGTTAAGGCCAGAGCCCGGTGAACTAACCAATAATCCCATGCTCCGCAAGATTCAACATTGATCTGCAAGGGTCTTCTGTCGGCAAAGTGACTATGGGGATAGACTCCATTATTCATGAATTTCTATTGATGGGTGCTTGTTGGTCGTTTTTTGCAGCCAACAACCAGCTTCTTGAAAGCTGCTAGCTCGAGTGGAGGAGGCGGAGCAGCCTCAGGGCCCCCTTCTGGGGCCATGTCGACACAACAATATGCAGAAGCACTCAACTCACGGGAAGCAGCCAAGGCACCGTGCGCGTAGAGTATTTTACTTTATCTTTTGAGTATGTATGTTTTTGAAAATTATATTTAACTCTATCTTATGAATATGTATGTTTCTGTGAACTTTACTAGTTAGATTGTTGGTAGATATGGATCTCTTGTCCCACAAATAAGGGAGTTAGATTTTTGGGTAGAGATGGATCCCTTGTCCCACAAATAAGGGGGTCTCGTACACCAATATGGTGTCTAGCTTGCCTATGACCCTAAAATTGAATTATTATTATTCTTAGTCTAGATCCATCTTAACTCTGGATCTACCAAATGTGGAGAGGGATAAAATCTCTTTTCATCTTAAGATATTTCCATCTCAAGGGGATATTTGATCTCTCTCAGCATTTAGTAGATTAGGAGTTAAGATGGATCTAGGCTTGTTTAATTCCCCCTTTAAATAAGTTATATTCCACATGAATACTATAGGTAGTATCATGGATTCTCATAAATTTGGAGCTCAAAAACCACTCTCCTTAACTACTCAACAAAAATTCACATAAAATAACAATAACTTAGAATTATGATTTTAACATAAGGTTATTTTTATTTTAGTTGACCAAGTTAAAATGTTTACATTACATTAATCTTTTTATTTTATTTTATTTTTATTTTATGTTTATGTATTTTGAGCAAATCAAAATATTTACAAGACAGGAGAGTACAACTCATCTCTTGCATCTTGTCCTAGGGAAAGCCTCTAAGCGCAATCACAAATACTTTTGTAAGTTGTAATTTATTAACATTTATGTAAATAAAATAATTTAGATTTTAAATGTATTTTTGATAATTAGGCGGAGCCAGCCGATTTATCTCTCGGATAGAAGAACGTCCACATAATTTTTTTTCCACATATTGATAAAGAAATTATTTTAAAATTTAGATTTAATATAACATCATGGAAAAAAAAAATTATTTTAATTATCTAATATTTATTTTTGAAATTTGTATAATTTAATTGTATAAATTATAAATAATTTTTTTATTAATTATTAATAATTAACAATTAATTTACTTTATTTTAAATCAATTAAAATTCATCTTTCTTTATTAATATGTTATTTTAAAAATACAATTAATTAACTTTCAATATATAAATTGTATTCATAATTCATTAATAAGTATATAATTCATTAATAAGCATTTATGCATTTTTAATTATTCATTTGTTATTCAAAAATATGTGTATTTTTTTAATAATAATAATAATAAATTATTTTATTATTAAAATTTATTAATAAAAAAATTAAAAATATAAATTAATTGAAATTATTTTTGTATATTTAGAAAAAATGTTTATTAATCTTTTTACTCAAATTTAATTCTTACAAATAACATGATAAATTTTGAAAAACAAATTATGTAGAAAAATACTTAGCATCGTTAAAAATAAAATAAAAATTTGATAAACTTTATGATGATAATTTTTTAATTTTGTTATTAAATTTATTATATATCTATATATATATATATATATATATATATATATATATATTTTTTTTTTCTAATTTAAAAAATTTAAAAAATTGATTAATTGATTTGAAAAAAAAAAATCTAATATGTCCATCAACATCATTAAAATTAAAATGTCCCTTATCAAGTCTATTGAAAATGAAATGTTCTTCACTAAATCCACAAATCGAGTTGAAAATAAAATTAGGGAAACTTTGGAAATACTGGAAAAATTGGGCTTCCCTTTCCAAAAACATACAAAACTTTTTAAAAGACAAAGCAATGAATCTATAATCAAAGTCACAGCTTGCAAACCAATGTTTAAGACCAAAGCTTACAAACCGGGTTTAAGACTAAAGACAATGATTATATATTATGTTATTTGAAAAGATTATTAATATGTATTTTTTTTAAGTTATATATATATATAAAGTGTTACTTTTATCTTTTAAAACAATTTTTTCAAATTATATATTTTAACATCTACATTTAGTATAGTTCATTTGAGTTTATATCAAAAACTTAAAAGAAACTAATTTTCTTTCTAGAGTAGGGTATCAATGAAGTGATACCATTCCATTGCTTCCTCACTCTCCAATCTTAAGACCACAGGATTTCTACCCTGACCTCCTTCTAACTTGTGGAGACTAAAGTTTGTGCATGATTAAGAATAAAAATATCAACTGCATGAAATATTCAAATAAGAGAATTTGACAATCAAAATTCCTCACCAGCTCCCAACCATGGGCCCTCCAATATTTTTACCTTACTTCCATTTTCTATCCTCCAAACTTCTCTAGAGCCAACAAGGAGAAAATCAGGTCCACTTACACCTTTCAAACAATAGAATCTTTAGGAGACTTTCTAGGCATTCTATACCCATCTTATATTAACCAGTGTTGTAGATATTTGGGTTTAGTCACCCTACCCCATAATGATTGAATATCAATTGGTGAACTTTCAAAGGTTTGTAGGGAGCAAGTGATTTAGAAAAAATGTAGATGTTTTTAGTTTCTCACCCTCCTAATTGTTTTGGAGATGCCATACTGCTCTATTTAACAAGAGGAATATTGCTAGAGAGCTTTGACTCAGAGAATAAGAAGTGGAAGCTTATCTCTTTTATCTTGCAGAATTCCTTTTGGCATTGCTGCCATAGAAGATGAGTAAAATTAAATACTTTATAAAACTAACTTCAATAAAATTAATCACCCTCTATGTTAAAGAAGCTTGTTGATTGTTTTCATTTTGAATAATCATTTAAAAAATTTGATTAAAAAATATTATAAACCCAATAAATATTAATTAACATCATTGAAAATAAAATTTCCCTCACCTAAGTCTCAAAAAATAGGGAGCACGACGATGGAGCTGGAGGGCTTTGCCGCAGAAAGCTAGGTTGTTGAAACACGGGAAGAGCTGCAGATTACATTGGGCTAACTATCTGAGGCCTCAAATATCAAGAGGGAAAGTTCAGCCTGCAGGAAGACCAGACTATTCAACTTCATGCTCTACTAAGAAATAGGGGGCTCGCCATTTCTACTCACCTTTCCAAAGGAATCGACAACAAAATAACACAGAAGAGGTGAGCAGAAAGTGGAACTTAAATTCATTCAAAACCTTAGTCACTGCAATGCTATTTTCTTGAAACACAAGGATGGGTAACTAAAAAAAAGTTTTGGAGCTTTCTACTGAACTTACCCTCTTCATTTACTTCAAAATGGGCAATATTTACGCGTTTTCAAGCCCAAGTAAGTTTTCGTCTTCAATTAGTTTCAAGCTCATTCAATTGTTGTTGTTTTACTCTTGTGAAATAAATGTTGTCAAATTATCCACGATCTTGTCAAAAATGAATTTCTTTTCCAAAAAATTTAGGAGGGGAGTAATATATCATGTGAGGTTAAAAATATGAAAATATATAAAAACTAAAATAAAATAAAAATAATAATAATAATAAGAATAAGAATAAGAATAAATTAATTAAAATAAAATAAAATATTTTATTTATTTATTTATTTATTTAATTTATTTATTTTTATTTTTTATTTAATTTTTTTTGCTTATTATTTATTTATTGTTTTTTAGTTTTATTTTTATTTTATTTATTTATTTATTTATTTTTATTATTATTATTATTATTTTGACTTTATGTCTGACTATTTGATAGATCGTTTGTTATAATTAAATTATATGAATAAGAATTAATTATATTTATTAATTAATAATAATAATTAATTATTATATAATTTAATCAATTAAATTAATAAGAAAAATTTATATATATACACCACTATTTGTTAAATTACTTAACATTATATTAATTAATTAGTTAATTAGTTGTATAAATATATTAAAGGTTTTAAATAAATAAAATAATAATAATAAATAAAAAAATTAAAAAAATTAAAATAAAATAAAATAAATATGTGTCTGGATCTAATTTGATATATACTTAATGTTTGGATCTGATCTCTCACATAATCCTAATGATGAACCACACTAGTTGGTTCGAAACGCGTCGATCACGTTCCATTACATGTGATTATTACCGAAAGAATTTCTACTAGATTGTGATTTATTATAGAGTGAAGCATTCAATTACCATCATGAAAAGGTCTACATTCCTTTATGCTTTGTTGATATAATTTAAATATTGTTGGGTTTTCATTTTGATTATGGTGCAAAAGAAAGTTATTACTAAGAGGAAGATGTGAGACACGAACTTTCGAAACTGCCCGCACTTGTTTTGACTATTTTTGTTTTTAAGTAGCCATACTTGTTTTTACTAAATTTGTTTTTTGATTTTTTAATTAAATGCTCTGGAATCAACCACAATTTCTTTAGATTTTTTTAATTTAATGTTCTGGAATCAACCATATTTTTACAACAATAAATTTCTCTTTAAAAAAAAATAGTTATGTAGAACTTCTCTAACAATAAAATAAAAATAATTATTGGAGATGTTACAAGCTCATATTTATTTAATGTACTTATTTAGGTTGTCAAACACTCCTAATATAGTTGTATTTGGAAGATGTTTCTAGTATTAACTATATGAATAGAATAAGAATATTAATGGTATTGTCTAGCATAATAATAGGAATGATTGCTTTGTTTTATTGGTTGGGATGTATATTTAGTTTATGATGTAGACAATAATGCAAATCTAATTTTTTAAGATGAAGATATTATAGATTCATATTTAGGATATGATGAAAATGATTAGATAACAATATTTAAATGTAAATGATGAGTTGATTATCTCACAGATTGTAGAGTTTGCTTAGTCTCCATATTTTTCAGCTTCATGATTTTAGGAATAATGTGTTCCAAATATGTGTAATGATATCAAATTAGTTCAAAGGATATATAAATATTTAAAAAAATATTTAGCTATCATTATTGGATTTATTATTCAAATAGTTCAAAATTGGTTGAAAGTGAACTTATAGGGATTAAAGTTATCTTGGTATAAATAAAAAGACCTTGGTGAGAAATCAATAAATAAAATATGCAGTGAGTAAATAAAGATGTGTGTGCCCATCCATAAATAAAATATTTGGTGAAAATAAGATATAAAGACTCATATTTAGGATATTATAGAAATGATTAGTTAACAATGTCCAAATACAGATGATGAGTTGATTACCTCATAGATTGTAGAATTTGTTTAGTCTCCACATTTTTCAGCGTCATGGTTTTAGGAATAATGTGTTCCAAATATGTGTAATGGATATCAAATTAGTTGAAAGGATATATAAATATTTTAAAAATATTTAGCTATCATTATTGAATTTATTATTCAAATAATTTACACTTGGTTGAAAGTGAACTTATATGGATTAACGTTATCTTACTATAAATAAAAAGATCTTGGTGAGAGTTCAATAAATACAATGCAGTGAGTAAATAAAGTAAATAAAAATGTGTGTGCCCATCCATAAATAAAATATTTGGTGGAAATAAGTTATAAAGAAATAGTTAAACATGTAATTATATGTTTAAGAAATTCATATTTAATAGATTATTGGATTTAAATAAATTATAAAAAGGGATAGTAGTTATATTCTTGATATTTAAAAAAAAAAAATCTATATCTCATCTACTAGAAAATCCTCATCATCTTAACGATATGGTTTTCTTGAGTTTCTTTCACATGTTAAAATTTATGTATATAATTAAAATTATTAACTCCCAAACGCTAAAAAACTTTATAAAATCTTAAAAATATGGTTGTATGCTAAGGGGAAACACATATGTTAACTTAGGAAGAAACAAGGCACTCTAAAAAGGATATTAAAGGAAGTCAAGACGACGAAACACATATCCTAACTTAGGAAGAAACAAAGCACTCTAAGAGGGAGATTAAAGGAAGCTCAGACATGAAGAAACACATATCCTAACTTTGGAAGAAACAAGGCACTCTCATAGGGAGATTAAAGGAAGTTGAAATGTAGGAGTATTTGAAAGAAAGTTTCTAGATAAGGAAACGTTGACACTCACAAATCTAAATAGAACGTAAGTTGAAGGGCATGAAAAATGCAAAAACATCATCAAATTTTCATTTGACGGGCATAGAGGATTTGAAATTCCAACGTTGCTTTGGACAGTCCCACAATCTATTCTACGTACTACAATTTTTTGAACTAAAAAGAGCTCTTCACGTAAATGCTTAAATTCCTTCGAATGGGTAGATCGATGATTGTCCTTGAGGATTTGACATTAATCCTCTCATACCTACTAATTGGTGAACCTGAGATGTACTTCCCTTAGCTCATGAGAAGGACATCACATGTTCTAGATTTAAGGGATCAATCATGCTAAAATTCGGATTTATTTCTTTTCTCAAATATTCATTGGTAGCATACCATATCTGGATCGATTGAAGTAATTTTTCCACTGCATGTAAATTCCCATAATGATTATGTTTCTCTAAAATAGAACCTTGTTGCTCCACATCTTGGATGAGCCATCCTTTGGAAGGCTCTATTAAAAGATCATCAATTCTTAATGAAATCGTTGTATCAGTAGCTTGTTTAAAACCTGAAGTTTTGAGTTGATCCAAGATATGCTATGTATATGTCATTCCCAAGTGATCTATTAATCTGCTAATAAGCTTTTTAATGGTAGTTTTATTCATCATGTTATTATGAAAGGGCAAATTATCAAAGAGCAATCTAGTTTGTTTCTTCATAAGTTAAAATCTCCATATTTTCATGAATAAGATTAAGCAATGAGTTCAAGCCAATCATTCGAAGCCTTCCTCGCTCTCTATATCTGCACTAATGAAAAAATCAGAAGATCAATAACATTAGATCCTGAGAGCTGGTAGTGATGATTTCTTTGGGTGTTCAAAACCTGCAAACCCTTATATGGTTTCTTCCATTTCTCCATTGAAACAAGTACAACCAACAGTTATTCAAATATATATTAAGGATTTCCCCTTTCTACCTTTTTCTTATTCGATAATGTTCATGGATTTCATGGAAAGTATCCAAAGATACGTATTGAACTTCGATAGGGCTTTCAATTACGCAAAACCGATTCATCTGGATCTTTCCTAAAGAGTGGTCTCCAATTCCAAGCGCTTGGTATCACCTTCACACCGAGAGCTTACACAAGTATTCACTGATCAATTAGCCGTTCAGTGATCTAATGATTCTTGGCCCAATCAACTAAATCTGGAAAGGGAATATGTATAATGCATCTCTAAGCTATGGGGTTATCCTCTATATTACGATGCAACTCACAGCTTTTAGTACCTTACGGCTGGAGCAAGCAGATTCGAACCTGCAACTCTTAGATGATACCACTACAGCTCATAAAAGTGAATTACCTATAATTGATTGCGTCAAAAGCTCCAATTATTTTAAAACGTATTTGACAGTCGCTGTAAATTTACACCCGTCAAACTTGACGTGCCTCATACATCCGTAACCGTCATTTTGACGTTTAGTTTGGGATTTTTCCCGTCAGAATTTATAGTACCCATATTAAGTTAAAAACACCAACGGAACACTAGGCCCAGGGTCATAACTCAAATGCATACAGTACGTCTGGCTCACATGGCGCTAGAGCTTGGTACACTTTCATAAATCTCAATAGTATAAAAGATTATCTGGCTGAACCTAGTCCTTTCGTAGATTTTAACTTTATGAAAGGATATCGTCCTTTTGTAGATTATCTGGCTTCCCAAATGGGTATATTAACTGGTAGAGTTTCTGAGAGATTCTCTTCTAATGGCTCACTGCAATGGGCTGATCTTGTTGGCTGATTGCTAAGATAAATTTACATGTGTATTTGCAGGCCACTGTGGATGATCTGAGAGCCTCGATTCAACAAAGAGGTAACTTATTATTTTCTGTTTTCTGTGAAACATGGCTCTGATTTCTTCTGGCTTTCATCATTTTATTTAACTTTTATGTGAAAGTGGTTTTTAGAAATACCTAATGCGAATTAAGAAACTGCGTAAATATAGAGTTTGCATTTAAAATATCTAGGCTAACAAAAATAGGTCCTCCTCTGCAATGCATAGGCTGTTTCAGTATGCGCATGTCGAGGATGAATGCATAAACAAATACAGTTTATGATAACTGGCATCGGATGATGACTTTATCACTATAGAGCAAACCCATATGAACTCTGGCCTGATGTGCACCTCGAGGTTGTGATATAACCACAGCACTAACCCTTCTAAACCCGGTCTGATATGCACCTCTTGGTTGTGAAGCTTGAGGATGGGTATCTTAGGTTCACACACAGTCGGCATATCAGATCTATCTTAGCACAGGTCTTATATGCACATCGAGGTTGTGATATTTCCATGGCACCAACCCATCTAAACCCGTGCTGATATCAATCTCTTGGTTGTGAAGCTTGAGGTTGGATATCTTAAATTCACACACATGGCTGACATATCAACATTGAAACTATGAGAAATGAATCCTCAACTTTTGCAGCCTCAAGGTGCATATGGGATCTGGGTCTAGATGGGACTGTGCTAGTGTACATTTCAATGCACTGTTACACTTACACACTAAAAGCGTTGTGGATCCCCTCTACCTGGCCTGTATAATCCACTGTGAACAATATCAGATAAAGACTTTGTGCAGATATGTAAAGTTCCACTGTAACTCTTGCATTCTTAACTATGGTTTCTAGAGTAGTTGGTTTTGTTGTTGGCTGTTTCTTTTGTAATTTCCATAATGCTTTTTCAAAACAGAATGTCAATATGTGAATGTGAGGTTCTGAAATCTTAGTTGAGTTTTTTATTCTCCTTTGCTTTTTTGACAGTCAAGAAATATTATCCTGCTCGGCAGCGACTTACTCTACCACAATCTGGAAAAGGGAAACCAGTTGTTCTGGAAAGAGGCAAGAGGCTCAAAGATTATTTTGAAAAAGATGAGGGAAAGTTAGCGGTAGTGTTCAAGGATTTAGGGCCACAGGTGGGTTACAGCACTCTTTTTTTTTGGGAATATGTTGGCCCTCTGTTCATTTATCCCATCTTCTATTACTTCCCTGTCTACAAGTACTTTGGATATCCTGCAGAAAGAGTTATACACTGAAGGATATCCTGCAGAAAGAGTTATACACTGTTCATTTATCCCATCTTCTATTACTTCCCTGTCTACTAGTACTTTGGATATCCTTCAGACATATGCAATGTACTATTGGTGCTTTCACTATGCCAAACGCATTTTAGAAACCTTTTTCGTTCACAGGTTCAGCCATGAAAGGATATCCTCCTTTAGATTATCTGGGTGAAATCATTTTTGTTAAAATCTACGAAAGGTGAGGATATCCTTTCATAAAATTAAAATCTACGAAAGGTCGTAGTTTGGCAGGGCAAGATATCTTTTTATAAAGTTAAAATCTACGAAAGGAATAGGCTCAGCCAGATAATCTAAAGAAGGAGATAATCTAAAGAAAGATATCCTTTCATAAAGTTAAAATCTATGAAAAGAAAAGACTAGTTCAGCCAGATAAATCTATCACAATCCACTGGATTTCGTAATTGAGTGGGCTTCACGTATTCATAGTGGTTTCGGTGGAGGGAAGCCTTACAACGCTACGAACTTGAATTGGCGCGGGTATCGATCTTCTCCTTGGCAAAGAGAAAATTTACCATTCAACCATGCCTGCATTTCAATGTTATGAATATATATATAACATTGAAAGCCCAGACAACGCTGAATTTTGCAATTTTTGTTATTTGTTTTGTTTTTGCAATTTTTGTTATTTGTTTTGTTCTTTAGGCTTGCAAAATACAAAAAATATACATGCGGTTTCCAGTGCGTGTAACACTAAGAAGGGGTAGTGGGCTTGGTTTTCTTCTTTAGGCTTCTCTTAATCATTCCACATGTCAGGGAACTATAAATATAGGATTCATAATTTTGAATTGAATTTTGATAGTATTGTAAATACGTACATATCTTGCAAGTTGTTTTTTCATATTTTGAAAATAAAAATAAAAATAATAAAAAATCAAAAAGAGGGTAAAAAGTCTTAAAAGAATGATCAAAGGATTTTAAAAAAAATAGACCCCAAAAGGAAAAGAAGAAAATAAGACATGAAAGTGAGCAAGTTCAAATACCACTACTTTTTACTTTTTCTGTTAAATAAATGATTATGGCAGAGTGTCAATAAATGCCATAATCCATGATGAGTTAAACTATTTAATCTTGACTTGTCATGTTTTCAATTTCCATGTTTTAGATAGTGAATAAAAATTAGTCAGAGAATTTAATCATGACTAATCATTAGATAGATAGAGAATAATGAGGAGCTCATCAGTTTAATCTGAGCCCTCAAATGAAATAAGGTAGAATTAGATAGTTTTATGCTTTCAAAAAAATAAATATTTCAAGGTTGCAAGCTTAAATGCACCTGTCAATAGGAAGAAAAAATGTTAGAGTAATGTTGGGTAGGTAGAAATAAGTGGGAAAAATTATGTAAATATTTTTCATTGGGCAAAAATCACTAATTTCCCTCCTCTTGTAGGTATTCAGTATTGTATACTTCCAATCAAAGAGGCTCAAAGCATTTCTCTGACTTCTGTTGGGACCGAACCCACAGCTCAATGACTAGATAGTGGAAAATGTTGAATTCTTATAATAAAATCTCCTTTACCATTATTTCATTTATCATTCATACATTTAATTCATTTTCATAAGTAAAAACTCTTTTTTTACTCAATGATACATAAAAGCCCATTTGATTAACTCCCTTCATTCATAAAGCATACAAACCCTGAAAAAATAGTCTATCTTAATTAAAAGTAGTGAATTTATGAAATAATAAGCTTTGCTTTAAAAAATTTCACTTTACTTAGTCATATAAGTGTATTTTTGTGTATTTATTTCCCCTTGTCATATTAATTTCTAACTTATGCTATTAAATCTCTAAAATTACCTTATCCTACCTATATAATTCATTTTACATTAAATATTCTCCAAAAACCCTTTATTATAAGATTTTAAGCCAAAGTTATTATCCACATGCTGAAATAAAGCCTAAAAAATATCCATTTTCGCCTAAAACTAACTATATAGAAATACCCCACCCCCTATAGTTATTAAACCCTCCCATGGTTTAAAAACTATATAATAAAACAAAAATACAAAATTGGCTTTTATTACATATCTAATGAATTTCTAAGCGCATAAACATTATCCCATTTTATCTCATTTTATCCTAAATTTCTTATAAAAATTCAACCCTCGCCTTTGTAATATACTTACCATTCTTCCCAGCAAAAGCTTAACCTAAGGTTAAAGTGTGCCATAATATAACTTAACCTTTTACCTTTTCCTCGTTATATAAAACTCCACATTTTATATAAACATTAACCCAAGATAATATAGCCCCGCCTCATGTGCATCCCTCCCATTCCAATAAACCCACCATATATCGCTTATACATAACCCTTTTGTATATAAAAATTTGATCACAACACATATCCTATAAAGGTTTTATTATATTTTAAAGTTCGTCAACGCATAAGTCACCCCGGTCCCACCGTCCTTTCAACTACACCTACCCATCAAATCTTAGTCGTTCGCTCCCTTCCCGATGATCCAACGGTTCCAGATCATTTTCGCTCTCACAACATGATCATTTGTCTGCAGCCCAAACGAACGCAAAATGGGTGGTTCTCTCATTTCCACCTCCTGCAACGTGGCGAAACCCCATTCGATTGCGTTCGTTTTGGAAAAAACAGCTTACCACCTGAGATCTACGCGAAAATTGTTGACGGTTTTCGCATTTCAAAATCTAAACTGCCTTCCCGCCTATGATCAGACCTGTAATTAATGCATTTATGATGGTTAAATATCAAAGTTTAAAACCTTTGATATACCATTGTTAATGTTTAGTTGCGTATTTCAAACTGAAAGAGAGCTCTGCCAGACTGTATTGAAGCCGCCCGATTATGTTTAAGCCCATGTTGATCAATTTCTAAATCAAAACCCAGATTTAACCACAGATCCTTTGTTTGAAGATTAGACGAGCCATTTTCTACTCTAGCAAGTTGGACCAAAGCTCAAATTCAACCACAAAAGTTGCAGAAAACCCTTCCAACAATCAAAAACCCATCATTTGAGGTTTTATCAGAATAAGAAATTGGGCCAACAGTTTCAATAATAGTTGACAAAATTGTTGGTCATTTGGGATTTGTTGGAATTGCAGGTGAAACTGGCCTTGCTTTGAACCGAAGGAAAGAATGGATACAGCCAGGGTTTCTGCAAGGCTTTTTCAGAACATCGCCGCCGCCAAGACTAGGGCGCAGGGCATTACAGACCCAGGTTGGTTTCCCTGCGGTGATGAACTCGATTCGACAGCTTCTGGCAAAAATGGGGTGGGAGAGATAGTACCACAGCTGGATCATGGATTTGAAAGCAGGATTAGAACCTTGTGGGAGGAAGATCGCAGATCTCATGCAGCGCCTCCGTTTCTTCAAGGACCAAGGTGCGATCCGGCCCGATCGAGGGCGCCCTGCTACAGATCTACCCGGGATCGCTTCACTCCCGCTAAGGGAGTCGCCGCCAAAGCCTCTTCCCACAGCCTTTCCTCGATAGGTAGAGAGACCTGGCCACCAAGGAATAGCTTCGCTGTGAAATATAGCTATGGACCGCCAGAGCTCACGATGAAAAGAGCGTTTGGAGGCGATTTCCTCTCTGATCAGGGATCTCAGCCTGTTGGAAGCCTGCTGATCGGCTTTGACAGGGGATTTCTATTATTTTGTACGCCCTCTCATCTGCATGCAGCAAGAGCAGAGACGCCTATGCCTGTTAGGCGAACCCCAAAGCCGATTCAATGCATAGAGGAGGCAGAGACGAGGGATCGGCCAAATCAAAAAGATTTCCCTACACGATTAATCGGTTTTGGAGACTCTCATGCAAGAAGTAAGCGCTTTAAGGATCTCTGGCGAAAGACAGTCTCACTGACTACAGCCATAAACCGTGCCTGGCTCCTCAAGCTATGGAATGAGGCAATACCATGGGGGCAGCCCTTTTCCACGCAGCTTGAGGCAGCACAAAGGTATGGGCAGCTAGATCAGCCAGAACCCTCGCAACAGGTAACTCCAGTTTTCTTTCAGATTTTTATTAAATCCCCTGTGGGGAAAACCAGTCTTGTATGGGTACATGCAGAAAGCACGATTATGCAGCTGAAACAGCAAATCTGGACAGAGATGGGCTACCCTGTTCAGATCCAGCATCTGGTCAGTGGAAGATGGTCCCTTCAGGATAGCAGAACCCTGAACATCTACGATATAGGCCCGGAAACAACTATAGCCTTAAATCTGAGGCTGAGAGGAGGTGCTGTGCCCCAGGGTCATCAAAGCACCACAGGTGGAGACAAGGGGAAAAAGGCAACATCTCAGCAACAACCAAAGGGAGGCTTCTCATACAAAAATATCTTACAGGGCAACAGAGATCCAGGGTCCCCTTCAGATCAAGGTGGACATATACCTAGGCCATACATAGTAGATCAGCTTGGGCAAACCCCAGCCCTCAACATTGATTCTACAGGACTAGATGAATATGTTAAGTCTTTTGAAACTCAGGCCTTAATCTGTCGATTTAATAGTTTTTGGCCAAAGCCAATGGAACTATTTCGCTGGATCTACACCAGTTGGACCTTGGAATGTGATATACATCTATGCTCCAAGGGGTTCTTCATTGTGAAGTTCGCATCCACGGAAGCCAGAGATAAAATCATGAGTGCAGGGCCTTGGTTTTGGGGAACAACGGGTCTTTTCATGACCCCATGGTTTCCAGATTTTGATCCAAACAAAATGACTGTCTCCAGAATGCTGGTCTGGGTCCGCCTATACAACCTTCCTCTTCACTTCTGGAGTGAACGAGTCTTGGAAGGCATTGGGAACAGCATAGGGAAATATATCAAAACAGATCTGGAGAGGATTGAGGAGAGGATCTACACCTTTGCACTAATTTGTGTGGAAGTCGATCTAAGCAAAGGACTGTCGGAAAGTATAAGGCTGGTATACAAGCAACAAAACTGGCTGCAAGGACTAGACTATGAAAACACTGCTTTCAGATGCAGAATCTGTAGGCTGACAGGACACTTGCAAAGTACATGCCCAGAAGCCAAGAAAGCAAACAGTAAAAGGAAGCAGAAAGGCAAGCAGAGAAAAGGGTGGAAATACCCCCCTCCCGACTCAGAGGACGACGAATTAGAAGCAGAGGAGGAAGTCACTCCCACAGAGAATACTGAGCCTACCCAAGGAACAGAGACTCAAAAGGAAATCATTTCAGCTAACAAGGGTTCACAACACCAGACAAATCAGGAAGAGAGGACAAGCGAGGATTTGAGTATGGGAGGGATCAAACGGCATCACTCCTCAGATACCTCAGACTCAGACAAGGATACAGGTCCACAGAAAGCAGAAACACAGTTAGTCCTAGCTATGAATGAGCCCACCTAAGGAGAGTGGCGCAAGGTCAAAAAGAAGAAGGGGAGAAAAACATGAGGTGTGAGTTTCTACTCACTCTCTGGAACCAGTTTTTCTGTCCCTTCCTCCCTTCTTTTTTCTTTTTTCATTCTTTCTGAATGCATGGTAGCCTCGCTACGTCGCATTGTGTGCAAAGCACATGAGCCCAGTGGGCAATTTCTGAAAATGCTTCAATGCATATGCTATGTGTAACTTTTCATTTTTCGAAATAAAAGGTTACCGATTTTTTCTGTGGAAAAAAAAATAGTTGACAAAATTGTTTGCTCCAAATTCTCAGATTTTAATTCAAAAGCTTCATTCAACATATAGTTTGTATACGAAGAAAAAAGAAAATCAAGTCAGAGAGAGATCAAAACGATGAAATGTGCACAGTGAATGGTAAAAGTGAAATCAGAATTCACAATGACAGTGAAAACAGAACAGTCAAAGAGCATCAGAGTTAAAGTGTATCAGGTAAAAATCGGAGTGAAAGTTAAAACAAAGTTACAGGGCAGTCAAGATAAAACAGTAAAAGTAAAAACATAGTCAGTAATGGTTAACAGAGATGAAAATATTTTTACCAACAACAATGAATTTTATCGAAAGTGAAAGTAAAAACAGTGAAAAGAACAAAAAGGTTAAAAGATGAAAACATAACAAGGAACATTTTTGCAGAAATTTTCTGTTCAAGTCATTGTTTTGCATAAACTATTGTGACCAATACAAGATGAATTTTGAAAAACTGAAGAAGGTTTATGTTCTTAAGATGTCCAACTACAAAAACCTCTCTCATTTTTCTAACAACCATTATGGGTTGGGAAATATTAAATAAATTTGGAAAGCACTTTTTGCAAAAAATTCTTGTTAAGTCATCATTTTGCAGAGACAATTATGGCTAATCAAAAATACATATTACAAAACTGAAAGAGGTTTTTGTTCCTAAGAGACCCATCTACAAAAATCTATCTCACTTTTTGCACATCTATTACAGAATGAGAGATACATTCGCATCTTTACAACCTCTTTTTCAGACTCTATAAAACTTTGTTTTACACATCTTTTTGCATAGCCTATTGTGAATAGTTGGAGCAGAATTTTAGGGACGTGAGAGAGGTTTATCTCACCAACATATTCATCTACAATAACCTTTTTCAATTTTTACATATCTATTTCGGATTGAGAAATACAAAGGTATCATTGGACCCCAATTTTGCAGAATTGCTAGAGCAGAATGCACAAAGAAATGAAACAGATAGTGACTTGGATGCCTCATCATCAACTAAAAGTTGAGATCAAATTCGAATTCTCCTCTTTGTTATCACCTATCCATAAAAAATAGTGCCAAATAGATGCATTAGTTTTGAGTGTCATTTACTTAAGTTCTATTTATGTAAAACAGTTGAAGATATTTGTAAACCAATCTTGATATTTTTTCAAGATATTCTAGTTTAGAATTTGTTTAAATACTTCACTCTTTGAAATATTTTAGGTGAAATAAAATTGCTAAGATTACTATAGAATTTTGTTGATACATTGGAGGCTCTTATGTGTTGAATTCAAAGTAGTAGACTGGACAAGGCTAAAGTGGCATCATAATTTAGGATTCTTGCGATAAGTTGAAGAGTGAAGTACATATTTTCTTGTCATTGTTTCTTTTCTAAGTTTCATGCAATTCATTATGTGTTTGATCTATCTTAATGTGTAACTAAGAATATTACTACAGGACTAGCTTTTTGCTCCCTGTTTTTAACTAAGTTACTATTTAAATGTTTTCTGCTGATTTCCGGTGTTAGGAATTCTTCATTGCTCCTACTCTCGTTCGACCCTTGCCTCCTTCTTCCATTTTCCGGATCAAAGGATCCTTCACTGCCCTTTATCCCGATCATACCATTTCATCAAAAACCTTTCTCCAAATCTCTGAGGGTTATCTACCTTGCCCTAGATACATTTGTACCCATTTGGTCGTGTCTTCTAGTACTGTAATCTAGACTTGGACTCCATAACTCAATAGACAAGTAGATATCTCTCTAGTTTGATCCTAAGTGATTTTTACTCACAAAAACCTTTAAAAACAAAACCAATTGTTCTATCATAACTAGCCTAAAAACATAAATAAAAAACAAAGATAAATCTTAAAGAGAGAGCCCTCTCTGAATTCTAGTAAGGCTAGATCCTAAGATTTAAAGTAGGTTTGTGGTTACCTTGGACTATTTCTCTTGAACCTGGAGAAGTTACTGAGTGATAACACCACACTCTCCCTCTTGTTCGATTCAGGCCATCTTCCAACCTCAACAAAGAAATAAAAGCCGAGGAACAACTAGTGACGTGAATGGTAGTTGCAGTGTTTAATTCGACATCATCTTTGCATGTTCGAAAGAGCCAAGAGGCTTAATCAGAAGCCATACCAAATCAGAAATAATGAGTAGGTCTCCCTAGGGTGAAAATTTTTAGCTCAATAAGGGCCCCTTGAGGCCCGAAAAAGATCAAAATCTCGTTACTTACATACTGAGCATGACCATGGAGCTGGAGGGCTTTGCCGCAGAAAGCTAGGTTGTTGAAACACTAAAAGAGTTGCAGATTACATTGGGTTAACTATCTGAGGCCTCAAATATCAAGAGGGAAAGTTCATTATGCAAGAAGAGTAGACTATTATTCAACTTCATGCTCTACTAGGAAACAAGGGGTTTGCCATTTCTACTCACTTTCCCAAGGGAATCGACAACAAAATAACACACAAAAGGGATAAGCAGAAAGTGAACCTTAAATTCATTCAAAACCTTAGTCACTGCAATTCTATTTTCTTGAAACACAAGGATGAGTTACTAAAAAAAGTGTAGGAGCTTTCTATTGAACTTACCCTCTTCATTTACTTCAAAATGGCCAAAACTTATGCGTTTTCAAGCCCAAGTAAGTTTCCTTCTTCAATTAGTTTCAATATCATTCAATTATTATTGTTTTCTTGTCAAAAATGAATTTCTTACCCATAAATTTAGGAGGGAGAGTAATATATCATGTCATGTTAAAAATATGAAAATAGATTGTGATTTATTATAGAATGAAGCACTCAATTACCCTCTTGTAAAGACGTTCGTTTATGCTTTGTTGATATAATTTAAATATCGCTAGGGTTTTCATTATGATTATGGTGCAAAAGCAAATTATTACTTAGAGAAAAATGTGAGACAAACTTTCAAACTGCGTGCACTTATTTTGACTATTTTTTTGTAAGTGTCTTGTTTTTACCAAATTTGTTTTTTGATTTTTTTAACTAAATGCTCTTGAATCAACTACAATTTCTCTTTATTTTTTTAGATATTTTTAATAAATGCTCTGGAATCAACAATATTTTTACAACAATGAATTTTTCTTTAAAAAATAATAATAGATATTTTTAATTAAATGCTCTGGAATCAACCATATTTTTACAACAATGAATTTTTCTTTAAAAAATAATAACAGTTATGTAGTTATTCGGAAGAACTTCTTTTACAATAAAAATAAAAATAATTATTGGAGATGTTACAAGCTCATATTTATTTAATGTACTTAATTATGTTGTGAAAGCTTCTAATATAATTGTACTTGGAAGATGCTTCTGGTATTAACTATATGAATAGAATAAGAATACTAATGGTATTGTCTAGCATAATAATAGGAATGATTGCTTTGTTTTATTGGTTGGGATGTATATTTAGTTTATGATGTAATTTTTAAGATAAAGATATTATAGATTCATATTTAGGATATTATGTAAAAGATTAGATAAAAATGTTTAAATGTAGATGATGAGTTGATTCTCCAAATTTTTCAGCTTCATGATTTTAGGAATAATGTGTTCCAAATATGTGTAATGATATCAAATTAGTTGAAAGGATATATAAATATTTTAAAAAATATTTAGCTATCATTATTGGATTTATTATTCAAATAGTTCAAAATTGGTTGAAAGTGAACTTATAGGGATTAAAGTTATCTTGGTATAAATAAAAAGATCTTGGTGAGAATTCAATAAATAAAATATGCAGTGAGTAAATAAATATTTGTGTGCCCATCCATAATAAAATATTTGGTGAAGATAAGATATAAAGACTCATATTTAGGATATTATAAAAATGATTAGTTAACAATTTCCAAATGCAGATGACAAGTTGATTACCTCATAGATTGTAGAATTTTCTTAGTCTCCACATTTTTCAGCTTCATGGTTTTAGGAATAATATGTTTCAAATATGTGTAATGGATATCAAATTAATTGAAAGGATATATAAATATTTTAAAAATATTTAGCTATCATTATTGGATTTATTATTCAAATAGTTTACACTTGGTTGAAAGTGAACTTATTTGGATTAATCTTATCTTGGTATAAATAAAATGATCTTAGTGAGAATTCAATAAATACAATATGCAGTGAGTAAATAAAGATGTGTGTGCCCATCCATAAATAAAATATTTGGTGAAAATAAGTTATAAAGAAATAGTTAAACATGTAATTATATGTTTAAGAAATTCATATTTAGTAGATTATTGGATTTAAATAAATTATAAAAAGGATAGTAGTTAAATTCTTGATATTTAAAAAAAAACTCTATCTCATCTACTAGAGGATCCTCATAATCTTAACAATATGATTTTCTTTCACTTTTTAAAATTTATGTATATAATTAAAATTATTAACTCCCAAATGATAAAAAGCTTTATAAAATCTTAAAAATATGGTTGTATGCTAAGGGGAAACACATATGCTAACTTAGGAAGAAATAAGGCACTCTAAGAAGGATATTAAAGGAATTCAAGATGACGAAACACATATCCTAACTTAAGAAGAAACAAATCACTCTAAGAGGGAGATTAAAGGAAGTCCATACATGATGAAATACATATCCTAACTTTGGAAGAAACAAGGCACTCTCATAGGGAGATTAAAGGAAGTTGAAATGCAGGAGTATTTGAAAAAAATTTTCTAGATAAGGAAATGTTGACACTCACAAATCTAAATAGAACGTAAAATGAAGGGCATGAAAAATGCAAAAAACATCATCAAATTTTCATTTGACAGGCATAGAGGATTTGAAATTCCAGGCCTGCTTTGGACAATGCCACAATTTGTTCTATGTACTACAATTTTTTGAACTACTTCAACGAGTCTATGTGTGAGATATCAAGCATCTGTCGTTCATACAACAGTATCCACAACTCCTTTACGAGCCCCATAACAAGAAATAATATATTCCATTAAACAGAGCCCTTCGCGTAAATTCCTTCAAATGGGCAGATCGATGATTTGTCCTTGAGGATTCAACATTAATCCTCTCATGCCTACTAATTGGTGAACCTGAGATGTACTTCCCCTAGCTCCTGAGAAGGACATCACACGTACTGGATTTAAGGGATCAATCATGCTAAAATTCGGATTCATTTCTTTTCTCAAATATTAACTGGTAGCATACCATATCTCGATTGATTGACATAATATTTCCACTGCATGTAAATTCCCATAATGATTATGTTTCTCCGAAACAGAACCTTGTTGCTCCGCATCTTGGACGAGCCATCCTTTGGAAGGCATTGTTAAAAGATCATCAATTCCTAATGAAATAGCTGTATCAGTAGCTTGTTTAAAACCTGAATTTTTGAGTTGATCCAAGATTGAAGTGATCTATTAATCTGCTAATAAGATTTTTAATGGCAGTTTTATCCATAATTTGTTTCTTCATAAGTAAAAATCTCCATATTTTCATGAGTAGGATTAAGCAATGGGTTCAAGCCGATTATTCGAAAGCTTCCTCGATCTCTATATCTGCACTATTGAAAAAATCAAAAGATCAATAACATTAGATCTTGAGAGCTGGTAGTGATTTCTTTGCTAGTGTTTAAAACATGCAAACCCTTGTATGGTTTCTTCCATATCTCGATTGAAACGAGTACGACCAACAGTTGTTCAAATGTATATATTAAGGATTTCCCCCATTCTACCTTTTCTTATTCGATAATGTTCATGGATTTTGTGGAAAGTACTCAAAGATTCATATTGAACTTCGATAGGGGCTTCTTGGTTTACTAAGGTAATGATACGTAAATCCATTTCCCCCCACCGGAGCCATAAGGGGTTGTATAAGTCAATTCATTTATGTCGGTAAGCTTTGAGCACATCATCATAACTTTAAAAGGAAGGTTTCTTACAAGAAGATCTTTTCTTTTCCGAGTGATATGGATGGTACCTATTCCCATAAATAGCTTGACTATCTTCGACTGTTGATATATAAAGCCCAAGAAGCATATCCTGAGTTGTTATAGAAATACTAGGATCCCCGATAGCTAGAGACAAAAGATTTGTCTCAGAAAACATGAGTAAATGAGCTTCTGCTCTAGCTTCCAAAGATAAAGGTACACAGACAACCATCTGATCTTCGTCAAAGTCTACATTAAATCCTCCACAAACCGATGGATGTAAATGATTGGCACATCCTTCTACTAAAATAGGTTGAAACGCTTGTATTCCCAATTTGTGTAAGGTAGGTGCTCGATTCAACAATATGAGATGTCCTTGCATAACCTCTTGAAATACTTCCCATACAATGGGTCCCTTATCTCGAATCATACTTTTAGAAGCTCTTAGGTTGGGAGAAATATGTCGTCCAATGAGACTATGAATTATAAATGCTTGAAAAATCTCTATTGCTATTTCTGAGGGTAATCCACATTGGTACAATGATAGAAAGGGACCCACCACAATAACGGAACGACCTGAATAATAAACTCGTTTGCCTAGTAAGTTTTCACGAAATCTTCCCTCTTTTCCTTCGATGACATATGAAAACGATTTATAAGGGCTATCATGACTGTCTCTCATTGGTTGTCCGCAGATACCATTATCAATAAGTGCATCTACGACTTCTTGGATCAATTTTTTTTACAAATAACAAATGACTCAAATCCACTTCTTGCTAATAAATTTGTCAGAGTATTATTCCGATTGATAACTCTTTGATTAAGTTCATTTAGATCTAGCGAGGTAATAAGTCCACCTTCACCTAATTGAACGATTGGCCTCGGCTCGGGAGGAAGAATTGGTAATAGGCGTAAGACCATCCATTTTGGTTCTATATTTGTTCGGGGAAAATGTTTAGCCAATTTTATGCGGCCAACCAGAAAATCCTTTCTTCTTCGAATTTTTTCATCCTCCCATCTATCCACAGCAGATTCTTGGTTCTCCTCCAATCTATTCCATTTCAATTCCACCAAGTTCTTCCATTTCATATGTGAACGATCTATAATCATTTGCAGATCCAGACCTGTTATTTGTTCCCCAATAGCATCTCCCCCAGTAGCTATTTCTATCTCTTTAAATTTTCTAGAACCCCGAGCAAAGAGGTAATGAGGACGAGCAGAGAGGTAATGAGGAATAATATCTCTCCAGGATTGAATCTCATAATTGAATGTACCCCGTGATCTCAATAAAGTTGGTTTTTTAGCTATGGACCTATCAAGAAAAAGATTTGGATAGGTTATTCTAATATTCCCCCCCCCCCCACCCCTCAGGATCGGACATGAAAGTTTCCTCTCATCCGGCTCAAGTAACTATAAAAAAAAGATGTAAAAAAAAAAAAATTCGCTCTGAAGAGAGATCGCTACTCTCTGCTCAAGTTCCAAGTGAAATTGAGTATTTTTTTATGTTATGATTCTACAACATATATATGGAATTATTGAGCAGTCTCCTCCCTTCCGAACAATACTTTTCTTCTTGAAAGACCTTCAATTAGGGATTTACTTGTCTTAATCTCGTTCCATTTGATCCTTTAGGTTCCTTCTTGCTTTGTTTTACTTCGATGGTTACAATACTATTGATCGAAGAATATGTGCGATGAATAGACTCCTATAGCCATATATTTGGTCTGAAATACCTCTATTCAGGGCTAACCCAAATAAAATAGAATGACTTTCAAATTCCATTATCTGAAAGAAGTGTTTTCACAAAGTTCAATTATAAATTTGATACAGAATATCTAAACCCTAGACTAATTCCTCTTTCTCAACATCTTGAAAAGATGCTTATAATTTTGAGCTTCATGCTACTCCTCTAGAGGGGCATGTCAGAGCTAAAGGCATCCCGATGAGATTGAATAGGATGACAGTTCTTGATTACGGATTTGTATGATCGAAACTTGTGATCAAGTCACACATCGCAATATACTAGACCTTATAATTCTTTCTGAGTTTTAGCTAATAGATTCACAATATAATTGGGAAGGCGTTTCAAATACCATACATGAACCACTGGACATGTCAGTTTAATGTATCCCATTTTATATCTTCGAATTCGAGAATCAATGAATTCAACTCCACATTGTGTACAAAATTTTGAGTCTATCTTCTCATTTCCGATCCCTGGAGAATTTCCACAAGCACAAACTCTACTTTTGGTAGGTCCAAAGATTCTTTCACAAATTGATCCATATATTTCTGGTTTATTAGTTTCATAATGTAGAGTATAAGGTTTAGTCACCTGTCCAACTATCTCGCCATTAGGTTAAAAAAATTCGGACCAAGCAAAAATCTATTCGAGAGAAGCTAATCCAATTCGAATTTGTTGATGTTTATTATGTTCAATCATAAAAGATCTCAATTTATTGTGATCAAACTTCCTCTTTATCTATCTGAATGAGCAATTGAAAAGTTTCTGGAGCAGTGCCAGGTTTAGGTATTGGCCCTCCAATGATAATGGCACCAAGTACTTCATTACGAGTTCTAATATGGTCAGATTTGAGACTAAGAATCTCTTGTAAAATATAAGCAACACCAAAACCTTCTAGAGCCCAAACTTCCATTTCTCTTATTTTTTGCCCCCCTTGTTTGGATTTTCCTCTAATAGTTTGTTGTGTAACCCGTGCATAATGTCCACTCGAACATGTATGTATTTTCTCATCAACTTGATGACTCATTTTCGACATATAAGCTTTTCCTATTATAACAGGTTGTTAAAAAACCTCTCCTATTCTTCCATCAATTAATCTATGTTTTCCATGATGATCTGGTTCGAATACCCATGAATTAGTTGTTTGCTCACTAGCTTTATAAATTTTAGGAAACACTAGTTTTCTCGAAGCTTCTCGCTCGTATTTTTTGTCAAAAGGTGTTATTCTATAATGTTTGTTCATCGGGTTTCCTACTAAACCGGGAAAACATTCAAAGATCTGTCCTACATTCATTCGTGAAGGTACCCCTAATGGATTCAATACCATATCAACTAGTATTCCATTTTGCAAATAGGGCATATCTTGTCTTGGAAAAATTATTGAAATAATACCTTTATTACCATGCCTTCCAGCTACTTTATCACCCACTTTCATCTTACGTTTTTGTGATATATATACGTGGACTGTTTCCATATTATCACCGGAATCATTTGCTCTATTGATCCATCTCATGTCGATAACTCGACCTTTACACTATAGGTGCTCTGAGACAACTTTCTCTCGCAGTCGATACCTCAATACCAAAACATCACATGTTTCTATCTAGGATCCTAGCATTACAAGACCATTTTCATCCAAATGAAGAAGTAAATGAGCATCTAAATGAGGTATTTCTCTAGTGATTCTTTCAGGACCCTGGCTCATCATACATATTTCAATCCTGTATCTTACGATATGGAAAGAGGTATAAATATCTTCATATACCAGATGTTCACTAATTAGTATTGCATCTTTGAAATTGTATCCTTCCCATTGCATATAAGCTACTAAATCGTTTTTTCCCAAAGAGAGTTCTCCCCCTACCGTAGCTGCACCATCCGCCAGAATTTTTCCCTTCTTTACACATTCCCCTTGACAAACTTGAGGTTTTTTATGCGTACAATTATTTGTATTAGAACGTTGATATATAACTGATTCTTTTCGTACAATGTCTCCATTAATCGATGAAGTTATGTTTACAACATCGATATACTTGATCCATCCCTCTTTTGTAGCTATAGCTACACTTCTTGAATCTAGAGCTACTTGACCTTCCAACCCAGTTTCGGCAATGTACTTCTCGAGTCAAAAAATTGGAACTTCTTGATGCTGCATATTAGAACCCATTAGAGAGCGATTAGCATCATTATGTTCAAGAAAATGAATGAGGGAAACTCCAACGGAAAAATATTGGAAAGGAAAAATACTTCGAAAATGGATTTGTTCCCATGCAATAACTATAAATTCTTATCGGTATCGAGCTGAAGTAATTTGTTCCTCTTGAATTCCTTGATTTAACGCCAAAATAATTTCCCGTAGCTATCCGATAGTATTCATCCTCATCTTTTCCCGGTAATAGATAAACCATATGTTTTTCTCTCGATCTCTCGAAGATCTTTTAGAATAGACTTTGTAAAGAACCACAATCACCAATCTTTGCATAAATAGATAATGATGAAATAAGTCCAACATTCATTCCTTCGGACGTATACGCCCATAATAACTAGGATGAATATCCCGTGTCCGAAAATTAGCAATTTGTATTAAGCCCCCAGGGCCTAAATGGCTCAATTTTCGCCCATGAGCTATTTCCATCAATGGATTAGTTTGATCCAAAATTTGGGATAAGGGGTGTGAACCAAAAAAATCTTGAAAATTGTTTTTGAATAGAGTTGAAGTGACCAAATTTTGAGGAGTTGATCTACACTTGGTTGCTCCATGTATAGTTTTTCAAACTGTATCTTCTAAATGACCTAGAGTTAATCTAAATTGATTATGTAATAAATCTACTATAGAACGAATATGTTGATTTCTAAGGTGATCTATATCATCAAGTGTACCCATTCCAAATTTCACCCCGATAAGGTAATCCACAGTAGCAAATACATCTTGTGGTAATGAAAAAATCTTGTTCTCAGGTATATCAAGGTTCAATTTTTGGTTCAGATTTCGTCGACCAATCTTTCCCAATTCACATCTTTGTCAGAAAATTTTTTCTTGCAATTCTTTACATAGAGACTCAGAAAATACCAAATCGCCACTTACACAGTAGATTTTTTTGTAAAAATCCAGAATGGCTTTTTCCCTCGACTAGAGATATTCCTCCCGCTCCCACCTCTCCTTCTTCTTCAATAAAAATAAAAATATTTTGGGATATTGAGTATTGTCCATAATCTCTTTGAGAGTTAAACCCATAGCTAATAATAGAACTGGAATAGATATTTTTCATTTTATGCTTACGTGAGCCTATATCCTTTCTCCCACATCAATCTCTAATTTCGATCTTCTTCCCCAATATGAAATCAGAATGCCAATATATATATACAATTTATTCCATTATGGTCTAATTCTGAACTATAATAAATACGAGGACTTATTAATATTTGATTCACCACGATTCTATAAATCCCATTTACTACAAATGTTCCATGGGAATTCATTAAAGAAATATTTCTGAGAAATACTATTTGTTTTTGTATCTTTCTACTATTCCTCCAAATTGATCTTGTTGATACATACAATTCAGAGTAATATGTAAGGGAATGATATACAACATCTATCTCTTTGATGAAAGGTTCTGCTAATTCATATTCATTACAAAAAAAACTAAATTCAATTTCTTTATCTGTATCCTCAATTTTTGGAAAATTATGAAGTTCTTCCATCAAGCCCTGATCAATAAAACAACAAAACCCTTCAAATTATATCTTACCAAATTCATGGATTGTAAAAGCTCCCTCATTTTCATCTAATCGCATTGGAAGTTTCTCATCTATAGAAAAATATATTTAATTATTCTCGATTCATCTATATGGATCAATCCAACAAAAGAGATTCATATGTATATTCAATGTTCACTACATCCCATGAAATTCTACCCATATCCAGATATACTTCCAATTAGAAAAAAAAGGATAAGGAAGAGGTACTTTGATACTTTCATCCAACCACATGAAATGGAGCTATGAATGAATGAATCAAACCATTCTTAAATGTTAATCTCACTTATAAAATTTCCTAATGAAAATAACCAGATCGAAAGACGGATAACAAATTAGATCCATTTCCTTTATGGTTGACTTTAGCATACATCTCATACTATACTTAAAGGACGGACAAATTATTCGACCTATCCATGGGATTCCCATATCTCGGTGACATAGCCAAGCGGTAAGGCAGAGGAATGCAAATCCTCCATCCCCAGTTTGAATATGGGTGTCGCCTTATTGAGGTAAGTAAATGGAAGGAAAAGTCTTTATTTCCATTACAAAACCTCTGGAGACATATTGATACATATTACCAAATTGGTAATATGTATAGATAGTGAGTTATGTACATTTGATCCCGATTCTGTTTGAATGTACGACCCTCGAGTTAGTTATAGTAATTCATTGGTCAATGAACAAATGGATTTATTGATCTCTCATATCAGCTCGAACGTCAGTAACATTCAGAATGCAAAGGTGGACCATTCATTTCCATTTCAACTTTGAAATATGGTTAATAGTTCCCTTATCATCTCGATGATGAAATCATTATTTTTAGAGAACATGATTCGTATGGATATAGTCTGTATAACTTGGGTTTCTTTAATGGTAGTTTTTACATTTTCCCTTTCACTCGTAGTATGGGGGAGAAGTGGGCTATAATGGTAATTCTTAAGAATCAATTATTGTGTTCCTTCCATATCATGCATGATAATATACTATGTTTCATAAGGATCCTACAATATTGAATCTTCATTCCAAATTGAAAAACTCTCCATGGAATTATTTCCTCTTTATCCCCATAAGGGATGTGTGTAATCCCTTATTACTATCATTTTTCTATGCCTATGACAAATCTAATCTTATTTTCTCCAACAGGCTTTAATTCATTGGTTATTTTCTAGAATGAGTTGAGAATAAAGTTTCTTCCGCTGAAGAACGATCTCTCTTCTCTTTCTTAGTAGGAATAGAAAGAGTCCTTGTTTTATCAGATGGTCCCGAATTGATTGGATCTGATATGAATTCCATTCTCGAAAAAATATGGGACATAAGTTATAGATTCCTTTGTTTTTTCTTATAACATTTCAAGTTCCATATCTAATATGTGCTAGAAAACAATGTTCGTACTGGAAAAAGATGTTCAACTTTTATCCTAAAGAATCTGCAAGTACGTTCAAAATTATGGTTGTCTGCATGGGGTCTATTTTTCCAGGAGCAGAAAGAAGGTGATCAGCTCTGCGATTTTATGGTACGAGGTCCTTCATCCCACATTTACCATATATGGATCAATACCATTAAGATCTATTTATCCATATATAAGTGTAGAAGAAGAAATAGTTAAAAAGAAAAGGTCATATATTATTTTCCTCCGTATTACTTTTTTCTTTTCAAAATAAATTCAAAAGCAATCCCTACCCTGTATTGTTGTAATACAATAGATCCTAGCCTACCCTGTATTGTTGTAATATTATAGATCTCATAACCTATTTTATACTTATGATTTGGATCATAAAGATCTATTAGTGATCAACAATCACTTCATTTTCATCAAAATCAATTTCTTCCACTGCTTGCACTGGTCGTTTTGACGTAAGGGATAAGTAGAAAAGAAGTAGGAACTGCAAGTAACATTAGAACAAAAATAAATCCAAGGTCATTTACTTCCATGATCTCCTGATTTTCACTTTGTTCCAAAATAGCTCGAGATTTTATCTCATAGAGATGAATGAATCTTTCAAGATCCATGAAAAAGATGTATTTTATCTATGGAATCAGTTCGAGTAACGGAATCTAACTAATGGATTGAATGAATTCTCCGATGGAAATAGTAACCTAATAGGATTATTTTTTATAAGACTAGTAGTAAAAACTTATGTGCATCAGAAAACGTTCTGATCAACACATGTCTTTATCATTTTTAAAGAATAGGATTCGTACGAATAAGAACCTTTTGCTACTCCAGAAGACGTTCGTCAGACATGAGAGATATTTTTCTTGGATCTCCATGATTTAGATGGAATCGTGAATCTATCATGCTTCGGTGATGATATAGAAGTATCTCATATCGAATTTATCCAGAGGCCCACCAATGACCCTGGAATGATAAGGACTAGTCCATCCAGATCCTGACATGATCATTCTTGGAAATACAATAGAGTGTCTAGAAATCCACTGGCTAACGATCATGAAAAAGAAATATTAGCATGGAATACTCACAACATTCCTGGGGAATAACAGAAGGAAGATCCCCTAAAATCATTAGGAATTATCTATAGGGATATCTGTGGGATTCTGACTTAGGAGGACTACCTTTGTGTCACCCTAAAATCTATGGATCTTCCTATGTTTTTGATAGATAAATTTTATTCTTCGGGGAGGGAAGAATATTTATTGCAGATTCAATATGATGATTAGATTTTATCCTGGAAAGAAGGGTCTTTATTTTTCCAAAATGAATTGTTGATCTGGTGAAGGTATCTAATGGATAGATATACAAGATATTTAGTATATCTATCCATTATATACCTCATTTTATTTTTCACTCTTCTATGGGGATTAAGAGCTTAATTTATTAACTTATTATATTGGGACTGACAGGGCTCGAACCCGCAATTTCCGTCTTGACAGGGCGGTACTCTAACCAATTGAACTAAAATCCCAATACACTACAATTCACCTACTATTGGATCATATTTATTCTATGATAGGTGCTAGATAGATCGTATAGATTATGCAAGTGCTAGGTCGATGTTATCCTTCTCTTTCATTTTTGAAATGTATCCCTCCATATGGAATTGGGCATCTACGATATGAATAGATATCGATGTCGGGGTTCAATAACCAATTATATTTTCATTCATGATTGGCATGAATATAACCATACTGATAGATTAGTATTGATGATATTGGTTGGGTCGAGCTGGATTTGTACCAGCGTGGGCATATTGCCAACGGATTTACAGTCCATCCTCATTAACCACTCGAGCATCGACCCAGGAACAATAAAGTAATTGAAAGTCTTTAGGTTAATATACCTAACGAATGGATCATGGTACCCCTAGGGGAAGTCGAATCCCCGTTGCCTCCTTGAAAGAGAGATGTCCTGGGCCACTAGATGATAGGGGCCACCAATCCAACCTTTATAACCTGAAAGTGGTCAAGAAGTTGTCAATAGTATGACCAGGATTATGGGTTTCCTCAAGTTTTATTTTTCAATAATCTTGCATATTGAGAAAATGTAGTCTCTCCATAAATTACTTATTGCAACTAATATTTTTTTATTTTATTTTATTTTATTTTATTTTATTATTTTATTTTATTTTATTATTTTTAATTAATTAATTTATTTTTATTATTATTATTATTATTTTAAATTTATTTATTTTTTATTTTTATTTTTTTTTGAATCTCTATTTGTTATCCATTGGCCCAATTCCCAGAAAAAACCTTTCTAGACTCAAATTATACAGAATGTTTCATGTTGTATAATTTGAATCATTTTAATAGTGAATGGAGCTTATTGTTCTTTGATCGAAGTTATACGGAAAAGACTCCAAAAAAAAAAAAAGGGTTGGTTGGACAAAAGATCAATCTATATGTTACAATCAGATCGTTGAGGGTATATTTTAGTGGTAAAAGTGTGTTTCGTTACATTATCAACTCGAATATCTTTTACATGGATCAAAGATCCATCTAAAGATCTATTTCCAGATAGGTTCAAACCCTCCCCTATGAATACCATCCATAGTTCATATGTTACACAACTTCATATACTTTACATTTCCATATTAGAGTATAGTGCTTCACTTCTTTCCATTAAAACAAATGCTCGTTGGTGTTCCAAAAGTTCCTTTCCGAGCCCCTGGAGATGAAGATGCAACTTGGGTCGACTTATACAACTGAATTTATCGAGAGAGATTACTTTTTTTGGCTCAAGATATCAATCACAAGATTGCAAATCAACTCATGGGTCTCATGTATATTTAAGTGCATAAGATGCGAATAAATATATTTTTCCATTTGTCAACTGTCCTGGCGGATCAGTAATACCAGGGGTAGGTCTTTTCGATATGATGCAAGTAATAGTACCAAACGTACATACAATATGCATGGGGGTAGCTACTTCAATGGGATCTTTCATCCTAATTGAGGGATAAATTACTAAACGTATGGCATTACCTCACGCTAGGGTTATGATACACCAACCTGCTAGTTCCTATTATGACAAACCAGCCACAGATTTTCATAACGAAGAGAAACACATAACGATGCTTCGCAATTACATAACCAAATGTTATATAGAAAGAACAGACAACCCAGAAGAGGTCATTCAACGTGATCTGGATAGAGATGTTTTTATGTCAGCAACAAAAGCCCAAGCTTATGGAATTGTTGATACCGTAGCGAAAGGTTGATCTCATAGCGGAATATCCTCTTTTGAATTTATTTTTATAATGAACTGTAAACTATGATCTCTTTGTTCCTTTTCAAAAAAAAATGAAAGGAAAAAAGGGGGGGTAAAGTTATTAATTTCATAACAACCTGATAGTATGGTTAGGATCAATCCGAACTAGTTGATTCTACATACAATAAAGCTAGAATTCCCACTATTCAACAACTTATTAGAAATAAATCTCCTACTCTCTGAGGATGTCCTCAGTGTAGAGGAGTATGTGTTAGGGTGTATGTGTGACTCGTTTGGATCATAGATTGAAATAGACTGGGAAATTCTTACAACAGAATAACAAAATAATTTTTCCGCTGTAATCAAGTACAACTCCATCATCTAACCTTACCGAGGATGAAATTTATGGTTTCCAGTGGTGAAAATCCAATCACCTTGATGTGGGATGAAAGGAAATTCCTCATTGGTAGCAAATGCTCATCAATCCATTGAGCGGGGAAAATCATGCAAATTGAAGAAGAATAAGTTTATGCTCATATCGTCACGAGAACAGAACAACGGGGTCAGCAACCTGGCCAACCCCAGAATTACATGTCGTTACTATATTAATAGATCTTGTAATGAGAGTATGTATTAGTTAATGATTCAAGAGTAGAGCTGGATATGTTAAACCATACAAGTTACCGATAACATACTCATATAGAGAGGACCTTACCATTGGAGAAAGAACCATAGAAACGATGAAACCTGTGATTTTTTTCTCATTCTCAGTACAAGGTCCTAGTCCTTGCCTACCAGGAAGATGCCTATCCAAAGGGAATTATGGTTGGGAAGGTTGCAGTAGCAAAATTCATTGGAATTTTTCTTTTCTAAATAAGAATAATCAGTGTTATTCTCAATGAACCAAACAAATGACTAACCGAGAAAAATATAGCGATTCAAACTCCAATGACCAGAGTGAAATGTGAATACATAGCTAGAAAACATCAGAAAAAAATTATTGCATTTTTATCAAGCTCTCGAGGAGCCCATTCAAAACTTTTTCGAACTGCTAACCGACGGAAAGCTAGAGCCTTAGTTTATGTCCACCAAGATAGAGGTAAACGCAAGAGAGATATTTGTCATTTGTGGATTACTCGGATCAATGCAGCAGCCTGTGCCATTGGGGTTTCTTATAACAGATTCATCCAATATTTGTACAAGAGGCAGTTGCTTCCAAATTGTAAAACACTTGCACAAATATTTGTATTAGATAGTAATTTTTTTTCTAACATCTTGAAGAAATTATTGTATGATGAAATAAATAGGTAAAGATGGAATGGATAGAACAGATCATCCCGGAGAATTCCCTCTGGGAAGGTCGAAACATTGAAAAAAATTTCAATATTGGATTGGAAATGAACGAAAAGAATTCAATCCAATTCTTTTCCAAAAATGAAATCCTGTCAAATTTTTTAACAATAGAATCAAGATCTGCATCTTTATCGAACAGATATCCTAGCTCCGATTTGATTAAGGAGTATTCTTATTTCCATGGATTAAATTAGTTTTCATTATAAATAAAAGGTAATAAAGATAGAGTACGAGCTCGTTTAATAGTGTTAGTCATTAGACGTTGTTGTTTTGAAGTTAATCTATTCACTCAGCCAGATAATATTTTTCCTTGCTCACTAATAAATTGACTAATTATGCTCATATTTTTATAATCGATCTGATCTCCCAACCTAATTGGTGAAAAATGTCTACAAAAATATTTCTTGGGTTTATCCATAGTTTTTTTCATGAACCTTTTGAAAATATTGTTCTATTAAAGATCTTGTTGAAATACCATTTCTTTTTATATCTATGATCTATTCCTATCCCTGGGTAGTAGTACGTTTAATCTCTTTTTCTATCTCTCCATGAATGGTATTCTTGTAACAATAGGGACAAAATTTATTTGATTCGAATTGAATAGGTGTATTGCGTCAATTTTTCCGAGTCGTGTATCTAGAAATCCCCGGGAATATTTTATAAACACTATCTTAGGTACAACTAGTGCACTCCAAAGTAATTGTTACTCTTATATCTCCGCTCTTGGCCATAAATTTATTCTGAATATTGGGTCTACTTTGCTTTTCGACCTGGAAAAAAAAAAAAAGAATAGAAGTTGATAGTCGGAGATCCTACGATGAAACATTTGAAAGTAAAAAAAGTATTGATCAGGAGTTTTCAGTTGTACTTACAAAATTAAATGTGGAAAGAATATTTAGATTGATATTTCTACTTGAATTTTACCCTTTTCATCCCTAAACTTAGATATTTTTTGGGCTGAATGCACTAATTTATCCAAGAGGGAGGAGAACTTAATCTAGCACAATACTTTTCCCTTGGCTTTAAGGGGAGGAAAAAAATTTAAAATAGGGAAAAGTTAGAGCATCTGGAAAAAAATAATTGATTTCTATCAATAGGCCGGCTAAAAAGATGCAGCATAAAATAGCTAATTTAAGCATTGTGGAAATATAGGTCTTTAGATCTTGCATTGTAAATTCTACTTATTGATCATAATGTATAAGTGATTCGATCGTATCAATAGTTATGAATTCTAGGAAAAACTCGGAACTGATTAATATATGGATAATGTGATTCGAGTTGTGGCCCTATTTATAGAACAGGAAAAATATGTTTCATCACCATAATGAATAGTGATCTTCTAGATAATAGACCCTAAATGCATGTATAAAGTATTTTCACTCACAAGAACAAAGAGAAATGAAGGTGGGAAAATGTGGGAAACAGATTTCGAATTCTATAAAATAAAAAATTTCTAATGATTAGAAGGGATGTAGTGCAACTTGGTAGCGTGTTTGTTTTGGGTACAAAATGTTGCAGGTTCAAATCATGTCATCCCTACCTTTCCCTTCTTTTCTATGGAAAGAGAGGAACGAAAGATAATTTGATATCGATTTGACGAGAACATCAATAATTGAATCATATCGGATGTGAAATTATTTGACTCTAAGAGTGTAAACAAAAGGTATCTTTCCTTTATTTACGAATATGAAAGAAAGAAATCTTAGTTTTGTTTGGTAGAACGTAGGTCTCCAAAACCTGATGCCGTAGGTTCAAATCCTACATAGCGTGATTATGTTCCTATCAACTCCAACCCTCTAAATTATTGAGAATTCATTCCAACTGGAACAACAAATGGAATCTGACCTCCCAAGAAAAGTAGGAGGCCAATGAAATTGGAGGATACCAAGATCAAATATCAATTGATCACCACGTTGGTATTGTGAATATGCAGTTATGAATAATCCGGCCAAAGTTATAAGAATTAGACCTAACACAATTTCGGATGGCAAAGACTCAATCATTTTGATTCAATGGAATAAGTAGTGATAATAGCTATATTGGATAGCACCCTGAATTTTCTATGAATCTCAATGACCAGAAATTAATATAGAGAGAATAAACAAAATTATTGAAATTGAAATAGTGAATTGAGAGGGTTTCCCCTTACTTCATTTTGAATAAGTTGTATCTTGCTCGAACTAATGAATAGGACTAGGGTGAAAATGATAGAAGCCAATAAGAAACCAAAATAACTAATTATAGTTATAGTAGGCGTGGAAGGACTGGATGAAATATGGTTTATACATATCTTCATGAGACAATTACCTAAATTTTCTTTTCGTAACCTCGATATCACAATGCAAAAGATCAATTGTCCCAATTTGTACCAATTCAGGATCCTATACTATAGGATATGTATGAATGAACATGGATGAGAGGAGATATATGGTAGGAATCTCTTCATTATCCTAGAAATCCGCACATTCATCGAGCAAATAATGAATAGCACCCGCGAATCCCTTCACAAATTGTCGAATGTAATCTTCTTACAGGGTTAATGAATTCTCAATCAGTACGATTGGATCACCTGGCATTATCTTTTTACCAGTAGCTATCGGTCCAGAGACTGGACTGGAAGAAACCTCTCTACAGACATAGCCAAAGTTTTGTGAATTTCACATTTAGGTGTAAGAATATGAATATCCAGCATGTCCTTTCATTTCTAGATCTTATTGATCCAATCATTCGACCCTCTAGATGGGTTAGGTTTTTTGAATATTCATTCTTAGAGCTAGTAGAGCTAGTAGAGCCAGTAGAATCCGATATTACAAAAATTCCACCTATTGCAAGGAGTAACTCATAATTTCACATAGATAACATTGACTAGGTTCTATTGCACTATCTACTTGGTTTATCTAATGAGTAACGCCTACTCGTTAATACAAGGTACCATATAATAATTTTGTGGCATAACTCCATCTGCACCAGATACTATTTGAAAAGCAACATATATCTGCATAGCACCAATGATCCCCGTGCAATCTGAATTACTGGGGTCATCTACAGGGGAATAATTTCATGTCGGAATGAAAAAGGAAGAAGTAAAAGTATCATATTCTGGATGATTTGATTGATAGTGATTGATATCCTTTACAAGCGACGCTCATCCTATTTTTTGGTTCTAAAGCCACCTATATGTAGAAGCTAATTCCAATCTAAAATTTTCACGGTCTATGCAATTGTTACATTATCGATTGAGGGGGTTCCTTATGCCCGAACCTAGGAACACAATATTCTCTTATTTTTGTTGGGATTCAATTGACCAAACAGAGATAGAATAACTGTTGGCAGGAACATAATCATTATCCTTTCAATACTCATCAAAATTGTATTGATGTGTCATAAGAAAGCTAGCTATACTGGTCTAGTAGACTTCAAATATACCCTTGGTATAACATTGACAATCGAACAAGGATTGAAGAAGATATCAGTAGTTTTCCATTTTCTGATCTCTATCTTTCATGGGATTAATTCCCCCTTGACTGACTTTACAATAATATTTTGAGCTGAGCATGTCTGGGAATACGGGAGAACACTCCTTTGCTGACATTATTACTAGTGTTACACTACAAGAAAAAAGGACATTAGTGAGGGTCATGCTTGTGACGGACATTTAAGGTCCGTCACCAATGTCACATAAGGTGACGGTCCTTTAAAAAGCATTGTTGTAAGTGTATATAGTGATGGTCCTTTAAGGTTCGTCACCAAAGCCATTTTCAATGACACTTTTGGTGAGGGTCGTTAAAGGCACATCACTAATTCTCTCTTTGGTGACACTTCTAGTGACAAGCTTTTAATGTCCCTCACCAATGCTCTTTTTGTTACTTTTGGTGACGATCAAAAAATGTTTGTAATCATTGATCATTCCAATGAGTTTTTGATGAAGCTATGTGCATGTTACTATATTTTTTGTCAAAAGATAATGATTTAAGACCATTATTGTGGAGTATTTTTTATAATATGTCCAACACCATAGTGGTTAAAGTTAGTCAATTTTTAAAGAAGTAATTAGTGTGTATCATTTCCCTCAAGTAATGGCTAGTCGAATAGATTTTTCCTATAAGTCAACACATGATTCATATCTATTAAGTTTATTATCTAGCAAATTCCATTTAGATAAATTTACACTAGTGCATAGGAAATATATTATTTAATACTTAATAAAACTCTGTCAATTCTATTAATGAGAAATACCTAACACTCCTCAATAATCTGGGCACACCTTAAATTAATTCTTTGGCACACACACTAACATTTCTTATCAATTTTCATGTCTTGGAACATATTTGTACCTAGAACATATTTCCATGACACTAACCCCCAAGCACATGGTGGCATGCGCTAGCACAACATAGAACTCTCCCAGCATGTGTTGGCATGCATGTAGTCCCTAGCATGCCCTGTAACACCTTGGTTGCATGCATTGACATACATGATCACTTGGAACACAATGCCACTTGGCATGTATTGGGACCTATTATTAGTGTGCCTATCATGCCCCTTTTCAAAAAGATAAAGTCTCAACTTGTTAACCTTCTTATGTGTTCATTTCCTTGCATTTTGGCTTGGTTCTTCCTTTTGTTGCCTTGACACTTCCTAACACATATTGACATACCCTAACACCCTGCACACCCTTAGCACCTGGCATATATTGGCATATCTTGGCACATATAATTAGCACACCCTGGAAATCCATAGCACACTTTGGAACTTCTTGACATGCCTTGATATTCCCTAACATGCCTTACCAATACTTAGCATACCTTGCCACTCCCTCCTTAGCATGACAACTAGCATTCATTAACACTAGTCCCTGGCACACATTCCTCATATTCATTAACTTTCATGAATTTTGACGTAGTTCTCCCTTAATGTTTTGTCGTAGTACTCCTTAACACTCCTCGAGATGCATTGGCACTCTCTAACACACCTTAGCACTCTTCAACATGCCTACACACTATCTGGCACATCTTAGCAAACACGTGCCATACATCTTGGAAACAAGTTAACTACAAGGAAATGAAAACATAAGAGGGTTAATAAGTCATCAATTTACCTTTTCCAAGAGGGGCATGCTAGGCACACCAAAACTAGGCACCAATAGGTGCCAAGTGAAAATTCTTAGTGCATTCTAAGTGCCAAGTCTTCCTTTTTTGCTTCTCATCTACTTTCCAACAATTGATCTCAAATAAATTTAATATTAAACCATGCCAAATCATACCAAGGCATCTCAAAGTATTCCATACATGCTAATACTTTCCAAGCGCAAACACGTGCCATACATCTTAGCTTATTTGACATGCCTTCACACTATCTGGCACATCTTAGCATTCACTAGCACACCTTGGCACTCATGTCCTCACAACTAGCCTTTACATTTTTTCACGACTCGGGAACCCAATCTAGTCGTTGGATACTGCAATTCATATGACAACATTGGCTTGCTTCAACCACAACAACTTGACCAATTGCACCTACTGCAAGTATATTGTGCCTTGTTCACTTAAGAACTTCCTATAACTCATCTTATACCACTCATGTCCAAGCTCAACTTGTCCCACTTAAATAGTTACCAAGACAAGGATCATATGATCTAGCCATGGCCATAAAACAACTAAGCAACATAGCTTACACAGGCAATATTTCACATGTATGTGCAATTTATATAAAAAATAGAACATTAACTGAGAGTTTGCAAGAACCACAAGATGCACAAGGCACACAAGATATAATTTGACACAAGCTGAGTGCCTCAAAACTTATACACAACAATGTACAATATGCAATTATCTAGAATATTTTAAAACATGATCATGTAGCCAAAGTGTGCCACATCTCATATAAAAAAAATAGCTAAGAGAAAAACAATGTTGTGCCTAACACAAAGTGATGATCGCCCTTTGTCTAAAAATGCTATGTTGAACCCCGTATAAAAACCGTAGGCTTTCCTCTGGTAAATCCTATTCTAAATTTCTCCTAACACACTTCATCCTTAGCACACTTGAATTCATTGACACTCCCTGGCACACACTCTTATTCGTTCCTTTCCATGCATTTTGACCTAGTTATCCCTTGATATGCCCTGACACTCACTAACACTTTATTTTAGCATGCATTGACATTTTCTGACATGTGTTAGCATGCCTTTTCATTCGTTTGCATGACAACTACCCTTACTTAATTTACATCTTGGGAACCCAACCAAGCCCTCGCTTGACTACAAGAGCTTTACCAAGTTACAGTTACTACAACTAGACTATGTTGTTGAATTTTGTAGCTTGGGAGGTACTTCACAAGTCTAGTGAGATGGGTTTGTGTGATTTTGGTCACAAAAGGCTTTGTGGGAAAAGAATCCAAGCAAAGTGATTTTGGACGCAAGATGGGATTTAAAATCTAAAAGAAAATTAAAAAGGAAAATTAATATTTCCTAAGGTATAAGTGGATAAAATATGTAAGTTCTAGAGGGTTCTAAGAGGTCTAGGAAAATCTATTTAAGGATTCCTTCGGATGAAGGATATAACATCAAGTGAGAAGGAGCTCATTTGATCAAGGGGGAGAAGAGAGATGTAGTCCTAAAGAGGCCATGATCATTAGTATTTATAGCATTCATTAAGATTCCCCAATATGCTTTGGCATGGTTTAATATTAAAGTTATTTGAGATCAATTATTGGAAAGTAGAAGAAAAGTAGCAGAGGATTACTTGGCACTTGACACTTATTTCCACCTAGTGTTGGTGTGCATAACATTCTCCAACTAGAAAATGTAAATTGATGACTCATTAACCCTATGATGTGTTCATTTCCTTGTAGTTTAACTTGTTTCTCATTTTTGTTGCCTTGATAGTCCCTGACATGTATTTTCACACCCTTGCACATCTTGGCATGCCTTAGCACTTGACACATCTTAGCATATTTGACATGCCTTCAAACTATCTGGCACATGTTAGCATTCCCTAGCATGCCTTGGCACTCATGCCCTCACAACTATCCTTACATTTTTTCACGACTTTGGAACCCAATCAAGTCCTTACCTACTGTAGTTCATGTGACATTGGTTTGCTTCAGCTATAACAACTTGATCAATTGAACCTACTACAAATTGATCAATTGCACCTACTTCTAGCATTCCTTAACACCGCCTAGCATACCTTGTCACTCCCTCCTTATCACACCTAGAAGTCACTGACACTTCCAATCACAAACTCTTATTTGTTCATTTCCATGCATTTTGACGTAGTACTCCCTTATGTTTCCCTAGCACTCCTAGCTAACACTTCCTTGCACGTGTTGGCACATCTTAGCTGCATGCTGCCCTATCACTCTATCATTCCTTAGCACTGCCAAGCATGCCTTGTCACTCCTCCTTACCACACTTGGAACTTGTTGAAACTCCTTGTCACACACTCTTATTCATTCATTTCCATGCATTATGACATAGTGCTCCCTTGTGTTTATTTAGCACTCCCTAACACTCCTTGGCACACATTGGAACACCCTGGAACTTGGAACATCTTGACATGCTTTCTGAGCACTCTATCATGCCTTGGAATTGCCTAGCATACCTTGTCACTCCCTCCTTAACACACCTAGAACTTGCTAACACTCCCTGTCACACACTCTTATTCATTCATTTCCATGCAATTGAAACTAGTCCTCCATTTTGTTTCCCTATCACTCCCTAGCGTGTGTTGGTGCCAAATCCTAACACATAGCACATTTTGGAATGCCTAACATGCGTTGGAACTTTATATCATGTGTTAACACTTCCCTAGATTCCCTACATACCTTGGAACTCCCTAGTTGTCATGCACTCATAGATAACCTTAATTTTTTTGCGACTTGGGAACCCAACCAAGTAATTGAAAAAATAGTGTTGTGTCTAGCACAAAGTCTCCCTTTGTCTGAAACTGCGTCGTCCATCCCCTTATCACAATCATAAGCTTACCTCCTTCAAGTCCTATTATGAAATTTTCTTAATACACTTCGTCCATGGGACACCTGGAATTCACTGACACTCCCTAAAAAACACTCTTATTCATTTATTTCCATGCACTTTTTACTAGTTCTCCCTTGTGATGCCTCGACACTCCCAAACACCCCTCGTCATGCATTAAAACTAACTGGAATGTGTTAGCACACCTTTTAATTCATTGGGACGCCCTCGCACTCCTTAACTATCATGTCCTCATAACTACCCTTATTTTTTTTTAGACTTGGGAACCCAACCAAGTCCTGCCTCGACTACAACAACTTGACCAAGTTTCATTTACTACAACTAGACTATGCCTTGTTCACCTAATAAAGGCTTATAAAGAATATTAGGCCACTCACATCCAATATTAACATGTCCCACTTAAAAAGTTACCAAGTCAAAGCTCACATCCAATCGTGGCCATAAAACAACTGAGCAACATAGTTTACATCTTGACATGCCATAACACCTGAAACGTCTAACAATCCCTCGGAACTATGTGGCACGTGTTAGCATCCCTTGCATTCCTTGACATGCTTTGGAACTCCCTAACACACCCTACCATTCCCTAACAGGCCCTGGAACTCTAGCATACCTTGGCATTGCATAACATATAACCTTGTCATTCCCTCCTTAGTGTTAGCCCCCTAATTTTCTCTTTTCTTGCCATTTCCCCCTTCCTATATCATAACCATTTACCTCTATTTTACCTCTTTTATGCACCCTCATCCTGCACTAGTCCAAGCACGGTGACATATTTCGTATAAACTTTATTTTTCATATTTTTAATTCAACTTAGCATTTATTAATTATTTATTACATGATTTCTTACTTTTAATTACTATTTGTAACTTATCGATATCTCCTATGTTTATTTGGTTGTTAGCATACTTACCATGACCACTGATCCTAGTGTAAGATCGGATCTTGCACTGTTTCCAACACAACAAATCCTTGCAACAGATCCGAACCTCCTTGATCACTGCCTCGTCTTGAGCCGCTTCAGCCACGACAGCAGAGTGATACAAAGGCAGTCGAGACCAATATGTGAAGGGCGAAAGCTGGAGATTAGCTACGGCCAGTTCTGCTAACTACCTAATTTTGAAAACTGAAAAGCTAAATTCTGCGTTTTGTTATGTAATCAGTTAAAGGATCTATTTTGGCCTTTGGCCAAAGTTCTATATAATGTAGAATGTAAATAGGATTGGGGGGAGTTTTTTTATAGTAGATAAGAACAGAAACACAGCCGAGAGGCGGTAGCAGGTCGTTGTATTTTGTTATCACCCAAATCTAAGCTAGATGATGCCTTAATGTATGTGCTTGCCTCAGTGAATTAATAAAAGGAGCTCTGCCTCATGTTTCAAAAATTATGTTTCTGTATTGAGTTGATGAATTAATTAAGGTACTGAGCAAGGTTTCTATTTAAACGGGAAACGTGCTGGTTGGCTAGGGCCCAGCCAACCCATCACGTTTACCCCATTTCTTGTTTTCTTGTAATTTGTGTTTACATTGTCAAGTGTGATTTAATCTTAAGCACATGTATTCCTGTCTGAGTGCAAGCAGATCCGTTGTGTGAAGTAGATAACTTTCCTTTTCCTGCAATTTCTGTTCCTGCACTTAATTTTGGATTGGCTTTCCTCTACCTAGTCCAAGCAGCAGAAATGAACCTGCACCAGTGCACGTTGGTGTGATATCTCTTTTTCTGCAACTCTGCTTGATTGGTTTTCCCCGCCTGGTCTAAGCAGGAGAAATGAACTTCCACCAGTGCACGTTGGTGTGATGCAGCAAACTTTCTTAGTTTAACTTCTCGCAACCCTCTTTCTTTCATTAAATGTTTATGACAGGATAAATATATACATTGATTGTTTCTTTATTTCTGCATTCTATTAAGATCAGAATCATTGATTTTTATGTGTGGAATTTTATTTAAAAGTATAATAGCACTTTCAATCATTAAACACTCATTTCAAGAATTAAATGCTAAGTGTAGGAAGCTATGATCCAGTGCAAGAACTAGTTTCTTGCCACGGGATCTGAGTGCTTCGAACCTAGAAAAGTTCAAGCCCTCGCATGAAGCGGAAAATCCTTTAGTAAAGACACCATCTATACCTTTTTGCATAAATCTTTGTTCCTGCACTAGTTGAAGCAGACTGTGAAAGTGCAGGACAGATTAGTGCAAGAAGGAAATCTCTAAAGGAGCAGGTTTAAGGGCCCATCTAATGAGACTGCTAAGGCTCTCTGCTAAAGAAAAACATCCACTCAGTAATTAAATAATAATCAACTGGAGTAATTGCCTTGTATCTTTAATTCCCTCTTGAAAATGCATTCTTTCTTGTTCTAGTCTTAGATTATCTTTGATGATTCAAGTTGCCTTCTTTTCTCTTTTTAATTTGATTCTGCAATCTCTCCTTTAAAGAAAGGGATTTATATTAGGAAGATTCATACCATCTCTGGCATTGCCTCTGCTTCATCTCTAAGTTTACGAATCCCCTAGGTTGACAAATTAAGTGTTGAGGAGTTTGCTTAAGTGTAATTCCTGCACCCAAAATTTTGGTGTTGTTGCCGGGGAGGCGATTTGATTTGGTAAGAATTTTCTGATTATACAATATAGGTAATTTTTCCCTTATTTTTGCAGCATTGTTTGAAAATGCTTCTTTGAAGGAATTTTACTGGTGTTAATTGGTTTCTGACAACATTTTTACTAGAAGTTGTTGCTATTTTTCTTTTCTTGAAATAAATGCCTAAAAAAGGTAAGGGTTCGAAGCCCACTAATGGCCAAAAGAATTTTGAAAACAGTTCCATTAGGGGAATTTTGAGGTCTAAAATGGGCCTCCTAAGGAAAATGTACAATCAAAATTCACTTTATGAGAACCAAACACATTTTAAGGGATGACATCATCCCTAATGGTTGAGGTGGCATTGATTGAGTTAAAAGTACTTACTTGTCACAGTTTCAATGGTGGATAAAAACTCATAGTTAACCATGGTAGTGTTCTAAGTACTTTTAAAGTCAAAGTAAAGTACTCATAATAAATGTCATTTCACACTTTTTGAATAAAAATATATTATTGTCATTTCATATTTTTTGAAATAAACAATGCATATCCCTATACATTTATTATATTATATTATATTTTTTTATATAGTATATTAATTACATGTTATTATACAATTTAAATAATATAAATTTTAATTAATAACATATAATAATTAATAATTTATAAATTAATATTTATATTTTATTTTAAGTTATTTAAGTACAAAGAACAAAGACATTAGTTATTCAATTATAATGATTTTTTCTTGAAAAGCTCATTCTTATTTATAGTCACATCAATACAATTTTTTTATTAATTTTATTTTGGTACAACTTTTGAATTTAATTTAACTATGGTTACATGGATTGTAGTGCAAAAAGTGAATTGCAACTTCATAAATATTATTTTATTTGTTTAGCTATTATTTTATTAGTTCCTTAGGAGGCCCATTTTAGACCTCAAAATTCCCCTAATGTCATATTGGGTCTCCTTCTATAAGCAGGAAGCCTAATCCAATTCAAACCCATCACGCAAGAACAATCCACCTGGATTCTGGTGTCAACAGCTCAGGTGTGGATCAGCCCGTTGAGAGTGGCACAAGTAAAAGGGAAAAAATGGTGGACCATGAAGATCATTTGGAAGGAACTGGTGAAAACCAGGTAAGTAGAGAAAAATCCACTTTTGTGTTTCCAATTGTGGATCCTGATGTTGTGGCGCAAATGAAGAATATTCCACCATTAGCTCTCCCTCATTTCCATGGTAAAGTTCATGAAGATCCTCACTCTTTTCTATTCGAGTTTGATATTCTGTGTAGAAGTTATGATTATTCAACTAACGCCCAGAAGTTACGATTATTTCCTGTTACTCTCAAGGACTTAGCTCTACGCTGGTTTATGGGGTTAGGAGGAAACACTATAAACTCTTGGGATCAGATGAAGAGAGTTTTTTTGTCTAAATATCAAGAATATTGCAAAACTCGGGACATGCAGGATGATATTTTTACAATCATACAAGATGATGATGAAACTCTTGAAGATTACCTGGAAATATTTCTATATATTTTACAAAGGTCGAAACTTAAGTTTGATCCCAGTACTATTAGAACCTTGTTCTTAAGAGGACTTATTGATAATGCTAAAAATAATTTAAATTTGTTAGGACAAGGTGATATTTCTCAGCAAAATTTTGAACAAATTTGTAAATTATGCTTTCAAGACATCAGTACAGATCTGGTAGAGGAACTCGAAACAGAAATAGAAAAAAATGAATCTACTAATGCTATGATTATTGGACTAGAAAATAAAATGGAAAATATGAAAATTGATATAATGAATATTGTTACCAAACAGTTAGACTCTTTAAAATTCCAGCAAAAACTTATGAAGGAACATGAGTCATTATGTATTTTATGTTCTAAATGTAGAGACAAGCATCCTCCTAAAGAGTGTCTTCTTAATTTGAAAGAAACTAATAAGTGTGCTATTTGTGCAGAATACCATGTCACAAAAAAATGTCCCTATATACCTGGACTTAAATTTGTATTTACAGGGGGAAAGCCTGAAGCTAAATACTTGTATGCTATGGAGCAAGAAGGAATTGGCCTCGGGTAGGTACGGGTATGGCCCTTGAATTTTCTCCACACTATTTTGGTTATAATTCACATGCATATTCTTATCCTAACACTAAACAACAGTGGCAGTATGGGAAACAATATCAGCATGGGCAACCTTCTCAACCATGGCAACAAGGTTGGAAAGGGCAAACTCGTTTTCCATATTCCCACCAGCCACCCATGCAATCATATCCATCTACGCATACACCTTATTCAATGCCTCAACTTCCGAGCCAGTCTACTCCGCCGTTGCCTTTACCTCCACCCTTTCGACCTCCTTAGTTGCCTGCTCAACCTATGCCCAATCCTAACAATAATAAAGTAGTGCAAATGATCTATGTAACAAACCCACCTTTACAAAAAGCTGCGTGCGCGCTACTGCTCTGCGCGGCCAGACCTAGCCGCCGACTGGTCTCCTCCTGCGCGAGGCCCTCGGCCTCAGGCCCTCGGCCTCAGGCCCTCGGCCTCAGGCCCTCCATGGCCTCCTCGATTGCTGCTCCGGAGGGCCATGCTACTCAGACAGCGGAAGATGCGTTTTCTGCATTGATCAAATCACTTGATCCTCAGCGAACTCGCCCAGCTATGACCAAGTTTGTAAAGAAGCTGGACGGATTGCAAGAAGTTAACCTCCCTCCAGCTCTTCCAAGGATGGCTGCACTCTCTTTAGCTGAGCGGGGGCTCATCGGTCAGTTCACTGGCCTTTGGCCCTCCCCGAAAATTGTACAGCGTTGGATTGAAAGAAACTGGGCAGATAAAGTACAAGGGAAAATCTCCATTCGTTTTTGTGGAAAAGGTTATTACACATTCCATTTCGAAACCAGAGCAGACAAGGACCTAATCTTCAGAAATGGGCCGTACTTCATGGACTCTCGCGGATTATATCTGAACAAATGGACACCAGACTTCGATCCTGAGCTGGATGTCCCAAATGCTGTTCCGGTTTGGGTTCGTCTTCCACATCTCCCACTCCACTGCTGGGGAGATGACTCGGTCCGTGCTATTGGAAATGCTGTTGGAAAATACATTGATCGGAGCGAGCCCAAGGATAACATGCAGGCATGTGCACGTATATGTGTCGAAGTAGATCTTGGCAAGGGCCTTCCAGAAGCAATCAAGCTAAAGGTGGACGAGTGGACGCATATTCAGCAACTGGACTACGAACAAATTCCATTCAAATGTAAGGTATGTCACGAGTACGGTCATTTTTCCAATCGCTGTAAAAAAATAGTTAATGATGAACATGCTCAAGCTGGAGAACAATGGGAAACAGTTAAGAAAAAGAAGACAGCCTCTGGCGAGAAAGCAATCCATGAAGAGGCCCCTCCCAAATCTGCCCCTCCCAAGCCTAACCCCCCCTCCGCTCAGCCCAAAGCCTCATCCTCAGCAGTCCCCCCCCCCTCCTCTCTTCCTGGCCCACCCATTTTCCCCACCACGGGGCCAACCTCTGATCCTCCCCTGATATCCTCAAATCCCTTCAGTTCCCTTTCTATTCCTGAAAATGAACCCCTGACTGAAAATGACCCTTCCATCCCTTACTCCCCTTCTCACTCTTCTCCCTCCCATTCTCCAGACCCCCCCCCACCTCGATCTACTAGAAGCTCCTCGAAAGAACATGGAGTCAATCAAGAATCCCAAAAAAAAGGGCCTGGTAGGAAATCAAGCAAGCAACAGAGAAATGAAAATGCTCAAAAAGACATTGCTATGGGAACTCAAAACCCCATAGAAACCTACATACTGAGTCAAAACAGCAAAGAAGCAACACACAAAGAGCAAGGGGGGACGAGCATCCCTCCGAATTTCCAATACTCAATAATGAAAGTTATATCTTGGAACTGTAGGGGACTGGGGCACCCCTCAAAAATTGCTGCCCTGAAAGATCTCACATACCATGAGAAGCCAAGAATTGTAATGATACAGGAAACAAAGCAAGGTCTGCAAGAGATGACAAGAATCATAGAACAACTCAAACACTATGAGGGACAAACATGTGAAGCAAGAGGCGCTTCCGGTGGCATCACCACCATGTGGAACAAAAATATCTGGATATGCACATCCAAAACTATTAATCCTCACTGGATTAAAGTCATTTTAAAAAACCAGGAAGAGCAAAAGCAAATAGTCACTTACAATATTTATACACCGAACCATTACAGAGACAAAGAGCAGTGCTGGGACACTTTACAAGAAGACATTCAAGCTGAAGACAACAGAAACATTATCCTTGGGGGTGATCTAAATCTTATATTACATGCCAATGAAAAAAAAGGAGGCATATTTGCACATGATCCAAACAGAGCAAAGCTGGAAAACATTATGCAAGAAAGTGACTTAGTAGATATCATCCCAAAAAACCGGAGGTACACTTGGAACAACCGCAGGCTGGGCAAAGACAACATAATGGAGCGCCTTGACAGAATTCTGGTAAATACCTCTCTCCTCTCTGAGTTTTCCACTGCTCATGCTGAAATTCTGCCTTATCTGGCTTCAGACCACTACCCCATTAGCATTATCCTTGAAGCTCATTGCCCCTTGGGGCCTTTGCCTTTCAAATACAACCCTCTTTGGCGCAGCAATCCTATTGTGGATCTGATTGTCAAATCAGTTTGGCAAAAACACATAGAAGGATCACCAGGATTTATTTGGGAAAGTAAGCTGAAGAATACAAAATATGCCTTAAAGGATTGGGTGAAGCAGAACTACAAAGAACCAGAAGCTATCAAAATTGAGCTGAAAAATAAACTGAAAGAAAATCATAGGAGAATAGAGGAGAATGGGCTGACTCATGAGGACAAAGCATTAGAAAATGAATTATATTATCAGCTGTACCGGACTAATAGAGAAGAAGAACAGAAATGGAGAATTAAATCAAGACAACTCTGGCTTCAAGGTGGAGACAAAAATACAGTCTTTTTCCATAAGCAAGCAACAGTCAGGAAAATCAGAAATAACATCACCATGATCAATGATGAGGAAGGCTGCCCTCAAAAAACTCAAGCAGCTGTCAAGCAAACTGCCTCAACCTATTACAGCAATCTCTTAACTGAGACCAAGAATATAGAGGATTATTCTGACCTCCTTCAACATTTGCCCAAAGGAATCAATGATGACATTAATGCAGATTTGATTAAGGAAATCAATGAAGATGAAGTACATGCTACCATATGGGCCCTCCAGCCAGAGAAAGCCCCAGGACCAGATGGCTTCCCAATCTGCTTTTATAGATTATATTGGGGAATAATTAAGAAGGATCTTGTCAAGATGTTAAGATGGACTCAGCGTAAATGCAAAATTGGAGGGTTCACAAATGCAACCCACCTTGCCCTTATCCCTAAAGAAAATCGACCTTTGACCTTCTCCCGTTTTCGCCCTATCTCTTTATGCAATTCCTCTTACAAAATTTTGACAAAGATATTGGCCACTCGCCTAAAACCTATCCTTCCCACTCTCATATCTGAAAACCAAGGGGGTTTTATGGCCAATAGGCAAATCTCAGACTCCATTCTTCTTGTCCAAGAGGCTATACATTCTAGTCAAACCCGAAATGAGAAAGGTTTCATTTTAAAGTTAGACTTAGCCAATGCTTTTGACCGTGTCAGGCACTCCTTTCTTTTTGCTGTGCTTGAAAAGATGGGATTTGCCACTCCATTCATCAGCCTTATCAAAGCTTGCATTACAAGACCCTGGATCTCCCCTCTTCTCAATGGCAGACCTGGACCATCCTTTCAATCCTCCCGCGGTCTTAGACAAGGCTGCCCCCTCTCGCCATATCTCTTTAATTTAATGGCTGAATCTCTCAGCAGAGCTCTGGATTATAATCGTCGCATGGGCCTCATCACCGGGATTAAGTTTGACAATGGGGTCAAAAACATCAATCACTCTCAGTTTGTTGACGACACTCTGCTAATGGGGGGAGCCTCAAACATCATCGCCCGCCGCTTCAAAGCTCTTCTAGATAAATATATGCGCTACTCTGGAGGCCTGATCAACTACCTTAAGAGCTGTATTTATGGGTGGAACACTTCAGCACAAGTTCTCCATAGGATCGCTACAACCTTTGGGGTTCCTTGTAAGCTGAATTGGGAGCAATTTACATATCTGGGCATGCCTGTGAGTGCCGGCAATTTGAAAGCTACTGCCTGGGAAGTTATCATCGACAAGATGAAAAGGAAGATAAAACATTGGGGCACCTCTTGGCTTAATCCTGCAGGACGTATAACTCTTCTTAAAGCTGGCCTCTCCTCTCTGCCCTTGTACTGTTTCACACTTTTACAAGCCCCTGCCCATCTTCATTCCAAAATGGATGCTCTTCTTCGACATTTTCTTTGGCAAGGAGGAAGAACAGAAAAAAAGAAATACAACTTGGTAATCTGGAAGCAGGTTACTCAGCCATGTGAAAACGGAGGACTGGGAATCAGATCTTCTAAATTCCTAAATCTTGCCTTTGCTGGCAAGCTGATCTGGAGACTTATATCTGGTAGGAATGCTTGGTGGAAAGCAGTTCTGGAAAAAAAATACCTTAATTACCCAAGGCAACAACTCTTAGACCATGAACTCCCAAACAAAGCATGCTCAACTATTTGGAGGCAGTGCAAAAAAGCTATACCTCTTATTACTCAAAACACTTCCAAAGTCCCAAAAGGAGGTAGCAACATCAGAATTGGGGAAGATAAAGTTCTGGGGCAACAGCCAATCAACCAAAGACCTGGAACTCAACAGATACTTGCTCTCTTTAGCAGTACAGGGATTCAAACTATGGATCAGATATCACAATGGGAAACTCACTCTCATGCCTGGAAAGGTTGGTCCTTCCCTAATATACCTGTAGATGCAGAAATCAGTCTCAGCACACTGAAAGTCTACCTTCATGGTATTTCCCCTTTCAAGTGGTACCTTGCTGATGACTTTCAATGGGACCCCTCAAGCACAAGTTACACTATTAAGACTGCTTATCACCAGATCTGCAGTAATGAGTATCCCATGGCAATATGGGCGCACTGGCGAACTGTCTGGAAGGCAGAAACTCTCCCAAAAATCAAATTTTTCTTGTGGATCCTCCTAAGAGGGAAAGCCCTCACTGCAGAAAACCTCAGAAAGCGAGGTATAAATGGGCCATCTCGCTGTCCAAACTGCCAGAGTGAAGAAGAGACAAGTCAGCATCTTTTTATAGACTGCCCTTTTGCCTCAGCATGCTGGAAGGAAGCTTTTCGGAGTCACAATCCTCCCTGGGAGCTGGGCACTAGCATTTCTGAAGTGCTTCATATATGGAAAAAAAATTATCCATGGGGGAAAAAAGCAAACAACATTGCTCGACGAATATGGAATGCCTTGCCCTGCACCATCCTTTGGAACATCTGGCTGGCAAGAAACAGAATGATATTCAAAGGTAAAGATACTGCTGTTAGAAAACTATACAATAAAGCATGGAACCTCAACTTGGAAGTTCTATCCACCAACTATCAAGGGAACCTTAAGGTATTGGACCTAACTGTCGAAGAAAGGAGCTACATTGGATCTATTCTAGACAAAAGAAGCATAAAACATAACAGCAACGACCCCAACAGTAGGAACAGCTCCAGATGTAGATGGAAGATAAGGATGAAAGAGGAAGAATTTTCTAGCTGGCTCAGGAATAGCAACATCCATTACCTTTTTTTCGATGGGGCTTCCAAATCCAATCCAGGAAGGGCTGGAGCTGGCGGTTTTATTTGCAATGGTAATGGAGTTTTGCTATCTGAATATGAATGGGGTTTGGGCTCAGCTTCCAACAACAGCGCTGAAGCCTTCGCCCTCTTTCAAGGCATGCTCCAACTAATGAAGCTTGGTATAAATAAGGCTAACATCATTGGAGACTCCTCCATAGTCATTGGTCTGATGAATAGCAACAAAAAAGCTCAAAATCTGCCCCTGCAGCAAATCATTGAACGCTGCCACTCCTTGGATCAAAAGATGAATGGCAACCATTATTACCACGTCCTCCGATCTCTCAACAAATCTGCTGATGTTCTGGCTAATAAAGCTTGCCTCCACTCTGTCGGAACCCTTAGGTGCAATGGCCTCGACCAACACTACTTCCTGCCATGACTTGGACTCACTTCAAAATCAGATCCACCCTCCAGATGACCATTGAATCTGGATCCCGGAGATCCCTACCTAGCTCCTATGCGAAATCTCGAACCCTTGCCTCCTGTCTAATGGCGCTGACCTTCAATGAGATTACCTCCCCTGCAGCAAACCTCATCCCTCTCTGGTTTGCCTTAAACACTTCAATTCCCATCATTATCTGCGCTCTTTGTTTTAGTAATAACTCACGCCCAAATGAAAGCGCTCTTCAACCAGCCAAACCATATTCACCTCCTCTCTATCGATCTCCTAAGAACTGTGGATGCTGCCCCTTGAAACCTGCGATTCTGCTCCCACAGACAGAGCTTCTCTGCCACTGTATAGTCTTCTCACAAATCAAGATCTGTTCCTGTCAAGTTCGCCATCTGCACAGGAGGAAAAAACGAATAACATCAAGCAATCTTCAAAGGGAAGCTGACAAACAGCGCTCTCCCACTCTCAGCAGGCGGCAACAGCGAAACATCTATAAAACCAAACCATGAAGTGTAAAACCAGTCTCCTTCTCTGGCAGTTTGTAAGAATTTACACCACTTCTTTCCTCTGCGCAGCAACAGATACAAGATGTAGAGCTGACTGTAAAAATGAAAATGGCATAAACTGCGCCTTCTGGTGGCATTGTACACAGCAGAAACGCATTGTAAACCTGGAGCTTTATCTCCCTCCATTTTTCTTTTGAATATTATATACCAGCAACCGACATTGTGAAAAAAAAAAAAAAAACAAACCCACCTTTACCCTTCAAATACCAATCTATTCCAGTTGGGGTTCATGATATTCAATTAAGATCAGGAAGGGCTATAACATCAAAAAATCAAAAGCAACCTATGGTGATTATTGAAGAGAAAGGAGAAGAGGAGGCTCTTAACCATTCTCTGAAAGCTGTCACTAAGCAGCCTTCACCCTCTGAATCCTTGCCATCCTCTTCCAACAAGCCTCCCTTCCCAGAGAGGCTAGTAACAGAAAGGAGTGAGCCTATTTCTGAGACTAGTTTGGCATCTGAGCTTCGAAATATTTTTATTAAGATACCTTTGCTCTAAGCCATTAAAGAGATTCCAATTTGTACTAAGATTATTAAGGAAATCTATCTCAAGAAACCCAGGAGGAAGAGATTAGAACCCCAAACCATTCAATTTGTTGGTAGGGGAGCAGAGTTGATGACGGGATGTGTGTCTGTGGAAAAATATACTGATCTAGGAAACCCTTTTGTCTCAGTTCAGATTGGTAATGTCCTTGTCTCTAATGTTCTTATAGACCTGGGGGAAACCATTAATGTCATGACTAAGCAAAACATGGATCAACTTCGGTTATCTCATCTTCGCCCTACTCCCATTGTGCTTGAATTGGCAGATGGATCTAAAATTAAGCCGGAAGGAGTATTGGACGATGTGATCATCTCATTAGATTCTTGGGAATACCCTGATGATTTCATTGTGCTTCAGCCAAAGAACCCAGTAGGAGTACATCCCTTGATCTTGGGTCGACCATGACTTTCTACAGCTGATGCATATATTGGATGTCGTTCCGGTGATATGCATATTTCGCATGTAGAGTCTAGAAAGAAAGTTACCTTATACCCCCCTGTCAGATCCATTCAGGATCTTCGAGATACTTTATGGTTGGATAAAATAAGTGATGAGGAGACTCAGCCTATTTCCCTTATTCATCATTATACTAGGTCTTCACAAGAAGATGAGATTCAAGATTTCCTGAATAATTTAGACACTGTGCCTAATTTTGAGCCATTGGGCCAGATTTTCAGCATATATTTTCAAGATAATCATGATTCTCATTCTTCTATACCATTGCATTTGACCACTCCCTTGAGTACTACTGAGCCTGATACCACTCTTGTTGAGATTAGCCCTAGTAAGTCCTTGCATATTAGTTCAGATTTGGACTCATCTTAGCAAGAGCAGCTTATGAATTGGTTGCAAAACCATCTTAGTGCCTTTGCTTGGAGCTATGAAGATATGAAGGGTATCCCTCCTGAAACTTGTACACATCATATCTACATTCAGGAAAGAACTTGACCTGTCCGAAAACCCCAAAGGCGATTGAATCTAGCTCTAAGAGATATTGTGAGGGAAGAAGTACAAAAACTCTTGGATGTCGGTTTTATCTATCCCATTTCTGATAGTTAGTGGGTATCTCCATTAGTGCTAGTACCTAAGAAATATGGAAGGTGGCGTATTTGTATTGATTATCAAGAATTAAACAAAGCCACTCTCAAAGATTACTTCCCTCTCCCTTTCATTGACCAGGTGCTTGATACCCTTGCAAGAAAGAAATATTTTTCCTTTCGGGATGGCTTCAGTGGTTATAACCAGATACAGATTACACCCGAAGATCAGGATAAAACTACTTTTACATGTCCATGGGGTACATTTTCTTATAAAGTGCTTCCATTTGGTTTATGTAATGCCCTGGCTACCTTTCAAAGGGAAATCTTGGCTATTTTTGCTGATCTAGAATTTGTGGAAATTTATACGGATGAATTTTCTGTGTTTGGTGATTCTTTTCAGGAAGCTCTCAAAAATCTGGAGAAAGTACTTCTTCATTGTCAAGAAGCCCATCTCGCTTCGAGTGAAAAGAAATGTAGATTAATGTGCAAAGCAGGAGTGGTACTTGGCCATTTGATTTCTGATAAAGGTATCTAGGTTGATCCGGCAAAGATTGAAATCATTCTGCATCTTCCTGCACCCAAAAATCAAATGGAAGTAAGAGTTTTTTTAGGACATGTTGGTTACTATAGAAGATTCATTGAAATTTTTCTAAGATAGTTGCCCCTCTTTTCCAACTTTTAGCTAAGGATAGTGAATTTTCTTGGTCCACAGCTTGCCAACAGCCTTTTGAAACATTGAAGGAAAAGTTGGTGCAAGCACCAGTTTTGCGAGGTCCAAATTGGTCCCTACCTCTTCACATTTCCTCTGATGCTTCAGATTTGGCTATTGGCGCAGCTTTAGGACAAAAGGAAAATAAGCAATCCTATGTTATTTATTATATTAGTAAGAATTTGTCTTCCGTTGAATTGAATTATACAGTTACAGAGAAAGAGTTTTTAGTTGTAATTTTTGAAATTAATAAGTTCAGACACTATATTATAGGATATGAAGTATTTGTACATATTGATCATTCCGTGATTAAATATTTGATGAACAAACCATTGACTAGCGGTAGAGTGACTAGGTGGTTTCTATTGTTGCAGGAGTTTAATGTTATTATTGTTGATAGACCAGGGAAATATAATGTTGTAGCAGATTTTCTTTCTAGATTAGATAATCCTGGTGAAGCAACTCCTGTTAATGATGATTTTCCAGATGAACATATTTTTTCTATGTCAACAGATTCTCTGTGGTTTTCTGACATTACTAATTACTTGGTTACTAGGAAAACACCACCCCACTTGTCCACTTGTGAAAAACGGAATATTATTCAGAAAAGTGTTGCATATTTCTGGATTCGAGGAGATCTCTTTTACACTGGTCCAAATCTAATTATCCATAGATGTGTAAGAGAGGAGGAAGTGTTTGACATATTGAAATATGCTCATGATGAACCTTGTGGAGGCCACTTCGCTGATAAGCGGACTGCATATAAAGTATTTTGTGCTAGTTATTTTTGGCCTTCCTTGTTTAAGGATGCCAAACAGTATGTCAGGCGATGTGATAGTTGTCAACGAATGGGCCAACCTAATAAAACTAATGAAATGCCTTTATGCCCCCAAGTTATGATTGAGCCATTTGAAAAATGGGCTATTGATTTTATAGGACCAATAAATCCAACGTCATTAAGTAAAAATCATATTCTAGTTTGTACAGATTTTGTTACAAAATGGGTAGAAGCTAAAGTTGTTTCCTTTGCTACAGAAAAATTTGTTGTTGATTTTCTTTTTACTGAAATCATTATTAGATTTGGTGTGCCTAGAGAAATTGTTTCTAACAATGGTCCGCAGTTTATTTCTAATCTGGTACAGGGTGCGATGGAGAATTACAAGATCCGGCACAGGAAATCCACGCCGTATCACCCGCAAGAAAATGGCCAGGTGGAATCAACAAATAAAGTGATTGAGTCCATTCTTACAAAGACAGTTAACATGCATCGGAAAGACTGGGCTGAAAGATTACCAGAAGCTGTAATGTTCCTACTTAGCCTTGGCTAAAAGGAACATTCAATTTTGTTTTAATTTATGTTTTATGAATAAATGAATAAAGAAGGGCATGTAAAACTCCTAAAAAGTTTGAATAAATCAATGCCCATGTGAACAAAGACAAATCAGGGCTATGTAAATAATCACTTGCAGGTGTGAAAGAGGTTTGAGCTAAAGACTGGGTCAACCTTGACCAAATCAACAATGCTATCTAGGTTCATTGCATCTCCAAAAGGGAAAACGTAGTTCTAGAAGGGAGCCTCTAATGTGAAAAGGGCTAACTCATCAAAGTGGTTTAGGGTTTGCAAGAGATTTCTCATCTTATAAAAGGAAAAGGAGGGGAGCAAGAGAAGGTTGTTGATAGATCATATTTCTGAAGTATTTGTCTGCTTAGACAAATACCATTCTCTGATGTTGAGTGGAGGATTGTATATGGGATTCCTATGCAGGAGTTTCACCTCTTATTTTGATGATTCAAGGAGGAAATTTTACTGAAGTGAACCACTATCGGGCTTGAGGCCAAGCTCCTACTTACATTGGCAGCGCTGATCCAGTGAGGGTTTTTTTGTCTCTACAAGTTGCAGCAAGTGGTGATCTAGATCTGCATAGATCTAGTGTATTTTGAGAGTCTCTCTCCATGGAGTGGGTCCTTTGACCTCCTAGAAGAGAGTACCATTTCTTGTACTTTCAAATCTCCTATTATTCAGTATTTTTTTGTTTCTCTTGAGCTACAACGTTGTCCCACTGGGAAAACTGTGTTATTTAAGTATGAGGGTTTGCAGGTTGTCTTGATCATTGTTTAGATCAAAGATATCTTGTGATGGGTTTGCCTTCCACTTGGTGATCCATGAATTGGCTTGTTGACCTATGTTCTGTTCAGATCTGATCCATTGTAATGTAATGTCATATTCAAAAATTTACTGCAGCAATTTCCAGATCTGCAACTTGTTTCTCAGATCTACTCTTATTCATGCATGCTCTTGTCAAAATTTCAAGTGGATCTTGTAGAGAAAACTATAGAGTTTCCAAATATGATATAGATCTAATATTTTATCCATAGATATTCTCTAGATCTAAGTTGTAACTCACATCTGCTGAACCTCCTGGGAAATAACGCTGTTGAAGCATTTCTGCAAATTTACATGTGCATCTACTCTCTTTTCTGAAGATTTATTGTTGTATTGGCTCATGCTTTCCATTGTATAATGAAAGGGATTTTTCATAATGATTATTTTCTACTGTAATACTGAGATATCAGTCCTCTTGCTGATCTCCACTGAACATTAGCTAAAACTGCGCAATTCCTGAAGCAGTGCTTGCATTTTACTGCAACCTTCCCCTTTGGGTGCCTTTTAGCTAGTCTACTTTTTGGGAGATCTATTTAATGTGCTTAAACTGATTTTTTTCTAATGAAATTCCATATATAAGTCACATACATCATAAATGAGGGGAAACCATCCCTAATCTGCATTCCTAAAAAAAGGATCATTACAGTGGTATCGTATCTCCACTCTTAGCACAGCATGTGCTAGCATTGGAGCACCAGTCATGCTGCATTCCGAAGATGAATATCCTCTTTCTGAGAGGGAGAGGAGATATCAGAATAGAAGTCATATAAATTATGACTATACTACTATTGACCTTAACAAGGGTTAAGACAAGGGGAAAGCCCCTGAATCGGTGAATGATAAAGATAAGGAGGCAGAGGAGTTTGCAAAAACTCTCTTGGAAGCTATGCAAGATCTGTCCAAGGAGATAAAGGAGATGAGGATAGATAAAATGAGGGAGTCCCTTGGGAGATTCCATCAAAGAGAAAGTTCTGATATGTCTCAGTTTGGGACTGGTCAACCTGTGAGCTTGCTACAAGTTCCACAGACCTCACAACGCTCTACAATGCCTACCTTCTTGGCTATAGAGAATGAAGGGTTGTAACAACCAACCTCTTTGGAAGGTTACTTTGTAGAATATGACTCAAAAATTCAAAGGTTCAAGGATAACTTGAGCTTTCAATACTTCTGCCATCTCAAGGACCGGAGGAGGCCATGGCAGCAGTACAGAGATGGAGGTTTCCTTCAGGGAGACACCACACTATGGGCAGGTTCTTCCTGCCTAAGTTCGATGGATCACCCTCTTGTTCTGCCAAAGCATGGGTGGAGAAGGTCGACATCTATTTCTAGTTGAATAAAGTGCCCAAAGCAGAAGCCATCAAGATTGTTGCACTGCATTTTGAGGGAGAAGCCCACAACTGGTGGTTTCATGGAATTTCTACATTGGGACACAACAATGTGTCCACTTATGCTAAGTTCACTAGGAGACTAGTGGAGAGATTCGATCGGAAAGATCCGGAGGCCCCTTTCATAAGCTTAGCAAAGCTTAAACAGATAGGAGATGCAGAGGCTTATATCTCTGAATTCCTGAGGTTGTCTGTAATGGTCCCTAATCTATCAATAGCAAGGAGAGTCTACATGTTCATTGATGGCCTGGAAGAACCTTTGCATGGGTTGGTTAAGTCTACCAAGCCCATCACTCTGCATGATTCCATTGAGAGAATTAGAGATCTCCAAGATGCCTTGCCAAGGGCAAAGGCAACCTTCCCAAGCAAAGCCACTCACTCTTCCAAGGGGAAGGAGGGGAAAGCTTCTCCACCCAAGGAGAGGTCACTGAAGAAACCTCTTGACATTGATCTCCAGAGGGAGTTGAGGAAAAATAAATTATGTTTCACTTGTCAAGAGCCATGGGTACCAGGACATAGATGTGTTGCTGGAAGAGCACACTATATTGAATTCTTCTCTGATTTTGAGGAGGAAGAGAGAAATTATGGACCTAGGAGAGGTCATAGCGCTGGTGATGATGAGGAGGAGGATCAATCATCATCCCGAGAAGAAGAAGGAGCCTTTGCTCCAACCAATGGAACTCTTGCTTCTTTGAGAGGAGTGCCCAAGTATTTGACCCTCAGAGTGCAAGGTTCAGTTATGAACCAAAGAGTGACTATTCTGATTGACAGTGGGGCAACCCACAAATTTATTGATGCTCACCATGTGCAAAGGAAAGAGATCCCTACTGATACTTTTGATGGGTTCTCTATTTTGGTTCTGGGAGATAGAACTATGCAGTGCATGCAATATGTTCCATCACTTTCTGTGACTATGGGAACCTACACCTTGGAGGACCATTTTTTTGTAATGGACATACCAGACACCAACATCATATTGGGTGTCCAGTGGTTGATTACTTTGGGAAAATTCACCACTGATTGGAAGGCCTTGCAGATGGAATGGGTGGATTTTAAGAGTGGGAAACAACAAATCATTCAAGGCATACACACCTACCCTTCACCTGATGTTTCCACCCACACAACAAAGATGGAATTGTGCAGTGGGGGCAGGGACCTCACAGTTCCTTCTCTCATGTTTATGAGAATGCTGCAAGGAAAATTCCTACATCGTGGCAAGCCACTTGGGATGCCATTAGATTCTATGGGGGAAGCCTCACCAAGTGCTAAAACAATGGAAGAGAGAGCCACAGCGCTGTGGGAGGAAGCAAGGGGGAGGATCAACCTTCCCACAAACAATTTTGGCATGCATAATGCCCCAGAAACAAGCAGCAACAAAGCAAGCACCACCATAGATGCATCAATAGCGTTGTCTTTGTTGAGATGTGTAGATCCATATTGGAGGTCTCAACTCCTTGTGGAGTACTACAAGGATCTGCACACCGGAATGATATTAGATGGCATGAAGCAAGGAGGAGGCTATTTGGTCCATGAAGGGGTCATCTATCATCTTGGTAAAGTATTCTTGTCTCAAGCCTCCAAGCTTAAGCAAGAGATACTACAAAGAGCATAGAAAGAGTTCCTTTCCAGATATATGCAGTCAGCAAAAATCTACTCCCTAATCTTGAAGAGTTTTGATTGGGAGGGTATGAAGGAAGAACTACATCAGCACTATGATTGGGAGGAACTACATCAGCACTTACATGAGTGCAATAGTTTTGAGGAGATGGGGCAGCCAAGGGATCCTATGCAGGAGACATTTCAGCCATCTCTTTCTTCTCTTAAAAGTGGAGAAAAGCCCATGCCTAACTCTATGTGTGTGGGAAACTTGAATGGTAAAGAATCTGATCTTATGTAGCATGTTTATTTTTCTGATTTGACACATTCTCTTACCATATGTATGCAAGCCCTGGCTCCTACAAGGAGTGATATTACATGTAGATCTCATGGCATTGATGAGGCCAATAAAAATTCCAAAGTTGGCCACTCCCTTAAGGTGCAAAGGGAGATTATCTATCATGATGGGTGCTTCCCAAAGGCACCTAATGAGGGCTTCACTTTCAGACATGTCAAAGTGACCCATGCAGCAAAGATGTGGTGGGGGTGCCACCTATCACACTCAGATCTACTCAAAACAAGGAGTGCACTGCATTGGTACCTTATGTGGGATTGTGACCCACCTCCTCAAGTGCAAATTTCAGTTTGCCTATATGTGATTTTGCTTCCATACATAGATGACATATTGGTATTGTTTATGGGTTTGTATGGACAAAAAGTAGGCAGTGTATATGTACCACATGGGATGGAACTTTATCCTGTACTTCATGATACATGTTTTAGATGTGACATTGCTTCACCCATGTTTATTTCTATTGAGTTTTACATCCCTGAAGGGATAGACTGTGCCCCTATCATGTTAGCATTGGAGGAGCAGTTTCTGATGTATTGGCTTGGTGAACACTTAATCCATGATGGAAGCTTGATCCTTGATGGTGTCATCAATGTAGAAGGAGAAGAACTACAGCTCTTACCCTATCAGTTGCTTGAGGACAAGCAACATTTTGGAGGGGAGGACTGTAATGTTCCTACTTAGCCTTGGCTAAGAGGAACATTCGATTTTGTTTTAATTTATGTTTTATGAATAAATGAATAAAGGAGGACATGTAAAACTCCTAAAAAGTCTGAATAAATCAATGCCCATGTGAACAAAGACAAATCAGGGCTATGTAAATAATCACTTGCAGGTTTGAAAGAGGTTTGAGCTAAAGACTGGGTCAACCTTGACCAAATCAACAACGTTGTCTAGGTTCATTGCATCTCCATAAGGAACAGCGCAGTTCTAGAAGGGAGCCTCTAATGTGAAAAGGGCTAACTCATCAAAGTGGTTTAGGTTTTGCAAGAGCTTTCTCATCTTATAAAAGGAAAAGGGGGGCAGCAGGAGAAGGTTGTTGATAGATCCTATTTCTGAAGTATTTGTCTGCTTAGACAAATACCATTCTCTGTTGTTGAGTGGAGGATTGTATCTGGGATTCCTATGCAGGAGTTTCACCTCTTCCTTTGATGATTCAAGGAGGAAATTTTGTTGAAGTGAACCACTATCAGGCTTGATGCCAAGCTCCTACTTACATTGGCAGCGCTGATCTAGTGAGGGTTTTGTTGTCTCTGCAAGCTGCAGCAAGTGGTGATCTAGATCTGCAGAGATCTAGTGTATTTTGAGAGTCTCTCTCCATGGAGTGGTTCCTTTGACCTCCTGGAAGAGAGTACCATTTCTTGTACTTTCAGATCTCCATTATTCAGTAATCTTCTGTGTCTCTTGAGCTACAGCATTGTCCCACTGGGAAAATTGTGTTATTTATGTATGAGGGTTTGCAGGTTGTCTTGTTCATTGTTTAGATCAGAGATCTCTTGTGCTGGGTTTGCCTTCCACTTGGTGATCCATCTATTGGCTTGCTAATCTATGTTTCGTTCAGATCTGATCCATTGTAATGTAATGACATATTCAGAAATTTACTGCAGCAGTTTCCGGATCTGCAACTTGTTTCTCATATCTACTCTTATTCATGCATGCTCTTGTCAAAATTCCAAGTGGATCTTGTAGAGAAAACTATAGAGTTTCCAGATCTGATATAGATCTGATATTTTATCCATAGATCTGCTCTAGATCTAAGTTGTAACTCACATCTGCTGAACCTCCTAGGAAATAACGTTGTTGAAGAATTTTTCCAAATTTACATGTGCATCTGCTCTCTTTTCTGAAGATTTATTGTTGTATTGGCTCATGATTTCCACTATATAATGAAAGGGCTTTGTCATAATGATTATTTGCTGTTGTAATACTGAGATATCATTCCTCTTGCTGATCACCACTGAACATTAGCTACAACTGCACAATTCCTGAAGCATAGCTTGCATTTTACTGCAGCCTTCCCCTTTGGGTGCCTTTTAGCTAGTCTACTTTTTGGGAGATTTGTTTAATGTGCTTAAAATAATTTTTTTCTAATGAAATTCCATATATAAGTCAAATACAGCATAAATGAGGGGAACCCAACCCTGATCTGCATTATTCCTGCTCAGTTTTACTTATACAATGTTTTCCTTGAAGACCTTGTTGAAATTTCTGAAAAGGGGTTATTCCAAGTTCTATAGACAGAGTCTACAGTTGGACAGGTAGCCTATGGATCTCACCCTTTCTTTGAAGGGTGAAATATCCAGTAAATGCCTCTATAGTCCATCTCTGAAATAGAATCTTGAGAATCCTGAAAAAATGATCATTACAGAAGCTTTGTGGGCATACAGAACCACTTGGAGAAATAGCACAGGACATACACCATATGAGCTGGTATATGGCAAACAGGTTCTGTTACCAATTGAATTCCAGATCAAAACTTTCAGAACTGCAGTTCAGTTAGGACTAGATCTCTCTGAGGCATAACAACAGCGTCTTCTCCAATTAAATGAGTTAGATGACTTTCGTAGGGATGTTGTTCAGCAAAACATACTAATTCAGCAGCAACGCAAAAGGTGGCATGACAAGTCTATTCAAAAAAATAAATTTCAACCAGGTGATTGGGTGCTCCATTATGATTCTAGATTTAAAATTTTTAAATGGAAATTCCATACACGTTGGATGGGACCTTATGAAGTGGTCTGAGTATTTGAGAATTGAGCAATAGAAGTTAAAACTATTGATGGAAAAAATTCAGTATTCCTGGTAAATGGACACAGATTGAAGAACTATTTTCAGCCACTTGCCAGGAAAGATTTTACACAGCAATTTGGGACAGTAGTGGTGAATGGTAATACCAACTTTTTGAAACTATGAGTTCTTCTTCTTAAAAATAAAAAAGAAAAAAAAATTAAATAAAAAGTAAAGAAAAAATATTTTCCTGTAATTATGAAAATCAGTTCGCTGACATGATTGCAGAAGGATCAACCTGAAAACTAGCTTGCTAGCAGGAAGATCAAAAATTTCTAATAAAAAGATAATGTTGCGTGATTTTTAGATATGCTAGCGACCACCAAGTAAAAGAGGGTTCAGTAGAACCAAACTTTATACAATTGGGGTAATTAGCATGGATATTTTCTATTCAAGTAACACTTAATTCTCGTTGCAGTTATTTTTCTTGCACCAGTGCAGGCAGACCTTCTAGAAATTTTTTTTCCTTTCTTCATATCCCATTTCGTAATATTCCCTCAGTTTCTTCTTCAATCCCAAAAGATTAACCTTCCCATATTCTTATGATTTACCCTGTCTGTTTTGTAAAACCCCACTTTACCCTTGATTTTTTTCATATCCCACTTCTGTTTATCCCCTCTTGTGGTACTATTCCTGGAATCCCTGTAATAGAATTCCTTCCCATTCTTAAATTTCCCTTTTCCCACTTCTTTATTCCCTCATGAATTGCAGGATCTCGCATACAAAGCGCAAAAGGATATGCTCTAACATCAAGAAAGGGCGAAGCAAATTTCCAATATAAAGTGAGGAAGTCATATTGGAAGTCCAGCCTATATTTTACTTAAATTCCCTATTCTTTTTTCAGATATTATGCTTGCACTAGTGAAAGCACGTCGTCCTATATAATAAGTGCAAGCAGAAAGGTACCAGCAAGATGGCATAATTTAAGCGGTGCAAGCAAACCGGTGCAAGCATACACCCTGTTAGAAACAGAGTAAAATTTGTTATTTTCATAGTATATGTCATAGGAAAGTGGTCATCATGAAGGTTTATGAGAAATCCTTTCACTTAGTCGAAAAGTAATTGTGCTATCATATTAACTAGGAGAAAATTTAAAGTACAAGGTGTTTTTAAGTTAAGAGTCATGATCATTTTTAATGAATGCTAAAGTTATTTTTTCTGAATTATGAAGAAGTGCGGAAATGTTTTAACCATTGCTTGGATATAATAGCCCTTTCTGCCATAATCCCATATGTCCTTCACTTGTAATGAGTACCTCACCTAGCCGTTAAAAACGTCACCGCTAGTACCAATCCAGCATAACCTCAAAGATGTCACATATTCACGGCTATTTCAATGGAATGAATGGATGATAAGATGGAAGGGATGGTGGACAGTTGGATCCCTATCTATAAGAACCAATTTTCCCGGTGTTGTATGTAAATTGTTGACTGTTCATAACCGTTAAGCAGTGATGCCGCCTGTTCGAAGCGAACCTTAGTCTCTCAGTATGGTAGAACAGACTGTTGAGTTTCGCAATAGTCTTGCACTATTGCGAGACTTAGACATTCTTCAATTTTTGAAAAATTTTGATGGGCATGGCCATGAAGTAGCCCTATAGTTTGCCAGAAGTTTCAAAAATGGCCGAATGCAAATTGGGCCTCTAAAATTTAAGGTTACAGAAGAGTTTATAGCAGCAGCGACAGGCTTGGAAAATACTGGGGAGCAGTAATTTAAACATCAGAAATTAAAGAGGAATCGATGGCAGTGTTTCGTCATCGATCAAAACATGAAGGTAGATTGGAAGAAAGGAATTTCGTGCAGTGCCCTACAGGGACAGTGGCAGGACCTCCTTTTCATTCTACAAAAATTCGTAACCTGTGAAGGAAGGTACTCCCTCACTTTTGTGTACCATTTTAGGATGTTGCAGCATTTTGAAGGCAGCTGGCACGTCCGGTGGCGGATTGATTTCCCTTATTTTTTGCTTAAGAGTTTGGAAAAAATGGCCAAAGGTGTGTGGGATGCACGAGAAGACCAGGGTCACAAGAAATTATATCACCACAGTCTGATAAAAATTTTGATCCAGAAACAATTAGAAATTAAAGGCATGTCCTGGGAAGCACTATTAAAACAGCTGCATAAAAATAAAGTTGATGGAAAGGAGATAGAGGACCCCGCCAACACAAGAAAGGGTCCGAGTAAGAATGAAAAGGGGAGTCCTTCTTCCATCAGTACAAAAAGGAAAGGACCTAAAAAATCAACAGAAGAAAGGGCCCCATCTCCAAAGAAGAAGAAGACAGCTAGTGCACTAGTTGAAGAGACTCCTTCTTCGACACTAGTACACACACTGACCCCCGAAGAAGACAACCTATCAGTCCTTGTGGACGCAGAAAAATTTGAAGAAGTTGAAAATGAAACTCTGTTGGCTGATTTTATTAAAAAGGCCCGGAAAAATAATGAGGAATCTAGTGCAGGCGAAGAACCACAGTCCCCACAGGACATTGAATCCCCTCCTGCACCAGTGCAAGAAGAAGAAGAACCGGAAGAGCAAGAAGAAGAAGAAGAAGAAGAAGAGTTTGCTAAAGCCATGAGGGATACTGAGGTCCCTGAGGAAAACACAGCCCCTGTTGAGACAGAAAAAGAATAATATTTGATAACTCCTACTGCTCGGATAGCTGAACTAGAGCTTCAAGTGCAGAACTTAGAGCAACTCATAGCCAAAGCGCAGGAGGATAAAGAACATAGTAGAGAAGAGTTAACTGTGGAGCTCCAAAAAAAGAAAGGAGAAGTTAGAGTTTGGAAGTACCGTGCTGCGCAATGTTTCAGGCGACTTAAAATTGTGACAAAGAAATTAAAGAACATCAGAAAGAAGAAGTCTAAAACATTGCAGGCTGATGTTAGTATGCCAGAGCAGGATTGAGCTCGAATGCTCAAAGTTTTGAAGGTTTTTTGTAAAGGTAAAGAGTTGTGTGAGGACACACAACAGCTTAGGGATGGGAGGATGTTATCCCCCTAATTTTCTCTTCTTCTTTTTTCCATTTCCCCCTTCCTAAATCATAACCATTTACTTATGTTTTACTTCTTTTATGCACCCTCATCCTACACCAGTCCAAGCACGGTGACATATTTGGTATAAAATTTATTTTTCATATTTTTAATTAAACTTAGCATTTATTAATTATTTATTACATGATTTCTTAATTTTAATCACTATTTGTAACTTATCGATATCTCCTATGTTTATTTGGTAGTTAGAGTACTTACCGTGACCGCTGATCCTAGTGCAAGATCGGATCTTGCACCGTTGCCAGCATAGAAAATCCTTGCAGCAGATCCGAACCTCCTTGATCACCACCTCGTCTTGAGCCACTTCGACCACGACAACAGAGTGATCCAAAGGCAGCCGAGACCAATTCGTGAAGGGCGAAAGCTAGAGATTAGCTACGGCCAATTCTGTTAACTGCCAAATTTTGAAGACTGAAAAGCTAAATTCTGCGTTTTGTTATGTAACCAGTTAAAGGATCTATTTTTGCCTTTGGCCAAAGGTCTATATAATGTAGAATGTAAATAGGACTAGGGGGGAGTTTTTTAATAGTAGAGGAGAACAGAAACACAACCGAGAGGCGGTAGTAGGTCGTTGTATTTTGTTATCGCCCAAATCTGGGTTGGACGATGCCTTAATGTATGTACTTGCCTCAGTGAATTAATAAAAGGAGCTATGCCTCATGTTTCAAAAATTATGTTTATGTATTGAGTTGATGAATTAATTAAGGTACTGAGCAGTATTTCTATTTAAACGGGAAACGTGCTAGTTGGCTAGGGCCAGCCAACCCAGCACGTTTACCCCATTTCTTGTTTTCTTGTAATTTGTGTTTACATTGTCAAGTTTGATTTAATCTTAAGCACATGTATTCTTGTATGAGTGCAAGCGGATCCATTGTGTGAAGTAGATAACTTTTCTTTTCCTATAATTTATGTTCCTGCACTTAATTGTGGATTGGCTTTCCTCTACCTGGTCCAAGAAGGAGAAATGAACCTGCACCAGTGCACGTTGGTGTGATATCTCTTTTTCTGCAAGTCTGCTTGATTGGTTTTCCCCGCCTGGTCTAAGCATGAGAAATGAACCTACACCAGTGCACGTTGGTGTGATGCAGCAAACTTTATTAGTTTAACTTCCCGCAACCCTCTTTCTTCCATTAAATTCTTATGACAGGATAAATATATACATTGATTGTTTCTTTATTTCTGTATTTTTTTAAGATCAGAAACATTCATTTTTATGTGTGCAATTGATTTAAAATTATAATAGCACTTTCAATCATTAAACACTCATTTCAAGAATTAAATGCTAAGTGTAGGAAGCTCTGATCCGGTGCAATAACTAGTTTCTTTCCACAGGATCTGAGTGCTTCGAACCTAGAAAAGTTCAAGCCCTCGCATGAAGAGGAAAAGCCTTTAGTAAAGACACCATCTATACCTTTTTGCATAAATCTTTGTTCCTGCACTAGTGCAAGAAAACTGCGAAAGTGCAGGACAGATTATTGCAAGAAGGAAATCTCTAAAGGAGAAGGTTTAAGGGCCCATCTAATGAGACTGCTAAGTGTCTCTGCTAAAGAAAAGCATCCACTCAGTAATTAAACAATAATCAGCTGGCGTAATTGCCTTTTATCTTTAATTCCCTCTTGCAAATGCATTCTTTCTTGTTCCAGTCTTAGATTATCTTTGATGATTCAAGTTGCCTTATTTTCTCTTTTTAATTTGATTCTGCAATCTCTCATTTAAAGAAAGGGATTTATATTATTTAGATTCATACCATCTCTGGCATTGCCTATGCTTCATCTCTAAGTTTACAAATCCCCCGGATTGACAAATTAAGTGTTGAGGAGTTTTCTTAAGTGTAATTCTTGCACCCAACACTTAGCACATTTGTAACTCATTGAGACTCCCTATCACACACTCTATATTCGTTAATTTCCATGCATTTTGAACTAGTCCCCCATTATGTTTCTGTGGCACTCCCTAACACTTCCTGACACATATTGGCACACCCTGTAACTTGGCACATCTTGGCATGTTGCCCTGGCACTCTAACATTCCTTGGAATTACCTATCATACATTGTCACTCCCTCCTTATCACACCTATAATTTTCTAAAAATCCATGTCACACACTCTTATCCAATCATTTCCATGCATTTGAAACTATTTCTCCCTTGTTTTTCCCTGGCACTCCAAAACACTCCCCTCACATGCTTTGGCACACCCTAGCACTTAGCACATCTTGGCATATTTCCCTAACCTTTATCATACCTTAGCACTGCCTATCATACCTTATCACTCCCTCCTCAGCACAACTGGAACTCATTGATCACACTTCCTATCACAATCTCTTAATTTTTCATTTTCATGCATTATTTTCACCTAGTGCTCCCTTGTGTGTCACTAGTACTCCCTAACATTCCTAGCATGTGTTGGCACACCCTGGCACCTGGCACATCTTGACCACATGCCACTCTGGCACACTAGCATGACTTAACACTGCCTATTATACCATGTCACTCCCTCCTTAGCATACATGGAACTCGCTGGCATTCCCTGTCACACACTCTTATTCATTAATTTCCATGCATGTTTACATAGTGCTCCCTTGTGTTTCCCTGGAACTCGCTAACACTCAACACACATTAGCACTTGGAACATCTTGGTATGCTGGAACATCTTGGTATGCTTCCCTAGCACTCTAGCATACCTTAGAAATATCTAGCATATCTTGTCAGTCCCTCCTTAGCAAACTTGGAACTCCATAGCATGCCCTATAACTCCCTAGCACAAATTGGCTCTTGGCACTTAGTGGCACTTGAAAATTCTTGGCATGTGTTTGGATCCCTTGGAATTCCTTGGCATTGTTTAAGATAAAATTTATTTGAGAACAATTATTCACAATTAAGAGAGAAGTAATAGAGGATGATTTGTCACTTAAGACACGCTAAAACTTGGTTGCTGGTATGAATTGGCACTAGTGTTGGTATGCCTAGCATTCCCCTCTTGAAAAGGTAAGGTCATGAATTATTAACCCTCATATGTGTTTATTTATTTTCATTTTAACTTGGTTTTCCCTTTTGTCGCCTAACACTCCTTGACATGTGTTCGCTTACCCTAACACCTGGCACATCTAATCATGCCTTAACACATGGCATGCCTTGGCACTATTTGGCACATGTTAGAACACCTTGGCACTTCTTCAAATGCCATAGCACTCCCTAACATTCCTTTTCACTCCGCCCTTAGCACACCTAACATTCGCTGACACCCCCAAAAAACCCTCTTATTCATTCATTTCCATTCATTTTCACTCGATGATTTATGCTTGATGGTGTGCATGTTTAGAAAGAGTTCTTTTAAGAGAATAAAAAAATGATCGCACCATTACTGACATAAGTAATTGTGATATTCTACTTGAATGACATTAGGAAACTACACAAGAGATTTCAAGAATGGCATTTTTAGGGTTTTTTGTTATGGTGCGAGAATGGTAAGAAGTGAGTGGTTAATATGGTGTGTGGATGTTTAGAATACCTTCTCACTTCATCCTTGGCATGACAACTAGCACTCATTCCAGTCCCTGACACACCCTCATATTCATTCACTTCCATTCATTTTGACCTAGTGCTCCATTGTGTTGTCCCAGTACTCCCTAGCACTCCTCAGCATGCTTTGGCACTCTCTACTTAGCACTTTTCGACATGCCATGTCACTTCATAGCATGCATAACACTTCTTGACACACATTGGCACTTGGCACATGTTAGCGCTTGGAAAATTCTTAGCATGTCTGACATGCATTGAGATGACTTGATATGCTTTGGCATGGTTTAATATTAAATTTATTTGAGATAAATTATTGGAAAGTAGATGAGAAGCAATAGAGGAATATTTGGCACGTAGAATGCACTAACACTTGGAACTTGGCACCTATTCACACCTAGTGTTGGTGTGCCTAGCATACCCCTCACAAAAAAGGTAAATTGATGACTTATTAACCCTCTTATGTGTTCATCTCCTTGTATTTTAACTTGTTTCTCCATTTGTTTCCTTGACTGTAGCTGACACGCATTGTCACACCCTTGCATATCTTGGAATTCCTTAACACTTGGAACATCTTAGAATTTTTGACATGCCTTCACACTATATGTCACATATTAGCATTCCCAAGCACGCCTTGGCATTCATGCCCTCACAACTAGCCTTAATTGGGAACCTTACATTCCCTGGAACACCTTGGCACTCCCTAGCTATCATACCCTCATAGATAGCCTTACTTTTTTTGAAACTTGGGAACCCAACCAAGTCATTAGAAAAACAATGTTGTGCCCAACCCAAAGTCTCCCTTTCTCTTAAATTAATTTTTCCAAACCTTATCACAACCATAGGCTTCCCTCTTGCAAGTCTTATTCTGAACTTCTCATAAAACACTCCATCCTTGGGACACCTAGAATTCACTGAGACTCCTTGGCACACACTCTTATTCGTTCATTACCAATAATTTTAACCAAATTCTCCATTGTGTTCCCATGGAACTCCATAACACTCCTCAACATGCATGGACATTGTCTGCCATGTGTTAGCACCCCTTTTCATTCCTTGGCATGCCTTGGAACTCCATAGTTATCATGCCGTGACAGCTACCCTTACCTTTTTTTAGACTTGGGAATCCAACCAAGTCCTTCCTTGACTATAATAGCTTGACCAAGTTATAATTATTACAACTATACTATGCCTTGTTCACCTAAGAACTTCTTATAACTCATCTTAGGATACTCATTTCCAATCTCAACTCATCCCACTTAACTAGTTACCAAGTCAAGGATCACATCCGACCATGTCCATAAAACAACTAAGCAACATAGTTTACATCTTGACATGCCACATATCATGTATCAAAGATATCAGTTGTATTTGTATTCGCAAGTCTTCTGATGGTCATGTTTTCAGTTGGACGCATTCTCATAAATCATTTCACCCCTCCCTCTCTCTCAGACCTCATGCTTTAGGGGGTATCTGTTACACAGCATTTTGTCACCGTCCCTGCAATCCCTCGTCCCATACATTAGAGGACTATTCCCGTGACCTGTGAACAGTAAAATGTCCTGAAAACACCTTGATGGCATCCTTCTTCATAAGGGAAAGAATTCTCCTCAAGAACATTTCCTCTGAAAAACCATAAAAACCCATGTTTTGGCATTGGCGCGAGTACCCAGTTCATCCCTCGCGCCAATGGGGAAAGTATACACTAGTGGGCGCACCAGTTGGCGCTCTGTCCTTGTGTTGCCCCCACGCCAAGCCTATTAAGGAATGTTTTTTAACAATAGAAGGCAGAAGTTTGATTCTAACAACTTTAGAATGAATCATCAAAAAGAGGTTGGGTTGTTTGGCTCTGGATCTCCCTTATTAGGAAGTGGTTTTCCACCTCTCATGGAACCTTCCTAAGAGATATGACTCTCCCCCATGATTATAGGGAGCCTAACCTCTCCTTCTCCCTCTATAAAAGCTTTCCCTCTCCATTTTCTAGCTAGCTGAACTTTTGGGAAGGAAATGATAGCTGAGTGACAATCAAGAGCAGAGCTAAGGATAACCCTGTGAGAGAGAGATTTTTGTGAAATCCCTGATGAGCTTTCTGAGACACGTCCCGCTGGAACCTTGTTTAAGGAAGATCACGACGTCAGAGCACCGGTTGTAATCGTTCTCTCATATCTTAATATACATGACTCTGCTATTGGTTCCATGATTGTGTTTGTCCATTATATAATGCAATTTCATTCGTTCCTCTCTAACTGATTGATAGTTATAAAGTGTGAAATATTACGTTTCATGTTGTATCTCTTCTTTGCATGTGTACAAGTATCTAGATGCAGCGAGCTCACGGATCGTGACTTGTCCAGCTATGAATGGAAGCGCCACTTCTTCTTCGACAACATCAGCGAAGGAATCATGGTAAGTGATCTATCATTATTATATCTTTTGTAACTAGGAATCAATAGCTTTGTGTGTTTCGATTGTTGATAGACCCACTCTAGGGCTAGTGGGATTGCGTCCGTCCGTAGAGGGGATTTACCTCGACAACAATTTGGTGACTATGCTGGGAGTTTCCTTTGATTTTGTCACCCTTTGAGGTCTAATTCATTTGACGGATTTAGTCAAACCACCTTTTACTTGTTTGTTTCTATGTTTTTCATCAATTATGATCTTTTAGCTTTTTCTTGAAGTGGTGAGTCTGGTCTTGGTTGGGAGAAATTATTTGTTTTTTCATGTTCAGGCATTGGTGCTTTTATTATTCTGACAGTCACGTCGATTGGCGCTAGTTGTCAGTTAGCAACTCGCGCCAATCGGCCATTGGCGCTAGTTGTCAGTGAGCAAGTCGCGCCAGTTGCCGCTAATTTCACCCACCAAAGTGGTGCCAATTTCAGGGTGTATGAAAAATTGAGGTTTTTTTCCCTAAATCCTTCACCAGTGTGTCTTGCCCTTCCGGTCCTTTTCTCTGTATGATGTACACATTCTCCCCTTTACTTTTTCACTTGTGAGCATAGATTACATTGCTCATTGTTCAACTGAAAAGACTTCTTTCTTTGATTGCTTGATGTAAAAGGGAATGAATGCCTTGTTTTGAGCTCATGCTTTGGAACTCCTTTTTGTGCTTGACCTCATATGTCTTGTAGCCTTTTGAGTAATTTCATTATAAAGTGTTTAAAATAATGATTGCATTCTTAGTGTTTGTTTACATCTCTTTTGCATTCATCCTTCACTAAGAAAATTTGCGTTCATTTAGTTTTTGTTTTAGAGCTTGCTTTTCGTTAAAAATGCATTAGATGACATTGCATTGAAGAGTATTTTTTGAGATTTATCATTGAACTTAGATTACATTGTTTAATGATTGAAAGCTAAAAATCGCATTGAGTGCATTCTCTTTCATTAAAAGCATGCATTAAGTAGATTCTCATTTCATCGAAAAATGCATTGAGTGCATTCTTATCATTTCACAAGAAAAAGGAAATTGTGCATAGATTACAATTGCATAGTTTTCAAAAAAGATGATTTTGCATAGATTACATTACATAATCCGCATCATTGAATGTTTTAGATTACTTTTGGATAGTGAAAGTCATCTAGTTTGGAAAATTTTCGTTTGCAGTGTTGTTTTTTGTTGCATCGTTGTTTGAAGTTCTTCTCTTAACTAGATAGCATTCATCAAATTGAAAGATTTCTTTTCTCATATAGCTACATATAGGAGATTTTCAGATGACATGCGGTAGGGCCTTGAAATTGAAACGTAAATTGAAGATCAACTTTAAAATTTACTGAATTAACCTAAGGCAACATTGAAACTTAACGCAATATCTAGTGGTCTAAGTTAGAGACGTGTTTCGGCATCTTTAAGCCTAGTAGTTGTCACTCGCCACCTGGTTACATACAGCACTAGTACGGACTTTTGCTCCCCATACCGTTGAGTATATAAAGGGAGACCCCTCTAGGTTGCAATCCTTTTATCCGTAGGAAGCCGAGTCCGTTGCCTTGTACCCGTGATACACCGAACACAGCATTCAGGGAGACTACCTACACGTATGTCAAGTCCTTGGTTGATTTCTCTTTCATTTTTTAACCAAGGTGTATATGGCAGTTCACGGGAACCTGGTACACCCTTTTGCCTAGACTACCTGAGTAGTCATTTTCGATCTTTACTGACTCCATAAATTCGAAAATATCATCGAGCACTTGTCCTTTCATGCTCGTTTCAACTTGAAAGTGATAGAGTCACCTTTGGCCTGTTTCTCAACTCTTAAAAGATGAAACGGTAGAGTTTGGTTTCAGTGTCTTAAAATTAATTGTCCACGAAAGATTCCTGGTTAAATTTAGTTTCCTTAGCATTTTGTTTTAACGTTGTTTCTGATGGCAACCTTTCCGGAGTTTACCAACTAAGGAATCCCCTCCGAAGGGAGTCCTGGTCCTTTTCCTACTTTTGGGAATGTTGGTGCTCCTTATATGGAAACATTGTCCCTTCCTGGGTTAACTGTTGGGTTGCATGTTTGGTTATTCTCGACCTTTGTGGCCTCGAGTGTTCCGCCCACCGTACAACCATCTCCTCCACCTGAACAACATCATGTTGATTCTAAAGTGGACCTCTCCCCTTCTTCGCCTGTTTCTTCGTCCTCTTCTCCTACTTCACCTGGTGAAAGTTTGGATTCTAGTAACCAGGTGGCTAAGAAGAAGAAGAAGAAGACAAAGAAGAAGAAGTTAGATAAGCGAGAGGCTAATGCTGCAGCTGTTGCTCCTAAGAAGCCTTCCATTGATAAACCATCCAACCTTCCATGGAAAATCAAATTCCCTTGCATGTTGTGCAAAGGTGACCACCTTCTTCGAGACTACCCTGGCATTCCCAAGGTACTTGAAGTATGGTCCGACAGCAGTCCACCTTTTCCTTTGACTTCCAGAAGTCATGTTGGTAACACATCCTCGACTAGTACTAATAAGACTCGTAAGAAACAAGGTAAGGTTACCAATCCTTGTAAGTTGTGTGAAGGGCATCATCCCATTCACCTTTGTCCATACATGGATGAAGCCAAGAGAGTGCTGGACAACCCTACTATTTCTGCACCCTGCCTTTCGGCCGATTACCAGAAGCTTTCTTCGAGTCCTCCACTAGTTGATTCAACGATTGGTCAAGAGTCATCCTTGGTCGATCCTGCTCCCCCGGAAATTCAAATTCAGGAATCTGTTCCCAACCAATCATTGGACATGTCATCAATCGACTTGATCCCGTCTATGGTTCATCAAGTCTTTTCCGTCGAGAGTGGATCTCATCCCCCTCACATTCTTCTTGTTTCATCAAATTCTTCGGACTTGGAGAAAGTTTCTTCTGCCCCTGTAGTTCAAGAAGTTTCTCCCCCTACTCCCAATATGGAGATTGAGGAAGATGCTCCTCTTGCTCCGGTAACACCGAGGGAAAACCATCTCAGTCCGATGGTACCCCCTCCAAGTAGTTTGGTTGCTTCCTTCGATTGGAGTCGATTTGCAGGATACCACCTTCCGTCTTATGTGCCTTTTGAGATAACAATATAGACCTTTGATCTGGTCATACCCAGCACCATTATAGATGAAGGCACATATGTTAGTATTCTGTCTTCCACTACTTGGTAGGCCTTTGGTTCTCCATCACTTATGCCTGTTACGCATAATTTTTTGGCTTTTAACAGAGGAACCAGTCAACCGTTAGGGATCCTTCCGAAGTTGCATGTTACTTTGGGAGGGAAAATCGTCCATATGGACGTGATGGTTGTTCCAGGCCACTTGGATTTCAATTTACTCTTGGGGCGTGACTATACTTATGTCATGGGTGCTCTTGTCTCTTCCTTCTTTCGTGTGATGTGTTTTCCACACAAAGGTCGGATCGTGACCATTGATCAGCTTTCATTATTTGGTCCTAACATGACATCTGGTCCACCATCATCCCTTTCAGGTCTTTATCCGCCGGTTGTATCTTCCCCGCCACAAATTAATTATGTGGCTACCTGTCCCATGCCCGCATTCAGTGATAGTGTCGTTGTGCATCAGGTGCTGGGGCATTGGATCCTGATTTCAGAGATGTTGTTCTCCCATCCAGTGTGGAACTCTTGGAAGCCATGACTTATTATTCATCATGATGAAAGTTCATCATAGCAGAGTTTGTTTTCTTGTGTCAAGCTCCTTAAAAAATGAAACAAGGTCGTCAGAGCAGAGTTCCTTTTATTGTGTCAAGCTCCTTAAAAAATGAAAGAAGGTCGTCAAAGCAGAGTTTGTTTTCTTGTGTCAAGCTCCTTAAAAAATGAAACAAGCTCTTACGAGGATAGTTCTTTTAATGTGTCAACCTCGTTAAAAAAATGAAACACATTCCCGCTCAATTCGAGTCTTTGACTAGATCTCGTAAAATCTTAGTCGAGTATTTCTACTGATCTCATAATTTGAACCTTCACTCCATCTGCCGTTCATATGGACTGAAGCTTGGGGGGCATGTACCTCTAATTGAGTCATAATGCTGGGGGCATCCAAACCTTTTTAAGCATAGTTTGTTTCTGTTTCAAGCTTGTGTAAAAATGAAACCAATTTCAAGCAGAGCTTCTTGATTTCAAGCTTGTGTAAAAATGAAACCATTCCCATTTTACCTCTTGTGATTTCCATCATATCAGCCTATTTTTCCAGATGAACCTTGGTTTTCTCACTCCATCGCCATTATCTATTTGGCTGATCATATGCCTTCACTTGGTTGTTTCACCCATTCTTGAGGAACCGCTGCAATGAGTGGTATTGTTAGCCAGCCTCTTGACCTTTACTTATTCTAAGCAATTCCACCATCACCAAAACTAGTTGCTACCCCTAATACCACTCGTTCCTCCAGGAGGAGTCATCTTTCAGCTCTTTTCTGACTCTCTAAAATTGAAAATATTGCCAAGTTGCCAATTTGTTGTCCAAGTAAATCCCCTCTGCGGACAGAGGCGATCCCTCTAGCCCTAGGGTGGGTCTAGCAACTATGAGAACATACTAACATCTACCTTCCTAGATTGTAAATGAAATTTAGAGAAAGGAAGATGACCTACCTCATTCTGATGCTTGTTGTCGTATTTCATCAAAGCTACTTGATCTGTCGCTCTTCTCCAGCTCGATACACACTGCTATCAAAATTCGATTACCTGTACAGACAGTCAAGACAACACGACAAGCGTAACACCATGAAAACATAAACAATTACAACCTATCTAACTGATCAAAGAATGCTATAAATCTCATTATAGATGTAAACAAGAATGGAAGATAAACATCAGATGCATTTTATTATGATAAAGACAAGGGGAGTTTACAACCAAGCCTTGATGTTGAGGCTCTCCTTTTGCAGGTCTGTATCCAAGAACATTTGTCACACCCTCATGAACAAAGGTCCAAGATCTCACTATGTTCTCAACACACAAAAACAATCACACTCTTCAATGTTCTCCCGAAGCTATGATTGCTTCTTCTCTATGCTAACTTTTTCAACTATCTGTTCAACTAAAATATGTTCAACTCTTCAACTATCTCTTCTAACTAGCACATCAATTGAAGATGGCTAAATTTATAGAGGAGAGGAGGAGGTTGGGATCCCTACAATAGTGGAAGGGAGGCCTTATCCCTTGGGATGTTTCCCCATAAGGTGGAAACAAGAGGCCAAAGGAGGGAGGCCGTGGTTATTCAGTCGAACCACTCCCTATGACTCCTCCACAAAGTTGTTGTGATCGAAACTTCGCCTCTATTTTTAAAAAAATTTCCATAATCAGATTAGCACAGGTGCTTAACTGGGACAGAGCGCCAACTAGCGTGGGCTCAGTGTTAATTTTCCAGCTCGGCGCGGGAGTGTAACTGGCTACTCGCGCCAAGGAAAAAACAGGTGTTTTTAGTGGTCTGCTTAGGAAATGGTCAACAGAGGGAATGTTGTCCTCATGGCAAGGGATGCAATGATGGTATTTGCAAGGCATGATACTTCTTATTGGTCACAGAAATGACCCTCCAATGTGTGATATGGGGATTTCAGGGACAATGACAAATTACTGTGTAATAGATACTCATTTCCAATCTCAACTCATCCCACTTAACTAGTTACCAAGTCAAGGATCACATCTGACCGTGGCCATAAAACAACTAAGCAACATAGTTTACATCTTGACATGCCATAACACCTAGAATGTTTAGCACTCCTTTAGCACTATGTGGCATGTGTTAGCATCCCATACATTTATTGGCATGTTTTTCACTCCCTAGCACACCCTAACACTCCCTGACATTCCCTAACACTCTAGCATGCCTTGGCACTGCCTAACATATAACCTTGTAACTCCCTCAAAAGACTTGGAACTTGTTGACACTCCCTATCACACACTCTTATCAATTCATTTTCATGTATTTTGAACTAGTTATCCCTTGTGTTTCTGTGGAACTCCCTAATGCTCCTTGGCACACATTGGCACACCCTAACACCTAACACATCTTGTCTATTGGGCTGACACTCTATCATTCCTTGGAACTACCTATCATACCTTGTCACTCCCTCCTTAGCACACCTAGAACTCACTGACACTCCCTGTCAGACACTCTTATTCATTTCCATGAATTTGAAACTAGTGCACCCTTGACTTTCCTTAGCACTCCATAACACTCCCTGACATGCATTAGCACACCTTAGAACCTGGCACATATTGGCATGTTTACCTGAACTATAACATACCTTGTCACTCCCTCCTTAGCACACCTGGAACTCACTGACACTACATGTCACAAACTATTATTTGTTCATTTCCATGCATTAATTTTACCTATTTCTCCCTTGTGTCTATGTGGTTTAAGTCGTCCTCTTAATACAAATCGTCGTAAGAATCCAGAATGGACAGATATTTCTCTTCAAACTGCAGGAGTCAAAAATTTACATTTTTGTTACATTTTGATCGATCTTGTGCATGTATGGCACATCGAGAACAAACAAGGGGTTTAAAGATAGCAACAATTGCATGATGTTCACGTGCCAAAAATAGTCGACACAGAAGTTTAAACTGCAGTTGAAGCAAACGATTCTATTTTTATTTTTTTGATAATTTTTTATTCCCTCTTGCAAAAAATCCACCCTTCATGAGTCGGAGCAAGTGGAACAATGTGGTGGGAATTTTGTTGGATTTCGAAGATGGATGCTCTACTCCTTTATATAGTTTGATGTATCTAGTTGACACCATAGTTGTGGAGATGCATGCCAGACGCCATAGCTATGGAGATGCACGTCATATTGGCCTCTGAGGGGGAAGTAAGATCAAGATGTTTCTCACCTTTGTCGATAGCTTTCCCACCAGGTATTTATAAAATGAACTTTCGAAAATGACCAAGTTAAATATTTTTGTATTTTTTTATTGTGTTTAACTCGTCAAAGCCTCATATTTTAATGCCTTGGAAGTGAATTTATTGAGCTTGTTTGATTTTGATGTCTTGAATATGAGTTGCATGTTGCATTTCCAATAGTCTCTAACCTATCTTAGTATTTTTTTGGTTTAGACCCCATATTTGATGTGTTTGTGTCCTCTCAACTTATTGATGGAGATATTTAAACTCCTAAGGCCTTTGAGCAACCCAAACTATGAAGGAATTATATCGCTTAGCCTATTGTTTGACAATTCGATGAAACCCTCAGACAATAAAGAAATTGAAGTTGAAAATTTTGTTCCTAGCCCTTGAAATTGAACATAGAACATAGCATCAGTCTTGTTACTCCCTGGCACACCCTCATATTCATTCACTTCCATGCATTTTGACTTAGTGCTCCCAAATGTTGTCCTAGTACTCCCTAACACTCCTCAACATCCATTGGCACTCTAGCACACCTTATCATTCTTTGACATGCTCTGCCACTTCATAGCATGCATAAAACTCCCTAACACACATTGGAACTTGGCATGTGTTGGAGCTTGGCAAATCTTAGCATGTCTCACATCATGAGTTGAGATGCCTTGGTATGCTTTTGCATGGTTTAATATTAAATTTATTTAAGATCAATTACTAGAAATTAGATGAGAAGAAATAGATTTTTCACTTAGAATGCACTAAGACTTAGCACCTATTTGCACCTAGTGTTGGTGTTCCTAACGTGCCCCTCTTGGAAAAGGAAAATTGATTAATTATTAACCCTATTATATGTTCATTTCTTTGTAGTTTAACTTGTTTCTCCCTTTTGTTGCCTTGATATTCCCTGGCACGCATTGTCACACCCTTGCACATTTTGGCATGCCTTAGCACTTGGAACATCTTAACATGTTTGACATGCATTCACACTACCTGGCACATGTTAGCATTCCCTAGCACACATTGGCACTCATGCCCTCACAACTAGCCTTGTATTTTTTCATGACTTGGGAACCCAGTCAAGTCCTTGGATATTGTAGTTTATGTGACATTGGCCTGCTTTAGCCACAACAACTCGACCAATTGCACCTACTACAAGTAGATTGTGCCTTGTTCAACTAAGAACTGCCTATCACTCATCTTACGCCACTCGTGTCCAAGATCAACTTGTCCCACTTAACTAGTTACTAAGACAAGGATCACATCTAGCCATGGTCGTAAAAAAACTAAGCAACATAACTTACATAGGGAACATTTCACATGTATGTCCAGTTCAAATAAATAATAGAGCATTAAATGAGAGTTTGCAAGAACCACAATATGCATAAGACACACAAGGTATAAGCCAGCATATGTCGAGTGCCCCAAAACTTATACACAACAATGTACAATATGCAATTATCTAGAATGGTTTAAAACATGAGCATGTGGCCAAAGTGTGCCATGTCTCATATAAAAATAATAGCTAAAGGAAAATTAGTGTTGTTCCCAATATAAAGTATCCATTTGTCTAAAACTACTATGTCAAGTCCCTTATTGCAACCGTAGGCTTGCCTCATGTGAATCCTATTCTGAACTTCTCCTAACAAACTTCGTCCTTGGCACATTTGAATTCACTGACACTCTCTCACATATACTCTTATTTGTTCCTTTCCATGCATTTTAACCTATTTCTCCCTTGTGATGCCTTGGATATCCCTGACACTTCTTAGCATGCACTGACAATGTCCTACATGTGTTAGCACACCTTTTCATTCCTTGCAGGCATGCCCTGACCCTCCCTACCTATGATGCCCTCACAACTACCCTTAATTTACAACTTGGGAACCGAACCAAGTCCTTACTTGACTACAAGAGCTTGACCAAGTTATGATTACTACAACTAGACTATGTTGTTGAATTGTGTAGCTTGGGAGTGTAATATTCCCAAATGGGAAAAGCAGGAATATAGCTCATAATAATGGAAATAGCATAAAATGTTAACACATTACATATGAGCCAAATAATAGATCCATGGTATTATTTATAACAACAATAAATAAGTACAAGACCTTGGGGATCAAGTCCCTCAAGATAGGCAGAAGAAGCCTCTAATGCCCAAATTCACCCAAATCATGTAATACACTGCTACAAAAAACACTAAATCAAGTACAATGCAGTTTTAGGGACTAATACTGCAGCTGGAACATATATATAAATGGATCTGATAAGGTAATCCTCATACAAGGTCCAAAATGGAGATCTATGCTCGTCAACACTTTTCCAAGACAACCCAGGAAGGGTTTCTGGAAATACACTAAAAATGAATGGTGGATCTAAAGCCCTAGGGATGAAGATGCACTACAACTGAAGCACATAGAATGAGGTGGCTGAATCTGATGTAGATCTGAAAGAAATCCTCCAAAAATAATCTCTCAATGAAGGGTTGATCCCTTCAATGGAAAGCAAACTATTGTTGTTGAGGAAATTGTTGCTGCTGGAACTGCTACTTCTGAGGAGAAGAACCATGTGTGGAAGGTTGTTAGAGTGCTTAGAATGATCTAATATTTTAACCACATATTCTACTCAAAAAACCCAAAAATGGTTTGGCCAGATTTTAACTTTGGATTTTCGGCCCCTTTTTGGTTGCCCACTGCAATAGCTCACTAAAATAACACAGAACTGGACTGGAACTGCATTGTAAGGGATAAAATCACCTTGGCATGATGCCAAATATATCAAATAAGCCCAAGGGGCTCCTTTACTGGCCTCCCAATCAGAAAACACCTAATACAATCTTCCACTGCTGCACCCTGCAACTCAGCACATCTCTCAACAGAAATTGCGTTGTACCACAAGACTGAAGCTTGGCCTAAAACTTGAATGTGGAAATATAGTGCAAAAGCTCTTTCTATGAGGCTTCTCAAGGATAGAGGTGGGATTCTCGATCAGGAACATCCTGTGCTATACAACACTGCAATCTTAGCTAAACAACTGAAGAAAGCTTATATATCTAAACAGACCATATAATCAAAACATAAACATATCATAACATGAATAATATGGCAGCCATCCTCTTCCTTATATAAGAAATGAGCTTCAAATCCTAAGCCCCATCCATTAATGACACTACTTCCATGCAGTGTGTCTCCATCTAAAGCTGTGTTGTCCCTCATTGAATGCCACTCCTCCATGACAACGTTGTTGATTTGGTCAAAGTTGAACCAGTCCACATGCTCTAGCCCCTGTTCAGACCTTAGGGTGGTTTATTAAGCTAAAAATATGATCCATTTTCACATGAGAAGTGGTTTTATTCTTAATAAAGATATTTATGGGTCTCCCTACCCACTTATTCATCAAGCAAGAAAGCAAAAATTAGATTTTAATATTCCAATTAGTTGTATGCTAATTTAGGAATATTATAATCCTCCCCTGCCAAATGTTTCTTGTCCTCAAGCAACTGCAAGGATATATTTGAAAAATATAAGGAACCTTCATCCCCATGTGAGGCTCCATTCTCCAAGCTATCATCCATATAAAATGAATCACCCTCCATAGTGGTAATTCATAGAAAAACTCCTCCCATCTACTCATGAGAGGCACCTCCCAAGTGCTCAAGTTACCCAAATGGCTCATCTCATAAGGAAACAAGAGACCAAATGTCGCAATCATGGATGGTCCAATGGTCTCCCATAAATATGAAACATAAGAACCATGGATAATCTCTCTCCAAAAGGACACATCCAATCCTTCCATCCTCCCTCTAATCACTCCCATAAGAAGAATAAGCACATCATCAATATATGGGATCAAAACTAGTGATACATAAATAATTAAATGCAATAATGGAGGTGGATCATGGTCCCACATGTGGAACCAGCGCAGTACATCTCTTGATTGCCTCAGATCATGATATGGTAAGTGGTTTCCCCACCACTTACTTGATGCCATATTTTTCTCACAAGTTCTGAAAATGTGAGAAATTTTTGGTGCCTTTGGTACACACCCGAAATGATATATCATCTCCCTATATCCTCCTAGGGAGTGGCCTTGCTCAACATAGTTTATGGCCCAAATTTGACCATGAAGTTTATAAGGAAGAATTCTCCCCCTTGGAACAATGTCCTGCACATGTATGGTAAAGAAATGCAAATATTCATCATATAAATTGTAATGCATAAAAAAAATATCTTCACCATATGCTACGTTCATAAAAATGGAGTGGTTCATAGATAGATCCCCTCTCATTCCAAAATAGGAAAGAGTTGGTTTTGATAACTCCCCCATAGAGTTATGTGTCTCTACCATCTCCACATGGTTCATGCATCTCCTCAAATGATAATATACCTCCTCTTCAAGGCCTTCCCAAGTAAACTCCTCCATGATAGTGTTATATGGTTTCATGGAATAATTGTGGTTGAAGAGAAAATCCTCATGTGCTCTTTGTAGTAACTTCTCCTTGAGCTTGGAAGCTCTAGACAAGAAGATCCTACCATGATATTAGATGACCTCATCTCTGACTGAATATCCCTCCTCTTGTAATTGGTCATCAATTATCATACAAGTGAAAATATCCTTGGAATAATCCACCAATAGCTGGGATTTCCAGTATGGATCTATCCCCCAAAGTGACAAAGCTGATGATCTGTCATAGAAGGCATCTGTCATCTATTTGTCCTCCTCTTTGCATTAGGGGAATTTTGAGGTTTAAAATGGGCCTCCGAAGGAAAATGTACAATCAAAATTCATTGTATGAGAACCAATAACATTTCATGGGATGACATCATCCCTAATGGTTGAGGTGGCATTGCTTGAGTTAAAGTTACTTACTTGTCACATTCTCAATGGTGGATAAAAACTCATGGTTAACCATGGTAACCATGGTAGTGCTCTAAGTACTTTTAAAGTCATAACGTAAAGTACTCATAATAAATGTCATCCCACACTTATTGAATAAAATATTATTATTATCATTTCATATTTTTTGAAAGAAACAATGCAATTCCTACACAATCTTCATGTATTTACACACTTTTCAGTAAATATTATATTTGTATATTTTCAAATATTTATTTATAAATCAAATCAATTCAATATGTAATATAAAATTCATACATAAAAACAATATATTATATTGTATTATTTTTATATAGTATTTTAATTACATGTTATTAGATAATTTAAATAATATAAATTTTAATTAATAATATATTATATAATTAAGAATTTATGAATTTTTATTTTTATTTTATTTTAATTTATTTAAGTACAAATGAAAAATGCGTTAGTTGTGCAATGATAATGACTTTTTCTTGAAAATTTCATTTTTATTTATAGTCACATCAATAAAATTGTCTTATTAATATTATTTTGGTACAACTTTTTAATTGAATTTAACCATGGTTACATGGATTTTGGTGCCAAAAGTGAATTGCAAATTCACAAATATTATTTTATTGGTTTAGCTATTATTTTATTATTTCCTTAGGAGGCCCATTTTAGACCTAAAAATTACCCTAATGACATCTCCCATGCCAAAGTGACATATTGGAAGGCTACTATCCTCCGCTTGCTGCTCCTTTCTCAGTGCAGAATCTGAAATGAGAGTAGGTAATGATGATGTTGGGAGAATTCCTCCCTTCTTCTTGAGTCCACCCAAGACTCACAACGCAGTACAATGATCTCCCAATGCTCCCACTTCTCTTGGATATATGAGCGGTGCAACATGTTGAGAGGACTCTTTAATCCTCTTCTAATCAGGGGGTCTCCCTGGTGGAATTCCTTCATCTAATGAAACATCAAGGCCTAGTGCAGGTTTTATATGTGAGTGGACTGATTTTTCCCTGCCCTCGTTGTGCAAATCACCCTCCTGCTTCTATTCATAAATCTCCTGAAAAGGATGGGTGTATATGCTCTAAATCATTTGTTGTCGGCCCTCCTTCTCATCTTCTCCTACCTTCTACAAGATCTCACAGTCTAAGGTGTCTTCATCAGATGTAATCAACCCATGTACACCAAACATCTCATTGGTGTCAAAAGTCTTGATCACAAAGGAATGATCTATCATAGTGTGTGTCCCCAAGACTGGATTTATTGTTGGAACACACTTCCTCCATTGTTTTGTCTCATTGTCCATCAATATAGACACATGTTGCTCATGATTTTTATATGTAAGATCCTTTGGAACTTCTTGCAAAGATACAAGTGCTCCTATAGTTGAATCAATTTCTTCATCTCCGTCTCCAAATAGAAGTAGATCTCCTCCTGTTGTCATGACACTGGAGGATCTTTCCAGCTCTTCCTCTTCCTTCTCCTCATCATTAAGAGATCCTTTGTCTTGATCTCCTCTTGAAGGAGGAATCCTCAAGTCTTCTTCTTGAGAAGAAAGTTCTTGCTGAAGTGGGGCCTTTTCCCTTGGCAAAGCATGTTATAGATATTTAATGCCCTCAGCAACGTTCTGAAATGGAGTGGGTTTCATGGAGCCTTCCAACTCATGCAAAGGTTCTGATTTCTTGGGCTTGGTTTCTTCTCCCAAGGAAATTTTAGATTGTTCCAAATCAAATCGTTTCACTAACCTCCTAGTGAAATTTGCATAAGTAGATATATTTGCATTATTCAATGAAGAATATTAAAATAACCACTAGGCATAAGCCTTACCTTCAAGATGTAGCGCTACTACTCTAATGGATTCCGCTTCTGAAACTTGATGAAGCTGGAAATATGTGTCTAGCTTCTTTACCCAAGCCTTGGTCGTTCTCTTCGGTGACCCATCAAAATTAGGTAGAAATAATCTACCCAAAGTGTGTTGCATGCACCCTCTCCTTCTATTATGGTTATTGGGTCTTCTATCTTCTTTGATTTGACAAAACCCTTGGAAGTTTAGATGCTCTTTTAATCTACTAGACTAAGATTCATATTCTTGGAGATAGTCACCAAGAGTCTCCTCCTTTGGTGTGTCTCCTTCCTCTTCTTCTCTTGCCAAGAATGTAGGCATGGTACCACATTGTAGATCTGATTGTGTGGCTGAATACTCACACAGATAATATTAAGAGTCGTAGCTTTCTTCATGTGCAAATCTTCTTGAGGGATCTTCATCTATTTCCCTCCTCATTCCCTTTATTTCTCTTTTAAGCTCATGCATAGTTTGGAGAAGAAGTTCTAAAAAATTCTTTCCCTCCATTTATCCAAATAATGGAGACTTGCCTTTGTCTCTTCTGTAAGCCTTCTCTTTTCGGTGAGAAGCTTCTTCTTCTTCTGATAACATTGATGCAATGTATTCACAGGCTGAGCCAAGATAATGCTCTGATACCACTGTAATATTCCCAAATGGGAAAAGCAGGAATATAGCTCATAATAATGGAAATAGAAACAAATGTTAGCACATTAGATATGAGCCAAATAATAGATCCATGGTATTATGTATAACAATAATAAATAAGTACAAGACCTTGGGGATCAAGTCCCTCAAGATAGGCAAAAGAAGCCTCTAATGCCCAAATGCACCCAAATCATGTAATACACTGCTACACAAAACGCTGAAGCAAGTACAATGCAGTTTTAGTGACTAATACTACAGCTGGAACATATATATAAATGGATCTGATAAGATCATGCTCATACAAGGCCCAAAATGGAGATCTATGCTCCTTAACACTTTTCCAAGACAACCCATGAAGGGTTTCTAGAAATCTACTAAATATGAATGGTGGATATAAAACCCTAGGGCTAAAGATATATTGAAACTGGAGCACATAGAAGGAGGTGGTTGAATCTGATGTAGATCTGAAAGAACTCCTCCAAAAAGACTCTCTCAATGAAGGGTTGATCCCTTCAAAGGAAAGCAAACTATTGTTGTTGAGGAAATTGTTGTTGCTGGAAACTAATACTTCTAAGGACAAGAACCATGTGCGGAAGGCTATTAGAGTGCTCAGAATGATTTGGTATGTTAACCATGGATTCTACTCAAAACACCCATAAATGGTTTGGCCAGATTTTAACTTTGGATTTTCGGCCCTTTTTTGGTTTCCCACTGCAACAACTCACTAAAATAACAAAGATCTGGACTGGAACTATGTTGTAATGGATAAAATCACCTTGGCCTAATGCCAAATATATCAAATAAGCCCAAGGGGCTTCTTTACTAGCCTCCCAATGGAAGGAAACCTTCCTCCACTACAAAACTAGCTCAGAAAACACCCAATACAATCTTCCCTTGTTGTACCCTACAACTTAGCACATCTTTCAATAGAAACTGCATTGTACCACAAGACTGAAGCTTGGCTTGAAACTTGAATGTGGAAATATAGTGCAAAAGCTCTTCCTATGAGGCTTCTCAAGGATAGAGGTGGGATTCCCAATCAGGAACACCCTATGCTAAACAACACTACAATCTTAGCTAAACAGCTGAAGAAAGCTTATATGTCTAAACAAACCATATAATCAAAACATAAACATATCATAACATGAATAATATGGCTACCATCATCTTCCTTATATAAGAAATGAGCTTCCAAAACCTAAGCCCCATCCATTAATGACACTACTTCCATGCAATGTGTCTCCACCTAAAATTGCATTGTCATGCATTGAATGCCACTCCTCCATGACAACGTTGTTGATTTGGTCAAAGTTGAACTAATCCACATGCTCTAGCTCCTGTTCAGACCTTAGGGTGGTTTATTAAGCTGAAAATATGATCCACTTTCACAAGAGAAGTGGTTTTATTCTTAATAAAGAGATTTATGGGTCTCCCTACCCACTTATTCATCAAACAAGAAAGCAAAAATTAGATTTTAATATTCAAATTAATTGTATGCTAATTTAGGAATATTACAGGGAGGTACTCCACAAGCATAGTGAAAGGGTCTGTGTGAGTTTGGTCACAAAAGGCTTTGTGGGAAAAGAACCCAAGCGAAGGGGGTTTTGTCCCAAGATGGAATAGGAATTGTCGGTTCTATTCTCAATTTAAACAAAATGATGCAAAACAAATGGCAAAAAACTCTTACAAATATTGGTGGAAAATTTAAATCTCTTTGACTCTTATGAAACTCCTTTCTCACTACTCCATATTATTTTGCTACCTTCCAACACCAATATATTTCCTTTAACCATGAGTTTCCTAAGTCTCCCTATCTCTTAATATTTTGTAAATATTTTATTCTTCCTTCAATGTTTCCTTCCGTTGTGATCAATATGCTTTTGTAATTGTTTGTTCCTCTTCCTTATCATGTTTATATATTTCAAACAACATAAATTTTCAATGGATTCTTTTCTCAAATCTCTAAGGCTCCCATTACCATAGAGATCTAAACCACAAAAACTCACCATTATTATTGTAGCTAGCCAACCCTATCATAGTGGGAATATGTGACCATCTCAACAAGGATAAATAGAAATATTCCTTCTACCAATAACATTTTTATTCAAAGATGGTTCTTTCATACTAATTTATCACAAGATCCCTTCTTGAACTAATTTTTTTCTTCCTTTGAAAATGATTGACAATGTTTTACAACAAACTCCAACAAATAGCCTTGTATGATAGTGTCCACTTAACAATTAACGATATGGTTTATGTAATGGTTCAACTAATTAGGAGAAACCAAAGTCCATATAATCCAATACATGGTCCTCTTTTGTCAACAATTTGGGCACTTCGTCTCAAGATATATTTTCTTTGGAAAGAGGACATAAACAATATGTTCTAGATATTTCAAAATGGAGCACTCTTCACCGATGTTCCTCTCCTTTATGCCACATGTGATATGGATTCCAATTGTCATCTTCTTGACTTGGGCATTCTTCTTTTGTAAATGTGACCCTTGACCATGTCATGAAAACCCTCCAAAACATTCTTAAATGATGGGAGATCATCTTCATGTGCGAAGCTATTGAAATGTGACAAGTCATCCTAGATACCTCAAAATATTTGATTTGTGCCTTGGGGAATGTGAAAGATACCCTCAATAGAAAACATGCGTAAAAATTTGTATCCAAGTGCCCCAAATATGATATGTTTCCACTTGTGCAATTGTGCTTCCAAATATGTGAACTCAACAACAAAACACACCTTAAATACATGAATTCCTCTCAACATGTGGAAGAAAAAGTAAACCCTTACCCTAGTCTTTCTATGTTGGCAATTTGGGCATTTTGTCACAAGATATCTTCTCTTCTTTGGAAAGAGGACATAAAAAAGCTTTTAGATGCTTCTAAATGGATTACTCTTCACCAATGTCCTTCTCCTTTACACCACATGATATAAATGCCAATTTTCATATTCTTGACTATGACTCTCTTCTTTTCAAACATGTGACCCTTGACTATGCCATGAAATCCTCCAAAATATTCTTAAAGGATGGGAGCTCCTCTTCATGCATGAAGCTAGTGGAATGCGACAAGTTATCCAAAATTCCTCCAATTATATGATTTTTGCCTTGGTAAATGTTAAAGGTACCCTCAATGGAAAAGCATGCATAAAGATTTGCAGCCAAGTGCCATAAATGTGAAATGTTGCCACTTGTGCAATTGTGCTTCTTGATGATGCTCAAACTGGAACCCTAGTTGTGCAAGGCTGACAAGGTGTCACTTTGGGTCAACTCAGGGTTATTTCTATTGTCACCTTAACAATTAATCCTCTCACTTTGGATTACTTATTGAATCTTGGGAGTATCCCAAAGCGCAAATTGATGGGGTCTTTTATGCGACTAGATCATTAGCACTAAAAACCATCTTTCTATTGGATGGTTCAACATCTTGATGATCCCTATCCTATTGACCACAAATTTTGTATTCATTATTTCTTTCACCACAACATCTCCAATATATATTGATGGTGTTCATGAGCCTATTTTTGGTTCTCCTCTTTATGGAAACAATATTATCTCTGACACCATTATTCCTACCTTTACAACTATAAGTTTTCACTTCTATCCCATCGGGGAAGTAACTTCCGTCAATGAATTGTTACACAATAGGGACCCTATGAGCCAATTATTCATGTCATCGATGTAGTTTTGACACGACACAGACATTCGATGGTCTATCATAGCCAAACACTCTATGATGGGTTTCATAAATACCCAACCTATGTCAACGAGCTACATTCTATTGCCGAAGGCTGTAAGCAGTGGAAAACTTATATTTTTCCAAAGGAAATGGCCATCCACATAAATTGTAGGCCTTTTCCTACTCTAGATAGTCCTTGGGAGTTAGTGCCCATGGATTTTATGTCATAATTTTCCCTCAATCAAGCATGGAAACAAATGTGTTTTTGTCATTGTTGATTTCTTCCTTAGGATGGGAATTTTGGCATCTTGTAAGAAGATTGTTGTCACAAAAACCAGTCATAAGCTCTTATTCAAGCATAATTTGGTTCATTTTGGGTTGCCAAAGACCATATTTCCTGATAGGGATAGAAGATTCCTCAATATTTTATGGTTTAATCTTTGGTCCATGATGGACATCAAACTTGACCAAATCCATTGCCTTCCATCCCTAGATTGATAAATAAAAATTAGTCAATAGGATTATTTTAGATGTCCTTAGAGTATACAATTGTGAGCATCCACATAAACTTGTTGAAAGCCTTCCATATTTTCAAAATAAATTTAACATAACTCTTCATATTTCTATTAGCCACAAGCCATTTCAGGTGTGCCCGGGGTCCCAACAATTGGCACAAATTTATGTAGCTATATTCATGGAATAACACATGAATATACCTCCCATACTTTGAACGAGGTAAGCAAAGCAACCAATTTTGAGGAACATATCCAACAAATTCAACACTAAGTTAATGATATTTTGTAGAAAGTTGCCAACTCCAAGTACAACTAGATACACAATCCATTGGGCTCCAAATAAGTCTCAGGTTGGTGACAAATTATGTTTGGACTTGCATAAAGAGCAATTGACAAACTCCCATAAGAAGCTTATACCACTTTGATACGATCCTTACACCATCACCAAGGCTATGGGTGATAATTCTTTTGAGGATAATCATAGGATGATTTATATTACTTCAAAGGTATATGTTAGGATGATTTATGCTTGATGAGGTGCATGTCTAGAAAGAGTTCCTTTAAGAGAAGAAAAAAGATGATCGCACCATTACTGACATAAGTAATTGTGATATTCTTCTTGAATGGCATCAGGTAACTACACAAGAGAGTTTAAGAATGACATTTTTAGGGTTTGTTTTATATCAAGGTATGAGGATCATTATGTTTTTTTCAAAAGCATTTACATATGACTAAATTTTTTAAATAGTACATTAATATAATATTATTTCTCTTACATGCTCCTAGGTTATAATTCAAAGCAACATAGGTACTAAAACTCATGAAACTTTTGTTTTTTTCTCTAAATAACTAAAACTCCCAATTGTGCTACTCTTAATATTCAAACTTGCCCTATTGTTAAGACTACTTCCTCTAATTCTTATTGTTCCTCCATAAGTAAGCTAACTACTAGGTGGGCTTGAACCATTATTAACAAGCTAGTGTATTGTTACCTAATTTTATTTAAGAAGCGTAAGGGGTGGGGTTGGTACAATGCCAAATTATCTATTGTCTAGTGCCATTCCCACTACTAAGTTCTCATCCTCCCTTAATATTTGGGACACATCTGTTGGCCTTAGGATATGGTTTCCCATTAGTCCATTTCATTCTTTCTCATCCACAATATAATTCCTACATTGCATCCAACCTATCACTTTGTAATCACATACCTCTTGTAAACCCACTCTAGTGTGTTCATCATACGTCATTGAGGTGACTTGACTACTCCTCCTTATTGAGCTATATTTTATCATCAACTGTTTGTTTCACAACTATTCTCTAGCCAACTCCCTTCCTCGCTAATCTCTTTTTTCAACTCCTCATTTCCTTCTTCATTTTCTCAAATCTAGTTCAACCACCATCTACTTCCTGAAATCTTGTTCAACTTGCTCTTTAAATTTTGTGTCCTCTGTGGTCTTTAGGTTCTTTGAGCTCTCAGCTTTGTCAACCCCTTTGTAATCCATTCCTTAATTTAAATTTTAACACCACCATGCTCATTGGGTTAGTAGAAAACTACTTTTCCTTCACCAACATGTCTATCCTTGTAAATTTTGTGTTCATCAATATTAAATCAATCATTTTGTTCACCAATATTGAATCAATAAATTTTAATTAACACATTAAATTAAATAAATATTAAATATTAAATCAATAAATCATAATTAACAAGTTATATTAAGATTATATAATCATTATTACTTATTGGGAGGGTCGTTTTCCCACAATGATGGTGCACTTTTGAAATTTAAAAGGATTCTCAAACAATTTTGTGGGAACTTTTTCAAATTTCAAGCACTTTTCAAATCGAGGAGCATGGTGGAGCCCTCTCTTCCTCTACATTTCATTGCATCAAGATATCGTTAGATTATTTTCGAATCAACAGATCACTCCTCTCCCTTCGGAGGACATGGCTTCAAATTTTGTTCAATTGTAGAACAAGGCAATTATGGCTTCATAGTTTGTAGCAAATCATGGTAGTGCCTATTACAAGCAACTGTTGGATGAGAATAAGAAATATATCTAGGAACCGGCTACTGTCGAGAAATGCAATGAGATTTCAAAGAATTCCTGGCCGATATGAATCGTTCTGGAACGAAGTGGACCTTCTGAAGTAGAAATTGAAAAATAGGCAGGAGCTGAAAGTAGAGGATGTTGGAGTAGGAGTTCTATTGCATTGGAATGCTATGCATGGGGTTGCATTGGTGAGATTGTGGGGCGATGCTTCACACTTACAGGATAATATGTTTGACCGGTGCCCAAAGCTTTTCCACTTAAAAGATTCAATTTTGCTTAAGGTATGAAGGATGAGCTTTAGTGCTTCAAAAAAATTTGGCTGAGATTCAGACACTTAACGAAAATACCAGTTTCAAGGTTCTTCTGTTTGTAGTTATTGATTCAAACATATCCATACATTTAAAAATATTTCAGAGTAATAAATGTGCTTGATTTTCCCCTTACGCATGGTAATTCAGTTAAATGGTTTTTGTTTTTTGTCAGCCCTATTCTTGGTTAGGACTGTTAATTTCACTTCAGACCTGCGTCAAGGATTCATCATCTGGATGTTAATTATTGTCTTTTGATTATTCCAATATTTAATGGGTCTAACTGAAATAGTTGTTATTTCTTTCTTGCTATGTGAACGCAGTAAACTGTTGTTTTAAAGAGATTAATTAACAGGTGAGGCTCTTCTAGCAGCAACCCTTCCAGTATAGCACAACAGGGTTGCGAGCTATGCAGTTATAGCCATTTTCTCTACAATGCCTGATCTTCCATGGTTTTTGCCTAAAGTAGGTATCTTTTTGGCTTCAATTTTTTGTATTACAAAGAGGTTTTTGCACATATTTAGTGCATTTGAATTTTTGTGAGAAAAGTGAGCAAAGTGCTCAGGTGATCCAAGCTTTGATTCTGATAGGCCTATCCAATTTCCTGAATCTGCAAACCTCTTACTCAAACAACAATAGAATGGGACTAAACATGCAGATTTAGAGGCCTTGTATTCATGCATAAGTCTAAACTACATATTACTAGTGCACAACTGTTCAAACATGAGAGTTGAGACCATTTTCAAAGAGGCATCTTCCATAGTGGACTTTCTCTATAAGTTTATTGATTACTATTGATTATTGTTTGGATCTTCTATCAGAAATGCATGAGTTATACCTTTTTGATCGTGCTCCTAAATTTGGATGCTTTCTCCAGTAATGCCCTTATGATGTTTTCTTTCTTTGTTGAATTTTTCTTTTGCATGCGTCGTGTAAACCTAATTATTTTTCTTTTAATGGGTTGGGCGTTCCTCTTCTTCAGTGCATCTACCTTTATATCTTCCCAAAAAACCATTCATAGGCATTTTTTAATCAACAATGTCTATATTTCTTGTTGTCATCAACAGATATGAAAAAAATGTGGTTCTCCCCTGAGTTTGACCTCATAAGATTCAGAGCAAGTGCTAGTTTATTGTACCTTTGTTCAGACATGAGATATGAGACCATTTTCAAAGATTAATCTTCCATAGTTAACTTTCTCTATAATTTTACTGATTATTGTTGGGATTTTTATCATAAATGCACAAGTTACACCCTTTTGATTGTGTTCCTTAAGCTGGAAACTCTCTCCAGTAATGCCCTTATGACACTTTCTTTCTATGTTGAATTTCTCTCTCGCATGTGACATGTAAATCTTTTCTTTTTTATTTTAATGGGTTGTCCGTTCCTCTTCTTCAGTGGCTCTACCTTTAGATATGTCAAAACAATAATTCACAGGCATTCTTTACACACCAATATGCATGTATTTCTTGATGTCATCAAGCCCATGAAACATCTAAAAAATTGTGGTTTTCCCTTAAGTCTTGCCTCATAAGATTCATAGCATGCGTTGGTTTATTGTACCTTTATTGTTGGCTATAACAATCAAGAAAGTACAAGTCATCCAAGAGATGAGCTCACAAATCTGCCACATGTAGCCTAACAATAGTGCTATAGCTGAGGGTCTTTCCCGTGGGTTTACAGTCTATTATGTTTTCAAACATGTGCATTAGTTGTGCTTGATGAAAAGGGATTTTTTTATATTTCCAACTTTTGGAAAGTTGGGATCACTGTGCTACTCTGCAAATGTGATGAAAATCATATGTGCGGTCCCTTTTCATTAGTAGACAACACTTGGTTTCAACTTGGGGGCGTGTTCTCCTTAGAAGTGCAAGAGAACCTCAGAATCATTTCATGCACATATGAAACTAGCCTCCACGTTCAACAAAAATATCATCACTACATAAAAGTTTGGCCCTTATAAAGCAAAGCACAAGACACTAAAGCCTATGAATCCAAGAAATCAAGACTGCTCTTGCTACTCAAAAGAGCTTATTCAACTCGAAACTACTACTCAATAGAGCTTATTCATTTCCTATCCTGCTATAGCATGTGCCAAAAAAAGGCTTCCAGTTGAAATTAGTAAATTAATGCAACCATCACAACACCTCATGGATACAATGGTAATTTCCTATGTGCTTATTCATCATGCAAAACTAGGAAACCTCAAAACCAAAATTTTTGCAGGATGGAATCTTGTCATTGTTGGGCTACAATAGAACTTGGGTACTTGCAAATGAAAATGTCATCAATTTTGATGCAATAATGGACATGATCTGCCACAAAATATGTGTATCGGTCCTGAAGAGGATGTTTGTGAACTCTGTCAAACCACATACTACCCCCTTTTCTTGGAACTCCCATTTTTCCATCACATGAGAACACATACTACTGTCCAAATTATTGTTGTTAAAGGTCTGTATTGGATAAATGAAAACTTGTCACAAGGGAAGCATGATCTGCAATTATGTCTTTTAAGGAATATTGATTCCATAGTCTTCCATAACCATTATTAGGCCACCACAAGTGTTAGTGATCCAACCATCTGGAAGTTCTACACCTAAGGCTCTAAGTGATAGGCCTATAAATAGTTGGAGAATGTAGTCCATTATCATAGCTACAGAGTTTCCGCTGATAGATCACATCCACACTTCCATAACCTTTTGTATTTTATAACACAAGCATCAACCAATTAACATCATTAGGCTTAATATTTATCTACAGTTCTTACCCAATATTATCTAGTGTCCTAGGGTGCTTTTTTCCCTTAGGGTTGTTATTCTGGCAAGGGTTTCTTCAATAAATCTTTAGTATTAGTACACATTCATAAAAAATATGTATGCATAAATATAAAGAGTCTCAACAACTATATAATGTATGCATGAATATAAAATTCTCATAGCAATAATACATTAGTCAAAGCACAACAACTCAGGGCTGATTGCCCAATAGCAATGAATACATCAAATCAATAGTCAATACAGGGTTGATAAAGCCATTCACACTACAATTCTGCTACACTGGCCAATCCAAGTGTATTATCTTAATTTAATGTCTATTAGATATTCTAAGTTTATTGCACGGGGCTCTGACTTATCTTAGAGAAAACCACAAACCTGGAAATGTATCTGCTAGTCTCAAGAAATCAGGTTGTTTGTCGAACTCTAGTAGGCTTGGTCCCTTTGTTTAGGGATAATATTAACCTTAAATGCTATGGTTGGCTCGTACTTATGAACAAAACTGCACAATTACCCTAGAAAATGTAATTGCACACTTTTGTCGCTCTCTTGGACAATACTGCACTAATAACCTGCTTGACCCAATTATGTTGTACTAGTTTCCAAGGTCTATGTAATCCAAAGTAAGATGCAACAAACTCAAAGATAAGTACTTGTGGAATTTGTGATACCAAATTGACCCCTATTCAATAATTTTTTGGGCCAACATTGATCCATGTGAAATACTTCCAAAATCCGATTTTCATTTCTCAATCTCATGTCAAACACTAAGAAATTTTAAAGTGCAAGCACATTGTATTTGTCTATTAGGCTATTTTAAGATGGTTTCCACATCATAATTGACTCTTGGTCGACCACCCTTCCCTTTTGTGCTAAAAATGAAAACTTTAAATTGTTTAAGCTTAAAATTCTTTCCATTCTTTTATTGTGGAAAAGGTACTCAAAGTTATGCAAGGGGTTTGGGTCCCATTTTTCCTCTGGATACAAAATATCATGTGAGTTAGCTATTATTCTAGTATCATGAAGAGCACTCTTCAAAAAAAATTCACATTGATCACCTCTACCAATTCTTGTTTATTTTTGAATTATATTAGAACTGGTCCTGTCTCCCAAAGCATGCAAAAGAGTGGGTACAAATTCATTCGTCGATTGTGTTCTAGGATATTTATATAAAGTAGTCAGGCACGTGTCTACAACTACAACTATTTGTGAGATCACGTCATATAAGTTGCACTTAAAATTTTTGATAAATATTTTAGTTTCTTGATTGGGTTGTACAAGGTTTATGGCACTAGACTGTGCATTGGAATGTTGTCCTTTAGCTATCTTTGCATGGTACTCTATAGGCCTATAGTTGTGAACCACTAGTTGCTTGGTTCCAACATGGTTGAGTCGAATATTTAACTTGGCATCAGCCCTTTTACTCATGGTGTTGACACCAATGCAATGATGCAAGAAAATAGTCCACTCGGGATGAACCACATCCTCAATGTGCTAGAGAACATATTTCTTATGAAAAATATTATAAGGCTCATGATCATATCCAAACTTGTTACTCCTGCTAGTAGCCTTTTTTTTTTTTTTAATTCCTGCAAATCATGTTTTTGGTTACATGTGCATATATATATCTTATTGATGTGAATCACACTTTGAAAGGTACCCCATAAGCTGAGTGGTCGGACCAACAAAATCTTGTTTATGACTACGTTGAGAAAATCTCCTCTTGTTGGTTTCAAGATCATTTTGATATATATTATCGATCATTCGAAAATGCACCTATTCCAGGCCCAAAATTTGTCCCTCAGTGTCGCCTTCATGTGGATTTGTTAGATGTTCGTTGTCTACATTTCCTTGTAAAAATATAGTGCATGAATGATTTTCCACATGTTCATGGAGGAGAATATCTTTGCATTTGATGTGATCTAGAGAGATTTTTTATTTGGGTCAAGCCCGTATTCTTCATCAATGTTTTTCTTGAAATTGATTTCATTCTTAGCATTGTAGTTGTAAATATCATTGAGGGTTTCATTACAGGTTTCATCAATCTTTTGGGGCTATCCAACTTCATTATTTTCAATAATAGAGCCATATAGAGGTGGAAATGGATCCGTATGACTAATAGCTTCATTAATTGGTTGTTTATAACATACCTTTTGTTTTTCTACCATGGAATATTCATGACATATGTCAATAACTTTGTCTTCTAGATGAGTATTGACAGTAAAAGGGAGAAACTGCCCTATCCCATCAGGATTGAGGAATAAATTTAGATCATAGGCATCAAAAATAGGGGGACCATCAAATTCCATGATATAGGATATTTGAGGGTTGAACTATAAAATTAATTTTTTCTTCACTCAGATAATCATGAGGGTCACATTATTACTTTCATGGTTTTGAAAAACCCTTTGAGTTATTAACCTCAAACTCTAGGAAACCATGATTACTTCCGTTTATTTCTTATGCGATCATGATTAAAATCAAAGTGCAACGTGGGGGTACATTACTGCTCTACTCAAACTCACAATGGAATGTCGAGGTGCCAAGTATATTACCATGAAATTATGAAGCTCCCTTACTTTCGTTGTTTGACAAAATAGGATTGGTGTGAATGAAGTGTAATTTTGTGACCTCAAAAGTGTTTTTAGGATTTAAACTATCAACAAGGGAAGCATGATCTTCATCTGCTTTTCAAATGGTTGATCCTTTTGGGTAGAAGCATGGTTTCTACCCAACTAGAACTACATACCTCTTCTATCATTGGTGGAACTATTCAAAAAAAAAATCATTTCCTATGTTTATTGCTTTTTCATGTTGGGCAGCATGACTAGCCTCCTCACAATGATGAAAATTATTATCATTCTCCTTTTTTCATGCAAATCTTTCATATAATCAAGGACACATACCAATTATTTGATGAGGATGGGGTTTTCTGCGGGGCTATGTTGGTCACAAAGTAGCTTGTCCATCATGAAAAAATCTTGTGAATTTGAAGGGTTCCTTTTAGTGATATTGTTATCATCTTCAAGAGGGGTGGGAGCTTCTTCTTCTTGTATGGCCGCCATAAGGTCTTGAAAGGTGTTTTCATCCCATATTATCTTTGGATCCCACGTTTAGCACAAAATTTATTGAAATCTTTTAAGTAGAATTCCCCACCAGTATCATATCTAAGAGAGGAAATATGACAACCTAATTGTTTCTCTATTAATGCTTTGAACCTTTGAAATTCATTAAACACATCATATTTTAATTATAGAAAATATACCCACATTTTTCTACTGAAATAATCAACAAACGGAAGGAAGTACCTAGCACTAGTGGTTGATGTCATGTTCGTTGATCCACATATGTCTGAAAGTACCAACTGAAGGACGCTCTATGATCTCCAAGCTCGTCCTTCATAAAATGGTATTCAATGTAGCTTCCCTTCCTGACAAGATCTTCAAACTCTATGGATATTCTACAGAATGTTCGGAAGTCCATATACTAGTTTCTCTCATGCCAATTGAGAGAGATAGGTCAGGTTGAGCTGCCCATGCCTATGGTGCCATAGGGGTGCTAGATTTTTCAATAAAAAATACCTTTAACTTACAATTTCTAATAAGATAAATATTCAAAAATCTTAAGACAGTGAAAGATAAGATATTCATCTAAAATGGATCATTATAATCTTGGAAATAGAAAGCACTCATCGTTGCATAGTTTCCCAAAAGGTCAAACAACCTCAATTATATGTTGAACCTACCACTTAATTTGAGGTTCAAATCCTAAGCCATCAAATTCTCAAGTGCAAAGGTGAAATAAGAAAGGTACGAGTCACTATAGGATATCAATGTTTCTTTTCAAATTTCTTCTTCCATCAACTAGAGGGAATGATGAGATCCTAGGAGCTTAAACTTTAGTGTTTTCAAACCTTGGGAACGAGTCACTATAGGAGATCAATGTTTCTTTTCAAATTTCTTCTTCCATCAACTAGAGGGAATGATGAGATCCTAGGAGTTTAAACTTTGGTGTTTTCAAACCTTGGGAACATATGACATGAATCATATGAAATGTTTATTTCCATTAAGCATGAGGGTAGAATTATTAACTTAAATGGTCTTGAACACAATCCCTCTAGATTTGTCTATTCAAATGTGAGGACACCCACTCTCATAAAGGACATGTTGGGAATTTAAACTTTAGTGTTTTCAAACCTTGTGCACATATGACATGAATCATATGAAATGTTTATTTCCATTAAGCATGAGGGTAGAATTATTAACTTAAATGTTATTTAACACAATCCCTCTATATTTGTCTCTTCAAATGTGAGGGCACCCACTCTCATGTTCACATTTACTAATATTGGCCTTTAGGAAAAGATAAAAAATATATATAAATTGGACTAATGTATCAATCCATGTGAACGTGATACCCATTCGCTCTCTCACACACTCAATGTGCAAACTTTGTCTCCTAAAGGACATGATTTGGGCAGTATATTAGTTGCCTCAAAAACTTAGGTTCGATTCAATTCTTCATGCAACATGATACTAAGAAGTTGCTAAGTTGTCTCCTAGTAATATGCTAAACTGGTCAGAATAAGTTCAGCAATTCTAGATGACTCTCATGGTGTTGAAATGTTATTTAATCTTACAATTTGGCATACTTTCTTAGTCCCACAATGCTAAAAAACTTTCCTCAACTATTAATCCTAAAGAAGCCCAATAATGGGTGAAGATGGATAGTCCATCTTGATTTTTCTCACATGTCTTCCATCTCACTTAGACACTTATTTTGGGAACTCTTATACATTTACTATGTCAGTTTGCTAAGGCCTATGACGGGCAAAATAAATAACAAGTGTGTGCAAGCAGCAACACACTTGACTATATTGAACTCGGCCTAGTCTTATGATGGATGTACATTTCAAGGGCTTCTTTCCTAATTCAAAATCGTTGAAGATATATAAAGTAACTGTTTCATTTGTCCTACAATTCCAATAGTGCACATGGCAAGCTTCTCTGCAAATCTCTTTTGCTGCATATGGTAGACCTCTAAATAGACTAAGCTTGTACTAGCATAATGCAAACATGATTTGCAAGTCACCATTGTGTTTTGGTTTCTAAAGGCTGCTGCATTATTGACTGACTAGTGAAGTATCAACCTGTGAATAAGTTTCAAGCTTTGGAGAAGTCACAATATATATTATAATTTTGTCTTGCAGATTGGCCTCTTGACCAATTTTTTCTAGGAATTCCTTTTATGAAAAAATAAGCTCTTTCCTAACAGGTTATGACCCTCTTGAAAATACCAGGTTCACTAGAACATTGGAAGCAAATATCTAATGCACGCATCATGCTACCACAACAAGCCATTGTAGAAAATAGAAACCAAGGTGAAAAAGGATCTAGAGCTACATTGTAGACGTGTTACAGTAACAATACTTCCTTGAATGGATATTCTCCAACGTCCATAGCATTACCACAAATAATCATATTTTTTATTTAACTCCAAATAATATACATTCCAATAAGAAGATGTCAATCAGAGTTTTACCTTGTGGCAATGATTTTCCTTAGGCCCTGCTCTTATTTTCAGTCAAAAACTAGATTTCCTATATTGATGATGTTCCTACTGTAATATGACAATTATCGGACAACTATCTCACTGTAATTCTAGATCAAATGAGCAGTGTACCAAATAATAAAGAAACTGAAAATGATAGTAGATATTGCAAGGTAAGGAACTAAATAGGTAGTACGCATGATATTTTATTCCATAATTCACTACCTTTCCCATTTATAAAATAGTTTCCCCAACAATTCCACTCCATATTAGTTCTTTATGTTGCTATTTATTGAGATTTTGGCTCACACAGGGATTACAATCAGCCTTTCCACATGAGATACATATGGCTTATGCAATTGGCATACCATTGCTATTATTGTAACTAACATTTCCTGATAAGAAGTTACAGTTGAAACATTGAATTTACTTGTTTTGGCTTCCTAATTGTTATGTATGGCATATATAATACCACCTGTCCATTGGGATTCATACGTGACCAAATGAAAAAGGCTTTAACTGTTGCTAAATGGAAAAATGTGACAGGCTAGGATTGGAGGGGTTTTGTGAAAATTATAATGAAAAATAAAAAAGTGAAGGCTTTCATCTCCAATTCAGTGATAGAATGATTTCCTATTTATAATATTATAGATTTATTATTATTATTATTTGTTTGTTTGTTTATTTCTGACTGTTTCTCCCTGGTAAGTGTGTTTCTCAAGTTTGTCAGCTCTGAATGCTAAACACGCTGCTTGATGTCTTGCAGTGGAAACACCTCACATGTTAGCATAGGTCCAAGATCTATTTCTAGTACAATAGCGCAAATTGTGGAAGATTTGGTAAGTGCTTGCTACTGAAAGCCTTGCCACTGTGACCCAAGTGCTATTTGGCCACAAATATAAGGTTAGTGCATTGGGAAAAAGAGAATGTTGTGTGCGTTGATGCTACACATAGGGCATCTTTTTTCAAGCCCTTTTTCCCATCATGTGCAAGATTAGTTTGCATCTACAAGATGCACATAGCATTCTCTTTGCCCAATAATATAACCTTCTAGTGTTGCATGAGCTTCTAGCCTCTTTATACTAAGGAATTGTCTATAAATTTGTCACTCTTGGTTCGTAGTTATCCTGTGAGTTTAGTATAATTGCAAGACTTTTGCCTTCACATTCCTTCTCAATGTTTATGCCATAACCTTAGAGCTACTCGGGTTTGGGGTTGTTCCCTAGATATCTCTTAGGGTCTGGACCAACCTGCTCATCTACTAGCAGCATTTCTATACCTCCAGCAGGTATATAACTCATCATAGGCTTTTTTGTTTCTCCAAAATATTGTTACTCTCAAAGGGTGCATTCTAATTTAAGATTATTTCTCCCACAACTCAACATGATGTGTGCAATGTGATGCATGTTGGGTGATTTTTATGGCTTCTACAAACTAGTTATTAGACAATTTTTCTAACATCTTAGGAAGGAGCTACTTAGCGATGGCTTCCTCTCTTACAATTGCTGGTATTAATTGTTCATTAGTATATTGAAAAATTCATTGTCGAGGATTAATGTTTCAATTTTATCAAGTGTCTCTTGTTTCATATTCAACACAAGATGGACTTTTCATGCACTCATTTCATTGGATTAAGGCTTCCTGGCATGCCTTGAATATTGAAAGCAAGTTACAAAAGCGATCCCTAAAGATGGAGCATCATTGACAACAATTCAAGCTCCTCTCAGTGGATGTTTTCTAATCCCTCTTCTTCTGCTCCTTCCCCTTGTCATCTTCATTTGTTTACAAGGCATGACAAAGATACACGTAAGTATAAATTTAATCCCAAAATAAATTGTAATGATAGTGGAAATGTTACGAGAATATTGTTATTATCACTAATAGTCTGCCCATTCTAATGAGAAATGCCTTAAGCAAAGAGTTCTCAACACATATTTCAGTGGTTGAGAAAAAGGGAGGAGAAGGTTAAAATGATTATAGTCAACAATCCCAGTTACATAAATGGTTTTTGTGGACTTCCCAATCCATGGTGGGAATGCCTCTGCTACTAAGTATGGTAATTCTAACAATTCAAAAATAAAATGGAAAAACAATTCTAAGCCCACAATTAGTCTTAATCATCATTGACTACTTCACTTGAGACAAGGATGATTTGTTTGTGAAAAACTGTTACATTATAGTTAATGGTAGTGATAAAAATATTATTTCACAATATCATGTGACTTTTCTTAATTTTCCTTCAAAATGTAAACCTTGGTCTAAAATTTAAGGGTTGGATGAAGGATAAGGAACCATTGCAAATTATGAAGGTCCGTCAATTCACTTTTGCTATTTACCACTCTTTGATAGTATTAAGTATGATGGCACTCTTGTTGACTGTTGTGGTCTCATTCCTTGGAGGGTTTTATCAAAACGACTACATTGCCTTGAAACTTCCCTATTTTTGCAGAGAAGTTAGCGTCATGCTAGTGATTAATTTGAAACTGTATTTTAGTGGAAAAATTCACATTTTTTTGGTGGAATAGTTCATAATTTATTCTGATATTTTTGTGCAAGTGTAATAGTCACGATGATAATTGTGTGGTTTACTTCAAAGGGTTCTCAGTTCTTTCTAGATACGATTTTCATCATTTTCTTTGAATACTTCTGTAGTGCTCCTGAGGTCCATGTTGTTATGTTTATTGGTTGTTTCTGTGGAAACTTTTTCCTGAGGTTTGGCAAGGTAAATCCAAATGCAAAAAAATATTATTTTACATATTAATATTTTTTCAAGACATTCTTGTGTGATACTTGAATTTCATAAATCTAGATTTCTATTTCGTTATCTATATCAATATATAAGAACAAGCCCATGGATTATTCATATTTCTCAAACTGTGGAGTTGCTCCTTTCCTGTTGCCATGTTATTTTATATTGTTATGTTGTGATTCAAATTTCTAGTTGTGCTTTCCATTTATTCTCCTACGTAGTACATGCTTTGTTATATTATATCAAAATTTATTCTTATTGTATTTTTATTATGTATATTGAACGTATTATTTCTAACAACTGCTAGTTTAAAGTCTATTTTAAAGTCTAATTCTTTAAAGGGTGCTAGCTCAATGGAAGAGCACCTGCTTTACAAGCAGGAGGTTGGTGGTTCGATTCCATCGTGCCCTGATATTCATAGGGAATGACGATGATCAGTTTTTGGTGATGGATTCTCTTTTGACCATCACCAATGAGCTTATGGTGACATTTTTCGACCCTCGCCAAAATATGAAATGGTGACAGTCAATGAACACCACCATATATACACATCAATAGTGACAATCGTTAAAGGTCTGTCACCATAAATATTTGTTGTTGATATGAAATGGTGAGGGTCATTGTTTGTCATTATAGTAATTATTCATGACGAACCTTGATATCACCAATGCGTTTATGGTGGCGGTCAATCAACGTCGCCATATATATGCACCAATAGTGACGGCCATGAAAGGTTCATCACAAAAAATCGTTGTTGTTCATATGAAATGGTGATGGTCACTATCCGTCATTATAATCAATATTCATGATAGACCTTGAATGTCACCATAACACATACTTTCGACGACGCCACCTTTGGTGACGTTCAATTTTTTGGTGACGGAGGCTATTGTCTATCACCATTTATTATATGAAATGGTGACGATCACTATCTGTCACTATAAATCATTATTTTTGATGGACCTTGAATGTCACAAAAACACCTATACTTTCGGCGATGCCACCTTTGGTGACGTTCAATTTTTGGTGACGAAGCTTCTTTTGACCCTCACCAATGAACTTATGGTGACCATTTGTGCCCCTTACCAATGTCGTTTTTTCTTGTAGTGTTAGATACTGGGTTATCCATAGCATTACCATACCTTCTCTGTTCATTTCAAGTTGGTTATTTGTCAGCATGGGTTTGGCTTATGATGTGTTCGGGAGCCCCTGGCCAAATGAGTATTTCACAGAAAGTCGACAAGAGGTTCCATTAGTAACTGGTCGTTTCGATCCGTTAGAGCAACTTGATGACTTTACTAGATCTTTTTAGGAGGCACTAATGACTTTAGATAGAACTTTTCCAATTTTTACAGTTAGATGGTTGGTCATTCACGGGCTAGTTGTCCCTACAATTTTTTTCTTGGGATCAATATCGGTAATGCAATTCATCCAACGATAAACTTTATACTAAAGGAAGAGGAAGTATATAGATATGAAACCAACGAACCCAATGAACCCGAACAACTAAAGTGTTGAATTGAATCATACCAATCTCTACTAGGGGTTGCTACTAATTTTTTTACTTGCTGTTCCATTCTCCAATTATTTTTTCAATAAGGAAAAATGAGAATATTCTCACTTCATTTGAAGAGATCCAATACTCATAATTATCTATGCTATGATTGTTTATGTCTCGAGTATGCCCACTTAATAAAATGTGAAAGGGAGTAAGATAAATGGCTGATACCACTGGAAGGATCCCTCTTTGGTTGATAGGTACTGTAACTGGGATTATCGTGATTGGTCTATTGGGTATCTTTTTCTATGGTTCATATTCCAGATTAGGGTCATCCTTATAGTAGGGGAAATGCACTTACTGTGGGAAATAGTATACATGCGAAAGTGAAAAATCGATAAGGCCCCCTTCAAAGAAGAGTAAGGCCTTATAGAAATTTCTTTTTGAGATTGTTTCTACATTAATATGAATTAGAAGATAAGATTCATACAAATACAATGATTCTTTCATTTACTTCATTCAATGCCTTTCATTCAAGTGATGATTCAATCTATTCTTCCGCTATATGATTGGAAAAAAAAGTTGGATCGATCCAATTTCAATCTCTATCAAAGGAACAACAGAAAAACGGAGAATATTAAGTACTAAATACTTGCTCATTTCTCTAATGGGATATTATTCAAAGTTTTTGTAAAAACCCAAACTATGAGAATATAAATGTGCAGATATAATCTTTTCTTCTCTTATTTTGGCTTACAAAATAAAATAGGAGGAAAAACACCTTTTATTTATTTTATCTCATTAGGAACGAACCCTATCAAAAAAAATTATAGGGTTTGTTTTTATGAGTGATATTTCCCCTTACTTGTTTTCTCTTCCTTCTTTATTAATTTTAAGCTTCCTCAATATAGCATACAAAATAATCTTCAATTTACGAAGGAGTTGACAAATAGGATAGGATCGGAAACCCAATTAGTTCCTCTTATCCTGAAAAAAACCGGACAATTGCGTCAAATATTTTCGACGAAGAATAATGGATAAATAATGGGATCATAGAAAATAGGAATCTTCTCAAAGATTGCTTAGTTATTCTCCTCATCTCTCCTCCCTGCAATCTATCTCTATTTTAAAGATAAGGAAAGAAGGGAATGGCATGTATATAGTACACGATTAGCATATGGGGATCGTTCAACAAGTTGATCTGTCCAGTGCTTATGTAGTCACTCCCTATTTCAAATTTATTCAAATTTAGATATATCTACATGAACATTTTATCAAGAATATATAATTGAGTAGAAGGATAAAAGGCTCTCCATCTCCAAAGGGGTATTCATTTTTGAATCAATCAGTAAACTTCATGTTCAAAAAATATATGGACCTAAAGATTCATCTCGACCAATTGAAATTTCTCAAATTTTTTCTTCTTAAGGACCAAAAATATATGTGTCAGAATGGAAGATGCTAAGAATAATAAAAGACCTTTAACACGTAATGGATCTTGAAGTACTATCTCTGCATCTCCTTGCCCAAATCCACCCATATTAGGGTTATTCGTTAATGATTGATTGACCTTGATCAATTCGCCTTCTGAAATAAGAAGCTTTGGTCCTGGAGGTACAATGTCAACCACTTTCCCACCATTTGATGTATTATCGATAGTTATCTCATATCCACCCTTTTCTTTACATAAAATTTTGCTAACTCTTCCTGTAGTTGAAGCACTATAGACCGTATTGTTGCTCTTACTCCCTTCGAGATAAATTTGTCCTCTTCCTCTATTACCACCCACATGTATGAGATATTTCAGGAAGTGAGCTTCTTTATCAGTAGTAAGATCTGGTGAAAGGATGGGGAATACAAGTTCACTATATTTTTTACCAGGAACAATACCTATTACAATATGTTATTTTGATTGGAAAGATAGTTCTGAAAATAAATATTACCTGTATTTTGTCTAATATTAGGCGAAATATGATCTAGAGGAGCTAATTCAAAGCCCTCGGGTAAAATTAGAACAACTCCTGCATTTAAATCCCCTTTCTTGCCATTAGCAAGAACTTGTTTCATTTGCGTATCATAGGGGATCTTAACAATTGCTTCAAATACGGTATTGGGAAGCATGGACTGTGGAACCTCAATATCCATAGGTTTTTTTTCCAAGTTACAATTGGCACATACAATAATTCCAGTGGCTTCTCGGGGATTTTCATAACCCCGGTGTGCAAAAATGGGATATGCATTCAAAATGGATGTCTGATTTATGATATGTATCATGACCAGGACGGAAATTAATCGAGTCATCTTTTTCATCCTTTCATAAGTATTTCTATTTTTCATGGTTCAATTATTGGTTCTAAATAATTTTTCGGGTGATAGTAGGTAGCTATCATAGTTAGCTATCAAAAATTCTGCTACTATATTGATTCAACCAAACCTAAAAATAAGAAATCGGAAGTCTCGCACCAGGAAAAGAATGAAGGGGAGGAATAGCTAATTCTTGAACATGGCAAACACTTTATTATTTTGTTTCAATTGTTTTGGTTAGAGAAAACAACCTACCTATTCTTTATTCATTCATCGAATGATAGATTACTACAAGTGAAGGAGATATACGATTGAAACGACGGAAGATCCAATATTTCAAAATCGTATCTAATATGACTGGAAAAGTTGAAACAAGACTAGATATAATTCGTTCATTATGGGAAAATCCATAATTTTCAGAGATTGAATCGATCATCATTTCCCAACCATGGGGTGAATGAAACCCAATACATAGATCAGTTGCTAAAAGAATTAGAAAATCTTTCATTGTATCGCTCAGACTATAGAATAATTCTTGGATCCAAGAATTGATAATGGCAAGTTGATTCTTACCTAGAATGAGATAAGCACTTATAAAAGCAAAACCTATTAGATTTGTTAATAAATGTGAGATTATCTGGATACAATATTCATTGTACATTTCGACCAATTGGATCATTTCTTTGTGAATCTCTATACGAAGATCCCGTGAATGTGTTCCCGAAGAATCTTCCACCATTATTTCTAACAAGAATAGTTCTTCAATTTTCTCAAATATTCCCAGAGCATTTTCTTCCTGGAGATAATAAAAAAAAAATCTGAGATTTACCCATATTCCACCAATTTGTAACCCAAGGCTCCAAACCTTTCCATAATGAAATAGGAATTACCCAAGGCATTCCTACTAAACATGTAAGATATAATAAGGAAGTTAATGCTTTATATTCAACCACTTCCAATTCGTGAATCGCTAATGAACCTGATTCACTTGTTAGTTTTGTCCGAAATCTAGACAAAGTACGAGTGATAGAATGAGGTATGGGATCCATAGATTGATCTATTGCATAATTGTTTGATCCCAATAAAAAAATATCCTCGGGAAAAAAAAAAAAAAAAAAAAAAAGTAAAAGGTTTGTTCAAAATGGGTGAGACGGAGCATAAGGAGATCATTCCCAGATATCTGATCATCCCAAATCATTTCTATCTGGACCAATTAGCTATTCATTTTTTCATCTTCTTCTTTTTTTAGAAGAATAACTTGAAGTAACATAAGTCTTATTCATTGCCAATATCCTTTGAATCTTGATCACTAGATCGATCCTTTACGAATATTTCCCCAGTTATCTCCAGAGATGACATTTATATCTAGTAATTTTTCTTTTTGATACATCATATTCATCTACTGGCTCTATAAGCTCACTCTCTCTAGGATAGAAAATTATATGGCGTGTTCGGGAACTACCAAAGCTCGGTCTGATTCATTCCATTTAGTAGGAATTAACTGCATGATATTTTTCTCGGACAAATACCAGTTCTAATTTCACTTATTTCTTTTTATATATTACCTCTTCCTATTCCTATACTATTTCATAGAAATAGTATATTGTTTGTAAAGATCCCGTTCCATTTCCATACAATGAAATTTTAATTTTTATTGAAATTTATATGTATGGAAATATTGAAATTTCCTGATTGGATATTGATTCATGTTCCTCGATTCAGGCCATATTCAAATGTCTTGACATTTGAATGTATGTCAAGGATAAAGACACTCCTACATTTCAAAACCCTTCAATGGATACCCACAAGAAACGTGCTAATTCAACGACTTTTTGTTCGATCTCCCTTAGGTTCACATTATCACCAATACGAGTTAAAGAAATGTCTTTTTGGCCCTTTATTTCAATATAAAGAACACGATGAGGGGAAATACCTTCTTGAATTTCCGTTTTTATCATCTGAATATCCTTCATAAGAAATCGTGATAAAATACGATGATTTATTCCGGGAAATCCCCAATGAAAAAGACATACAATTCCTTTTTTTTTATCGAACTTATTATAGCCACTACCCACATTGAAAAAAATTGTGCACCACAGATAAGAGCTAATGAACAGACCTGCAATACCATAAAAACACATTACAATTCCTTATGGAACAAAGAGTATTTGTTGAGATGAAAATAGGGGTATCAGGTTCTCACCAAAATAACTTGAGATCCCGACCAGGAAAAAATCCTTGTGAACCCAGAAAGAGGATACAAGCCCAAAAGAAATTACTTATTTTCCGAGACCCTATTATAGGTTCTATCCAGAGCCATTTGGATCAACGATTCATAAAAAATTGTATTCAATTCCATCTTATTGAAGTTGAGGGAATAGCCAAATTTTTTATCCTTTTTGTTCCCAAACTCTTATGAACTAGCTATCTATATACATAGCTAACATTTCAGTTAAGTCAGCCAAGTTTGGATTCTTGTCCATTCTTACCATCCATTTAAAAATGGTCCTTCCTTAATTTCTCAATTTTAGAAACAACACTGGATCAGTGGAGTATAAATATCTCCTGGAATATATATGTATACCGTATGAAAAAAGAAAACCGACCACATTAAAATATTGACCCATACCTAAAATAGAACTCTTATAGACAAAAAATAGGTCTAAATATCCACATTATTTATTTAGACTCATTCATATATGAATGAGTCTAAATAAATAATGTGGATATTTAGACCTATTTTTTGTCTATAAGAGTTCTATCTTATATCATCTAAAATAGATATAGATATCCTATATGTTCTACAATTGAAAGATCCAAACCCATTTCTTAAATCTGATTTGATCAGATTCATAAAATCTCGTCATTCTAAATATACAGATGAGAAAGAACCATTGTAATTACTGGAATTAATAAGCCGACTAAAGGCACCAGAAAATAGGGTAGGATAGAGGGTAGAAAGGGTAAGTTAAAGGGTAGGCTAAAGCGTAGGTTAGGAATTATCATAGAACGTGAACCTTACTTAATCAATGTTTATCCATATTACAAAGAATGATTATAAGATAAAATAATTGATGCACAACAAGAAAAAAGGACATTGGGGAGTGGCGAAAATGGTCACCATAAGCTCATTGGTGAGGGTCAAAAGAGCCTTCGTCACCAAAAATTGAACGTCACCAAAGGTGGCGTCGCCGAAAGTATAGGTGTTGTGGTGACATTCAAGGTCCATCACCAATAATGACTTATAGTGACTGATAGTGATCATCACCATTTCATATGAGCAATGGTGACAGACAATAGCCTCTGTCACCAAAAAATTGAACGTCACCAAAGGTGGCGTCGCTGAAAGTATGTGTTGTGGTGACATTCAAGGTATGTCACAAATATTGATTATAATGACGGATAATGACCGTCACCATTTCCTATGAACAACAATGATTTTTTGTAATGGAACTTTCATGGTTGTCACTGTTGGTGCATATATATGGCTATTTTCATTGATCATCACCATAGACTCATTGGTGACATCAAGGTCCGTCACGAATAATGACTATAATGACAAGCAGTGACCCTCACCATTTCATATCAACAATAAATATTTATGGTGACAGGCCTTTAATGGTCATCACTATTGATGCGTATATATGGTGGCATTCGTTGACTATCACCATTTCATATTTTGGCGAGGGTTGAAAAATGTCAGCATAAGCTCATTGGCGATTGTCAAAAGAGCATCAGTCACCAAAAAACTGATCGTCATCATTCCCTATGAATATCAGGGCAAAATGGAATCGAACCACCAACCTCCTACTTGTAAAGCAGGTGCTCTTCCATTGAGCTAGCATCCTTTAAAGAATTAGACTTTAAACTAGCAATTGCCCCTAAAGGTGCAAAGATGCACCAAAGGAATAGAAAATCTAAGAAGATCAAAAGTTGCTAGAAATAATATGTTCAATATACATAATAAAAAGACAATAAGAATAACTTTTGATATAATCTAACAAAGCATGTACTACGTAGGAGAATAACTGGAAAGCACAACTAGAAATTTGAATCACAACATAACAATATAAAAAGAACATGCAACAGAAAAGGACCAACTCCACAGTTTGAGAAATATGAACAATCCATGGGCATGTTCTTATATATTGATATAGATAACAAAATAGAAATCTAGATTTATGAAATTCAAGTATCACACAAGAATGTCTTGAACAATTACCAATATGTAAAATAGTATTTTTTGCATCTGGATTTACCTTGCAGAAGCTCAGGAAAACATTTACACAAAAAAAACCAATAAAAATAACAACATGGACCTCAGGAGCACTAGAGAAGTATTCAAAGCAATTGATGAAAAGTGTATCTAGAAAGAACTGAGAACCCTCTGAAGTAAACCACACATTTATCATCGTGACTAGTACACTTGCAAAAAAAGATCAGAATAAATTATGAACTATTCCACTAAAAAACAGTGAATTTTTCCACTAAAATACAGTTTCAAATTAATCACTAGCATGATGCTAACTTCTCTGCAAAAATAGGGAAGTTTCAAGACAATGTATAATAGCTTGCATGGCAATCACGTTGATAAAACCTCCCAAGGAATAAGACCACAATAGTTAACAAGAGTGCCATCATACTTAATACTATCAAAGAGTGGTCAATAGCAAAAGTTAATTGATTGACCTTCATAACTTGCATTGGTTCCTTATCCTTCATCCAACCCTAAAATTTTAGACCAAGGTTAACATTTTGAAGGAAAATTAAGAAAAGTCACATGATATTGTGAAATAATATTTTTATCACTACCATTAACTATAATGCAACGGTTTTTCACAAACAAAGCATCCTTATCTAAAGTGAAGTAGTCAATGATGACTGAGAATAATTGTGGGCTTAGAATTGTTTTTCCATTTTTTTTTTGAATTGTTAGAATTACTGTACTTAGTAGCAGCTGCCAAGACGAGGCTAAAATCATACTTGACTCATACCACCCTGTAAATAACCATAGTTTACCCAGCCAACACAAATTCATGCTTCAAAGACTAGTTTCAATAATAAAATACATTTCTTAGAGTCATGCCAATTAATATTTTTTCAATGAAAGCTACCTTGAAATATCTGGTACATGCACCCTGGTTAACACTATAGTAACGGACTTCAGTTTCCCCATCACAAGAGCAAATAAGATCTTCATTGTTTGGATGGAAATCAAGAGACATTACAGACCCAGTATGACCAAAAAAAGTACGTAAGGTATAGTTTGGTTGCAAGATACAAAAGAGCATTTGAGCTATCAGACAACAAAAATACAAGATTAACCCTAATTTTGACTTAATAAACGAAGCATCGTTAACATGTACAGAAGGTAATTAATACAGAAATTGAAACAAGAACTGTACAAGCTTCAAATGAATATTCATTTACAGAAATTGTGATCTATCAGAAATACCCTAGTAAATATTGCATACATCAACCACATTCATACAATCATTCAAGTAATTATGACCAGTTAGCTTTTTATTCAATTAAAATATGCATAAAGCTGTTACATTATTCATTTAATCATTTCATCAAATCTAATATATTTACAAATGGCCACAGTGAAGCTTGAAAATGCAACTACTCACACAAGTTACGTGAGCTGGACTCTAGGGATAACAAAGTTCAGTCTTTCTTTTAAAGAAATCCAAAGGGAGATCATCATTTTTCTTTAAAACAAACACAATGTTGTTTCTTTCAATGTTACACAAGGATATGATACCGAAGGTAAGGGACATGCTCCCCATGCTCCCAACACTACTAGGACATGGGTAATCCAAAAGGGGTTTTTTTCCCCATAGTAAGGAACATCCCTCTCAAAAAATGAGATTCTCCCATACTCCCTTTTCACTGAAGTCCTATGTTTCCAGGTGTGATATGCCTTTTTTCTATACCTCTTGTAAATAATGCTATGAATTTTAATCCATGTAAATGATGTGGAAATGTAAACATTGACTGGGCTGAGAGGAAGTAGTTGGTGAGACTAGGAAGAGAGGCGTCGTGGGATCAACAATAAAGGTTCAAGCAGGCGAGCAAGGTTCACTCATAGGGAGTATGCTAGGATAGGCATACAATATTGTGAAGTGATCTCGAATAAGAAAGGATATCAAGGAGCAGTGTAGGCGCAAGAGCGAAGTATACAGGTGGAGACACAACTTTGTTTCTGAATAATTGTGGGGGAGCGGGTGGAACACAGTGTGCTCTGGATTCCTCTTTGGCAGCGTGGAGAATCTATGAATTTGGCTACCTATAGGTATTTACAGGAGGAAGTATTGTGTGCTCTGTATCCCTATTGTGTAGATGGAGACATAGAGGCTATGGTTATCTACAGTTATTAGCAGGTGGAAGCATTGTGGGCTCTGGAATCCCCGCAAGTGGGTGGAGACACTGTGAACTTAGGTTCCTGTATGAATTGGTTGATTGGCATTAGTGTGAATTCCATTGAGCTTGGGGGTGATCAACTGCAAGAAATATTTCAATGCAGTTGACCTATGGTTGGGTGAAGAGTGGAAGTCCCTCCCTCAATTTCCAATCATTTAAGTTAACAGATAAGTATTTTTACGTGTAAATATATATGTTGCACTATGAATGATGACTGATGTGTTTGTGTTATATAAATGTATGCATTAGCATTTATATGAAGGAATTTGCGAAAATTGAAATATCATACACTTTATACATTTTTTAAACCAAGTGAGAAAATGATCAAAATTCAAAAGAGTGTCATTTACAAACTGGTTGACCAAATGGATTGAAACAAGTATCATTGGAAAGCTTGTGAAAAATTGAATTCAACAAAGCAATCAAAACAAAATTTCAAGGAAGATAAAAAAATGACAAAAACGTAGGATAATTAACTTAATGAAAGTCCTAAAAGGTGTTTGGCCAAAAATTTTGTAGAAAGGGTCCCCATTATTTGAAGTATATAAGTCAAAAATGGGGGGGTTGTGTTTTACCACAACAATGGCGACATGCAGGAGAAAAACCAATTATCTCTGATTAAAGATAATGAACTTAAATTTACCCAAAGGTTAAAAATAATTGAATTCATGAAATTGTCTAACAGTAAAACATTTCCATAGTTCTACATAAATAGAGTAAGCAATATGAGTTTGTAAATATAAGTACTTAAAATAGACTCGAGTAAAAGTAATGAATCTAAACTTGGGAAAATTATTTTAAAACTACCTCATATGAAAAATAGAAGAAGGTAGAGATAGGAGTTTTTTGATAAAGCATATATCCATTTTATGATTCTCTCTAACATCACTTCCCTGCCACCAAGCCTGAACTGTACTCCGATGAAGTTGTCTTTTATGCCATACAAGCTTAGTCCTGCTGCCAGCTAGCATCCATAGCCCCGACGAGTTTACTTGTATTTCCGATTCTTCCTATTTTAATCACTCTTTTGATAAGTGCATTTGAAAGCTTTCTATTTATGATGTATTTGAGTGAAAGAGGTGGGATGGTAATAGATATTTATGTTTAATTGACATAATAATTTTATAATATTTACTCCAAATTCTTTCTCTGGAACTATCAATCAGAGGCTTTTTATGTGGAGGGGTGGGAGGGATTCATTGTGTTAAACTCAAATCATTTACTTCCGTGGAAAAGTAAACTCAATCACTTAGAAAATATGTGTGTTCCTCCATGAAAAATATTTAAAGAAAGATGGTTTTATGATTTCATAAAGATATGCCTTTAATGATAAATGAAATTCACTTAAATGGATAGAATAAAAGATATCCCACGTATGTCAATCATTGTTAGGTAAGAGAAAGACCTTTTGCATAAATCATGGCAGAGTCATCGAAATCAAAACAAAACTGAAAGCATAAGGAAAGGAATTCCTAAACTAAAGTAAGAAAATAAATCAGTGAATAAAAAAAAAATGAAGAAAGAAAAAACTAAAAGAAAAGAAAATTTAAAAGATAAACTCCAACAAGACCGCTTATATAAATTTCTCCACAAAGGATTTATAAAAGAACATAAGCATATGTACGTTCATTCCTATTTTGAGATTTTATTTTTTTATCTTGCAGAGTTATAAGAAATGGAGTTTTCAAAATTTAGAGGGTGAATAGCAGTGATGATAGATAATACACTGAATGAGAATTCTCTGTTTGTTGCAAATTTCCTTCTTCAAGACAAAACCTGCATAAAAGCATCTTAACTATTTTCTAATAAAAGTAATGCTTTGAAGATAAATACTAGAGGTCTAGAAAATCCCCAATTTAGTTGATTCGATGAGGATCATTACTGTTTCTTTCAATAATCTCAAAAAAAAAAAAAAATGGATTTCGAAAACTAATCTAGTAGAGGTACGAAAGGTTCATGAAGACCTATAAAAACATATTTCAAAATCAGAAAAACTAAAACTGAAACAAGTGAAGAAATGAAAATAAATGAAAGTGGGCACACGAAACTTACCATTGGAGAATTGCATTTAATATTACCTGAGAAAGATGATTTCCTCCAATACAAGTTAACTTATTTCTTTAATTAGAATTGGAAACATGAAGAAGTTAAATTGATAAAAATCTTATTGACCCAAAATCATTATTTATTGAATCTAAACTGAAGCAAGCAATAAACTAAAAGAAAGCAATGTTTTATGTTCAAGGAATCGGAAATAAATTGAATTCATTAGAAATGAGGATGAAGATATGTTATTTCATGAATTGCAACGATGTATTTTCTTTTTGTTTCTTCCGTTCTAGATTTATATCATCCCCAAAATATTAAATTTGATTCAAAATCCCGAAAAATGTAACAGTATATAAAGAGGATTTGAATCTCTATTTGATAAGTATGGAGAGAAATTCAGAATAAAAGAAAATTAAAATTACGAATTAATCATCGGTATATTACCTTGCTGAATTTTTCTCATCGCAAGATTCTTTGTCATGCATAACTTAAAAGTTGCAACTTCCACCTTTTCCAATATGCGATTGAATTTTTATAATAATTAAAATATAATGGTGAAGAGTCGTATATTGGAATCTATTGCATCGTAAGATCTTAAGACACACCTTTATTTGATTTTTGCAATGCAATATATTAGTTGCAATGGAAAAGTCATGATATGAACAGATGCGATATTGAAGAATAGTCCTTTCAGAAATGTGAATGAAATGAAATGCTGACAGTATTCTACTGATGGCGGAAATTTGATAAAAAAATGTGGCACATTGGTGGGACCAGTTTTGAACTTTATAAGAGATCGGTGATCGACAGATTTGAGCATGGGATGTAACGATATTGATACACCGATGTGTGATGAAGCACGAACCCGTTGGTTTTATTATATGTTTTTAATTACATATCGGATCTGGGACATCAGAACCTATAAACATATGTCTCTAGGAAATTTATGATTTATGAACGGACACGATATCTTTCGAAAATGAATTTAAATGTTGTATCAGGTACGAGGTTTTGTGGACGTTGCAATTTTTAGCGAATTCATTTTATCGGATAATGAGGGAGAATGAATATTGGAAGAATTGCATCAGAGGTTTATTATCCGGAAATGGTAAGAGTTGCCTCCGATTAAATATTTCGATACAAAATATTGTGATATAGATGATACGATATCGGAAGAAAAAGTTCATCGGAGATCGGAGGGAATGGGCATATCAGGGGCTCAGATATATTTGGAGTATGCTCATTTCAGAACCTATGATATGCAATTTGCGATATATGATGAGCCATAAGTGGGGTTGATGATTTCTTAAAGTATTCAATTCAAAAAGAAAGTGATTGATTTAACTTTTCTTTAAAATAAATAATCCTTTAATATTTTAGTTAATTGTTAGAGTATCTGATTGGAAAGTAATTTTACTAAATCTTCCTTATGAAGAGAGTTGTGAAATATAATGATGTGATATGATTCTTCTGAAAAATTATAAAAACTTATTAGGATTTCAATGAATAGAAGAAAAATTAAATAATCCTCAAATTTAGACGAAATCATAAATACTTCCCTGAACATGTTGCGGATTTGAGAAGATCTGGCTGCTTGTTTATCTTAAGTCTTCATAATCAAGTCAATGAAGACCTACAAACAAACAAAAAAATAGAAATAAGAAACAACCTTTGAAAATTAAAACTAACAATAGATGATGGTGAGCATGTAAACACATACCTGGAAGAAATTGACTGTAACTTTTACCTCTTGAGGCTTCAAGTTCTCCCAATTTTTCTCAAAATTTGTATAAGTTTAACATCGCCTTCTTATTTTAATCTAAAATGCAAAGTAATGAATTTTTTCAAATTGCATCCACCTCAAATTTATATCAGAGGAAAACAGTGGTGAAAACGAGCTCTTTTTTCAGAAATACTTATGAATCAAAAATTGTCAAGTTGTAGTGAATCCATGGAATTTCTTCATGTGTGATCAATGTGATGAATTTTGAAAAACAAGGCAATTGAAGGCTTTGAAAAATATGTATGATCTGACTATTCAAGAGTTTCTAAATATGATCTAAGCTATATTTCTATAATTGACATGGCCCTGCCCAAAAGAAATCGGATTCATTACTTGATTTATTGAAAATCTGAAATAATGAAATAAATGCAAACAGAAAAGAAAATTAAACTATTCCTATTTCTAACTCAATAAAGGAAACATGACTAGATATATTCATACTTCCAATGTAACCATGTAATCATTTTAATCCGTGTAGGTATGTACATGTCAAACATTAGTAAGAAAAATCCAAATATAATTAAACTAAGGAAACGAAATCTGAAAGCATAATGTACATTTATTGTTAGCATCTTATTTACAATCACCTTCTTTTGAAATGTCCTTTCCAACTGAATTTCAATTGGATCATAGAAATATGGATGGGTTTCCATTAATGATTGGGAAATATTCAAAAGAGAAGATGATAGGCCAAATTGTGGATAAGAAATTTTAGATACAATGGCCTGCATGAATTTGTTAGTATTATGTGCAAGTGTTAAACTATTAACAATATTCCGTGAAAGAAAACTTTCCAAATGTCTTTCAAATGGATCAATAAAAAACAAATGGAAGTCTAATAGATCCAACAGAATATTATTAATTGAATTATATTTCTGGTCATATTGTGAAAATACACTCTCTCGTTGGCACTACTTTCGAGAGGAAAGAAGTAATTGATAAGGAATGAACATCAATTGAAATTGAAATTTTAATAGTTCATGATGTTCACAATTATAATTTAAATCTTATTTTTTCCATTGAGGTAATGCATTAATTGAGTGTTCAATATTGAGCTGCTCAATATGCCAGCACATAGTATCTAAAAATTTAAGACTAAAATCAGAAAATAAATCTAAAGTTAAAAATAAATGGCGGAATATTAACAAAATTGAATCATAGTTTACACTATTGTTACAACACAATTGGGACTGGCTTAAAGCAATTTCCTCTTCACAATAATTAGGTAGAATAATGCAATTAGAATTATTATTGATACCCACTTGTGAATTAGAGAGAGGGTCATGACTAAAAATAGGAATGTGAGCCTCATCATCATAAAAATCATAGATTTGAATGGTTTCTTGAATGTTGAAATCGTGAGTATGTTTAATTGTTTGAAAATGAGAACTCTTTGAAATAATTTCCAAATTAGATCGTTCTTCATTTTCACGTGTTATTCGACTTTGATCGTGAGGATTCAATTGTAGAGAAGAGAAATCAATATCCTCAATGTCAAAGTAGCTATCATAAATGACCTCAAGACATTCATTAGAATCCCCTTCGATCTCATTCAGTGTATCAAAGCAAGAAGAAATATTGAACTCATGTTCATTAATGTTAGGAGAATGATTAATAATTAATTCTCTATCTTAATAAAAACTAATTAGCAATTCATTTAGATCAGCCTCTCTATTTTCTGAAATATATTTAGAGTGGTGAGAGGATAAATTGCTATTAGAAAATTTATCATGATAAAGGGAAAAATACGAATCTGAAACAATGCATTTGAAATGTCTCATTTTGAGAAATCTTGTACATTTTCTTCATTGCAAATTTCAGATTTAAGATTATTTACTTGGCTAATTGTGCATTCTTGAAGAATGTTGATTTGTTGTCCTGAATTTGGCATTTTCTCATCGTAAAAGGATTCAGAAATTTGTACAACAGATTGCATATTATTGAAAACTTTGATCGATGTTGGTACTTGTCAGTTTATGTTCTGATTTCCTAATTTTAACTCATACCGATTTTCAGGTTTCAAAGCAGTATCTTCTTCAAGAGTGTTGCTAGTATCTTTTTGGGGTTGATTATGAATGGAAGGAAAAGATAAAATATGTTCAAACCAATTTAATAATTCATCTTTCGAAGGTTTGTCTTCAATTTTAAATTTTAAACAATTTAAATGAAACCTAATGATAAAATCAATTAAAGACTCATTTCAAACTTTCGTAGATCTTTAATTTTATCACATACCTGTTCGTAGATATAGCCATCAAACTTACAAAGAAATATTGTAATAAATTGTTCCCAATTGTGAATTGAGGCAACTGGAAGTGTTTGGCACCAGCTTCTGCCTTTTGCCAAGAATGTAAGAGTAAAAATCCTGCATAAAATTTCCTCATCAATATCATGAAAATTACAATTTGAAAAATTTTGAATGAATTGTAAGGCATGATCAAAAGCAGAAGAATTCCTCTTACCATTAAAATTTACATAAGACAAGAGTCTTACTATTTCTAGTGGAGTATTGGAAGATACAAGTCCAGAAATACAACTCCAAATTGGAATTTTTAGAGGAGCCATTGTAATAAAAATAAAATGTTAGAATAAAAATACTCCAAAGGAAAAAAAGTCTCAGGCCCTCCTTCTAGCACCAAAATGTTGAGACCTCGAAATTCGCTGCAACAACATGGGGGATGAGCACCCCGTCCAGACCTTAAAGCAATTCCTTTTCCGTTTGGAATAGTGGTTTCGACTGCTTTAACTAGGTCCAGTTACCTTCTCTCAATCTCCAATGGCTTAAAATATGATTTTTTTCTACCAATGGAAAAGAGACATCAGATCATTTTTCCTGTTGGTCAGGCAAGAAAGTGATCCTTAAGCTAATTTGGGCTTAGCCAGGCCACAATTAAATTTTTTCCTCTTTAGGAAGAGGAATTTTCAGGGATGTAAAATTTAATCTATATGCAAAATTATTCTAAGATGCAAGAAAAAAGAACAATCTTAATCCTATCTCAATTAGGCAGATATAGATCTATCCCAATCGGGAGAAAAATATTTTAAATAATTGAGATTTAAATATGTCTAGCTTATAATGAATATCAAGATAACGAAGTAGTTCAATTAACTGATATTATGAATATCAAACGCATCCTATCTAGAGACCTCTTAACTGAAATAATGAATCAACAACACTCAGGAATAAGTTCGCAAAATGATATTAATCATTTAATCAGTAACTTGAATAATTAAACAATAATATGTTGAAAATTTTCACAACATATCACTATTCAATAAATCAATTTTATAAGACAGATTTTTGAGTAAATAGTTACTCAGAAATCAGAATTTAGCCCATAAGAATAGAGATAAATAATAACATAAAATTGAGGCAAATTTCTCATATCAACAAAAGTGCACAAATATGGAAGTAAATTGACACATTCCTATTATTATAAAATGAAACCAACATTTAAAATAATAGTCTTATAAATACTAATTTATTAAGTCCATTTCTCCAGCTCCGGTCTCTAACAGTCCTTTACAATGCCTAAATTTTTGCTTTTAAAACCAAAGCTACAATAGTGCAAACTTTGTTCATTATACATAACTCAAAATGTAAAAGAAAAATCTCAATAATCCCTAGATCTGAGATTCCTCTCCTCCCACCTACAACCCTAAATCCCTATTACAGAAGTGCTTTTAGAATTCCAAAATTGTAGAGGAGAGAAGCCACTAATACATTCTACAATATGATATTTATAATATTTACAAAAGGATTTCTTCATAGGAAAGTTTGTTAAAGAGTGGTTTTGCTCAATCAATTTTCATTGGTTCAAATCATATTCTTCAATTGCTGGAACCTTCTCATTGATTGAGATCTTCTTCTTCTTATCTCTTCAAATGTTTTCATGCAAAAACAAATCAAAACAAACTTAGAATGTAAAAATAAAATCAAAATGCCAAATCTGGAATTAAAATAAATCCAATCAAAACTTAATTAAATAAATAATATAAAAAGAAATTTAAGCTTTCTATTAATGCCTGTGATTATCTAATTGGTCAAGGATATCATTGACGAAAGGATCTGCACTTAGAAGAAGTTGTGGGCAAATGAAAATGGAGAAAATAGAACTCAGAAAATTGATTTTGTGTAAAAATTCAGAGTTTGATCTTCTGTTGAATTTTAGACCCAATAAATGATCAAATCTGGAAATGAAACCACTTTAGAAATGTTCTTCATAATTTTATCTATCTAATGAGCAGTCCCTAGCCTCATTTGGCCAAGTAAAACTCAATTAAGGAGCTTCTAAAGTTGGCATATAAAAATTGTCAGAATTATGGAATTTCTTTTATTTGAGCTAAAAAAAAAAAAAAAAAAAACTAATCCAAAATTAAATTAATTATTTTAATTAATTAATACTAATTAATTTCAATTACATTATTGATCTAATTTAATTATAAATAAAAATTCATTAATCTTAAAAAATGATTTTAAAAATTAATTATAATATTATTATAATTTAAATATAATATATGTTATTAATTCCCTGGATGCGGGTGTTTAAGGGGTTCTATACGTCGGCGCGTGGACAGATTTGGTGGGATGGTGTGTGGACTTGTGCCACCGCCACCCAGCTCAGCGTGCATCCTCGCATTAATAATCTTGCAAACGAATTCATTGATGCCTTAATGCAGCTCACCCTCCCAAGCCAACCCGCCAGCATTTCTAACATGGCGCCTCATTCTCGATTCATTTCTGCAACTCCTCTGTGTGTAAGTTGTTCCAAGGCGGCAGCAAAACCTTGTTCTTGGTCTGGTACTGGAAAGAGATGTGCTCTTGTGTGCTGCATTGAGCTGACGCCTGGTATTCACTTCACTCACAGCCCTCTCTACAACTTCTGGTCCAATTCGCATATTGACTATGATTCAGCTCCTCCTGTTGATCCTCCCCTGCATTCTTCTGAGGCAAGTGCTTCCTGCCTCTGCTCAGCCGACTCGCACTTTACCTTGACAGCCAGTTGCACTATGCCTAGAATCCGTCATCGTTTGAGGTCCAGAAGAGGCGCAAGTTGAGGGCAGATTGCCCGACAGCCTTCCTCCTCCAACTCGGGCTCGACCTCTCATTCCTCGGAGTTCCTCTCTGGTCGCTATCCTGCCACTAGGAGTGGACGAGGCCAGAGGTATGAGCAATTCACATTTGCCCGGGGCTCCCCCCAAACCCCTGTTTCTCCTTCTCCCCTCCCAGTTCAATCCCATAGTGCTCAGCTCTGCATTCCCTGCGCTCACTATCACTCCACCATGATTGCCAATATCACCTTTGATATTCATGAAGACTTCGTGCATGAGAACGACCAGGATTTGGATGCGCCTAAGGAGAAGAGCAGTAAAGCTTTACATTCCACTCCTCCTTCCAACATCCTGAAGCGTGAGGAGCTCTGCAGCAGCGAGATTCCAGGCAAAAGCAGCCCTGTTAGCCCGAGAAATTCGAAATGTGGGGGTTCTGCAGGCAACGATGAACTCCAGGAGAAGGATGAAGACCCCCATGACTATGTATGCTACATCATCGAAGAAATGCTAACCGACTCTCAGGACTCCTGAACGCGTCTCCACCTTCAAGTTTTTGTCTCATAATCGTTTGTCTGGGCTTGATTTTTTGCGCCTTGGTTCTATCGATTTGCCAACCCATATCTTTGTTTCTATGTCAAATAGCCGGTTTCCCCTGCGTGGGCGGCTTTTCACTATTTGTATGACTCTGAATAGGGTAATAGGTCTAGTTTTTGAAAATTTTTGGTTAGTCATCAGCGTTTTAATTGACGGTTACTTACGTTGGGCAAGATCTTGATGGGTTCTCTGTCAATTTTCTTGTATCAATAATAAAATGAATAATTCAATATATATATATATATATATATATATATATATATATATATATATATATATATATATATATATATATATATATATATATATATATGTTATTAATTAAAAACCAAACTATTTAACTTTTTACAAACCAATTCCAAAAGTTATTTTTAAAACCAAAATTCAATGTCAACTAGCTACGGAGGAGTTAATGAATGAAGGAGTTAATGCATTTATCGCATATCACATTTTAATGAATGATCACAAATGTTCATTTATATTTTTTTGCAATGCGAGAATGCAAGGTGATGGAGGGGTGGTTACATGGAGGAATAAGGTGGAAAGTATGAAAACTTTGCGTAAAAACAAATTTCTTCATCGTATGAAACCAAATCGCAAGTTTGTTTGCGAAATAATTTTTTTTATTTAAAAATTGTGATATGAGATATGCGCTAATTTTTAATTTTATTATTTTATTTATTTTTTAAATTTGAAAAGACCCATAGTAATCTCGCAACTTGATCGACAAGTACCATCAAGGAGTAGGCACAGTGATGGATGGTATGGCTTGTGGAAATAAATCTGTGAATTCAATTTCATAATCTTGTTTGGTTTTATGGGGTAAAAGGCATTTAGTCAGGAAAAATGGCGCGGGGCGGGAGACTGGAGATTTCGAACGAAGACGGGCAGTTCACTGTACATGATGAACAGACCTGGCCAGCGAAGGTGAATGCTCAGGGATTACGCGACTATATAAGCGAAGAACAACCCATTACTGCTGTACAGTTTGGGATGTATTCAACAGGTCATCTGGAGGCCTATTCTCTCTCGGTCGGATGTCAATTGCCCTTACAGATCGATGGTGTTAAAGCTGGAAGGGAGGGAGGCAGCCTGACAGGCGTTTGGAGCGCGGCACTGACCAACAGTTCTATTATACAAGGGAAGGGCTTGCATCAATGTTTGAATGCGAAAGAGAAGGAAGTGGGTAGATATCAGAGAGCATGTGACTTTGGGAATGAAATCAGTCAGGATCCCTCTATGTACTTGCTGCGTAGGGTGGAGGATTTCAGGGATAGTGAAGAACAAACCCACTTCAATTGGGAAGAACAGAGTGGGTATCATTTTTCTGAAGGTTTTAAAGAGTCGGATTTAAACAAGGTTAAGGAGGCTGGAGCTTTGAAGAAGGGGGGAAGAAAAGAGAATTGGATCAAGGCTAAAATAGCTGATTACAACTATGTCTTGGGGGAGGACATAGGTTGGGAACAGGTTTCTCAAATGGCGAGAAGAACACTGGTTGGCAGGGTTGTGGGGAGGTCTTTCATACTGAAAACCATTGTTGCATGGGTTGATGTGCAATGGAAAGATGCTCTTGGTTATGTGCCTGAGGTGGTGTCTCTCTCTAAGGGGTGGTTTGCCTTCAACTTTCTGCACTCTGACCATGTCTAGTGAGTGATGCATCGGTGCTGGGCTGTTGATCATTCTCCAATGCTTCTAAAACCTTGGCATCCACTCTTTGATGCTAGCAGGGAGAGGGTGGATTCAGTCCCTGTGTGGGTTCGTTTGCCTGGCCTGCCTTTACATTATTGGACAGAGGAACATCTCCATGGTATTGGCAATACGATTGGGGATTTTTTAGAGGCAGACCTCTCCTTTCTCAAGACAAATCACAGGCGGGTAGCTAGAATTCTTGTTATGATTAACATCAGAGAAGGCCTTGCTGAATCTCTGAATCTACGGTGGGGGAGATTTGACATTAAGCAGATTCTTGATTATGAGAATGTCCCATTTAGGTGCCGTCGGTGTCATGCTTATGGACACCCTGCCAAGGAATGTGGCCTTTCCTTTCGAAATGTCAAAATCCGGGGCTCTAGTCGCCCTGAGGAGGATCTTATATTAAAGGGGGCTGGCTCTGGCTCTCCCATTACGCAAACAAATCCCTCTTCAGTTTCCACAAGTGTTTTGCTCCATGATGCAAATACTTCAAACTCTCAATGTGTGTTAGGTTTCCAGTCGTTGGGAGCGGAATCTGGTTTGGGTGCTGAGTCTGGTCTATTAACAGGGCAGAAGTTACTCTCTCAGAATTCTGATTGCGGACAGGCTGCCATAAAGGTCCATAGTCGTCACTATGGTGCGGATTTTCAGTTGAAGAATGATGGTATGTTGAAAGAAGTATTAATTCTGTTGAAATATTCACTAATGGGTTCCTTCCCATTCTCCCCAAATATCAACATTTCACTTAATTTGGCATCGACTTCAGTTGAGGCTCGGTCAGAAGAATGGGGTATGTTAACTACTGTTGTTCTTACACTTTCTTCTTTGCCATCTCTCCATGAGAAGGCTATTTTTTTCGACCCAGGTGACGAGCTATTGGCCCCTTTGGAAATCACTGCTCCCTTGGTCACTGGCTACAACCTGAGATCTAGTGCAAAAAAAGGTGCAAGTGGGTTCGGGAGGGGAAAATCTCTTTCAGCCCGAGGCAGGGGCAGAATCTCTCTTCTGGCGAAAGCTCAGGATCGAGCTATGATTGAGGTACATTATGGGAGGCAGATTTTGATTGACAGGGCGCTTAGAGCAAGCAAATCCCTGAAGCCTGGTGTGTTATGAAGATTATGTCCTTCAATTGTAGGGGCTTGGTAGGTCCCCTTAAGAAATCTGCTTTCCGGAGAATTATTGTGCTGGAGTGCCCAGATATTATTCTGCTTCAAGAGACGTTAGGTGAAGGAACTGTGGTCAAAGAAAGATTGGAAGGCTGGTTGCCAGGTTGGACATTTGAGTCGTTGGATGTTAGAGGAAGGTCGGGTGGATTGGCTGTTGGTTGGAATGAAAGAACAATCAAATCACTAAACTTCTGGGGTATGGAGCCGGTCTTGGGCTTTAATTTTCTATCGCTAGAGCTCGGTGAAGTATTTAATATTTTTAATATTTATGGACCTTACCAAGACAGGATTCCTTTTTGGGACTCACTCCTGGGTAACTCTTTACTCAAGGAGGATTCGGTGATTTTGGGTGGGGACTTGAACTTTACTTTGGGACAGTCTGACGTCTGGGGTCCTCATGCACATATTGACTCCTTGACTGGATATTTCACTCAAAAATTGGAGGAGAATCATCTGCTTGATATAGAGCCCATAAAGATGAAACCCACCTGGAGGAATAATCGATGTGCTGAAGAAATAATAGCGAAGAGATTGGATCGGTTCCTGGTGGCTGAACAGCTTGTGGACAGGCCTTTTCAGATTAGGCAGTGGATTGGATGTGGGGGTGCATCTGATCATTTCCCTATTTTTCTTGAGTTCAAGATCGGGCCCAAGATGCCTCCTAGCCCTTTAAAATTCAACAAAATCTGGCTAAAGGATGAGTCCTTCAAAGCTCTTGTTCTCGCTAGGTGGGTCCCTTATAGGGCGGATAGTACTCTTTCTGCAGCTTTTCACTTTGCTGAAATTTTAAAACGCATAAAGGAAGCTATGAAAGTCTGGTCGACTGCTAAGAGACAGAGGGAGGATGTGGATTTGAAGCAGGTGGAGGAGGATCTTAGTTTGATATATGAAGGGAATGGAGGGGGTTTTCAATCACAAGTGGAAAAAGACTCTCTTGTTGCCCTTGAAAAAAGAAGGAACGCCCTACTTATGGATAAGGAGGAAACCTGGAGATTGAAAAGTAGGGCCACATGGCTGGCAAGTGGGGATGATAATACAAAAAAATTTCATGCCTATGCTCGTGGTCGAAAGGCGGCTAATAATATCTGGATCTTAAGAGATGGTCAGGGCATTGAGCACGCCTCATTTGAGGCTAAAGCTAAGCTGGGGGTTGACCACTTTAAGGATCTCTTTAAATCCCCAGCTCATGCATCACTTGCGGAAGTTATAAGAGTTGCACAGTTCTTTCCGAGATTTGTGGAGGAGGCTGATAACAGATCTCTGATGGCTGAGGTTTCTGAGAAGGAGTTAAAGGAGGTACTTCACAGTTTCCAAAAAGATAAAAGTCCTGGTCCTGACGGTTGGTCCATCGAGTTTTTCTTGGCTCTTTTTGAGGTTTTAGGGACAGATCTGCTGAAAGTTGTGGAGGATATCAGAATTTCAGGGCAGATTCCTACTTGCTTTAACTCCACTTTCATAGCTCTAATCCCAAAAGTGGATAATCCCTCTTCTTTGGCTGATTTTCGCCCTATCTCTCTGTGCAACTGTATTTACAAAGTGATAGCCAAGGTGGCTGCGAGAAGACTCAAAAGCATTTTGTCTACTCATATCTCTGGAGAACAATTTGGGTTCCTGGAAGGTCGTCAAATACATGAAGCAATCGGAACTACTCAAGAGGCTCTCCACAGCATGAAGACAAAGCACCTCAAAGGGACTGTGCTGAAAATAGATCTTTCCAAAGCATATGATCAAGTAAGCTGGCTATATATTCGTATGCTTCTGACTCGCCCTGGTTTTGGCATTGGCTTTATAAGATGGATTATGAGCTGTATTACTACTGTCTCTTTCTCAGTTTTAATTAATGGGGCTGCCTCTCCTTTTTTTCATGCTGAAAGGGGCCTGCGCCAAGGCTGCCCCCTTTCTCCCCTTTTGTTTTTATTGATTGCTGAGGGTTTGAGCAGAGCTCTTCAGGATGCTAAGAGACAGGGTTCTTTGAAGGGCATACAGGTTTCTAAAAAAAATTTCATTACACATTTACTATTTGTAGATGACGTATTAATTTTCTGCTCTGGATCGATGCGTGATGCAAACATTATTGCTGAGATTTTAGATCTGTTTAGCATGGCTACTGGTATGATTGTGAACGCTGATAAGTCCTCCATCACTACTCATCTACTGAGGGATGAAGAGAGACGTGAGTTCGGGAGGATCTTTTCTTATAATCATGCTGATTTGGATGATGGGCTGAGCTATTTGGGGTTCCATTTAAAACCCAATGATTATAGAAAACTTGACTGGAGCTGGCTGCTGGAAAAGCTAGAAAAAAGATTAAGAGTTTGGTCCCATAAATGGTTGTCCAGAGCTGGGCGGTTGACTTTAGTTAAGTCTGTTTTGGAGGCTATCCCGGTCTATTGGTTATCTTTGTGTTGGATTCCAAAGGGTATTCTGGAGGCTGCCAGGAGGATTTGCTTTCGTTTCCTATGGAGCGGGAAACAGGACTCTTTGGTGACCCCTTGGGTCCGGTGGGAGAAAATTGCTGTCCCGAAAGGGATGGGAGGATGGGGATTGAAAAATATTTTTCTCTTTGCTTAGGCCCTTGCTGCAAAGAGTGGGTGGAGGCTTATCAATGTTGATAGTCTTTGGACTCAGGTGATCAGTCAGAAATATATTGCTCCTTTCTCTATTGTGGATTGGATAAGGAATCCTAGAAAATCCTTTGTTGGGGGCTCGGTGATTTGGAAGGCACTTGTTAAGTCATTTCATATTTTGGAAACAAGTTTGGCTTGGGATGTGGGTAGTGGCAGGAAGCTTCGGGTTGGTGAGGACCCTTGGTTAGGCAGTGAAATACAACACCTCCTTCCCAGGCGTACGGTTGAAGCTTTAAGGCTGAGGGGGATTACTTTTCTCTCCCAACTTGCTGATCCGGTTAGGAGAAGGCTGGGCATTCAACCTTGGATTTTGGCCTCTTCCTTGGGGCTGGATGAACAAGACGAGAGGGCTTTGGCTGTTTATATCCGTTCTTTAAAACATGCTCATATTTTGCTGCAGGATAGGGAGGATATGATTGCTTGGGATTATGATTCTTCGGGGATCTATTCCCCCAGGGCTGGTTACACAAAACTTAGTTCTGGGGCTGTCTTGGGTGAGGAGCGGTGGTGGTGAAAAAAACTCTGGAAACTAAATTGCCCTCCTAGGACTCGCCTTTTTATATGGTGTGTCCTTGAAAATAAAGTCCCCACCTGGGATGTGCTACAACACAGAGGTTTTCAGGGTCCTGGTTGGTGCAGTTTGTGTCACTCTGATGTGGAATCTGTTAACCATATCTTCCTCAGTTGTCCTTTCATTAGAGGTGTCTAGCTGGAATGTTCCAGGTTACTGGGTATTCTTTGTAGATGGGAGGGAGTATCTCTGTCTCATGCATGGGATTCGTGGTGGGGGTATTATGCTGAGTAGAATATAAAAGCTTTACCTCTCCTTGTCATTTGGGGTTGTTGGCTGGCTCGTAATCGGCTACTATTTGATGGGACAGGCAGCACTCCAGAGATCATTGGGGCAATGACCATAGGTCTGCACTCTGCTTTTCCTATCCATATTCGGGCTGCCAATCAGAGGGAGGTCCTACTGTTGGATATGGATAGGAGGAATCCTTGGGGTTTTTTTGATGGGGCTACGCAGCAAAATGTCTGTGGTGGGGGGGCTCTGTTGTATCTGTCGGACGCACATTGGCTTGAGATCTCGTCTGGGCTTGGCGAAGGTACAAACAATTATGCTGAAATGCTGAGCCTCAAGATCCTTCTGATGTTCGCGGTGGAGAAAGGTTACCGAGTGCTAAATTTATATGGGGACTCCTTGAATGTGATTAATTGGATTAATGGTATTCAGCAGTGCAGAGTTCATCACCTTCAAAATCTGCTCTGCTCCATTAAGGAGATTCTCCGCTCGCTTGATTCTTTCTCCTTCTTGCATATATATCGAGAGAATAATGGTTCTGTTGATCGAGCTTCAAAGAGGGGGCTTCTGCAGGATGAAGGTTTCTGGAGGATCCGAGAACATCAGGATGGAGGCACTACTGATTTCTTCCATCCTTCCTTATTTGACTGAGAGGCCAACGGTCTCCATAGTTGGCCTGATCAAAATCTGCATTCAGAGAGGCTAACACATGGTGGTTCCTTAACACAAATGTTTTTGTGAAGTTGAATGAGGTTTCTCACTTGGTTTCACTTGGTCTAATTGCTCAATGGGCGGTCTGCTGTGGGATGGATTTTTCCACAGATACGACACCTATCAGATATGGATTTTTTCTTTGGTGTGCGTTTTTTTTTACTACAACTGGTACTGGTGGTTGCAAAATACGGGTTTTGGTTTCTCTTGCCAGAAGGGCCGCTTCTGCGGGCTGTACATAACAGAAAAGGACTCAAGAAGACAGCGTCATCTCTCTGGGTGGTGTTTCTTCACTGTATTAATACAGTGCTGTGTTTTTTCTCACTGTTAGGGTGCTTTTTTGAGGTTTTTGATCGATTGGGCTATAACTGCTATATGAGGATTTCTGGGAGCTTTAAATTCTAGGCATCGCTAGTTTTCTGAATGTGTTAGTGCTGTTCTGCTAGTGCATAGCAGAGTTTGTTTTATCTATCTAATTTTTGAACAACATGTTTTAAAATAGGCTTGGGTTATCTGCCAGAACCTGACTCTGTACAGGAATACTTTTCAATTTGTAACTGGTGCTTGTCCACAAACTATTTATGTTTGTATATCTTTGATCACATATACATGTGAATCACAATGTAATTTTGTACTCACCTGCAGTAATGAAATTACGCTTTTTTCTCGAGGAAAAAAAAAATCTCGCAATTTCGCATCTCACATTTATGTAATCTCGTATTTTCGTAATCTCGAAATTTCACATCTCTCATTCTTGTAATGTCGTATTTTCATAATCTCGCAATTTCGCAATTTAGCATCTCTCACCCTCATAATCTGACATTTTTGGAATGAGGAGAAGGGATGTGAAGTGGGGCCCATGTGGGATTAACCATCCTACAATTGGACTTCAGCTATTTTGCAATTTTGAGGTTTTGGGTTTGAAAATTTGTTTTAAAATAACAAGTTGGAGTGAATTACCAATATCCCGAAATGTATTTTCGTCTATTGTACCATTTAGCTAGGTCATTTTGTACGACCATTAGTGAAAAATGAAAAATTAGTAAAAAATAATATTTACCATGAAGACTATTTTAATTGCGAAAATTGAAATATCGTACACTTTATACATTTTTTACCCCAAAAACACATATTTCATTAAATTTGGAAGTATTCTATTACAAGGCTTTCAACAACATTATTTTTTTTGTAAATCGCCATATTAACTTAATTTAAGACAAAAATACTTTTAGGAATGTCAAACCAATTAGAGACCATGAATAGGTCAAACATGGGGTTGTTAGGTAGAATAGTATTAATGCATAATATGAGTGTGAAATAAAACTCTTAGAAACAATTTATTTAAGGTAAATCATATTAGTATGTCTAACATCCAAGAAAGATATTATAGTTATGGCTAACATACTAGAGTCATTAATGTTTTATTTTTGTGTTAGATGACTCTAACCACCTTTCCCACAAGCCGTGAGAGATTTGTTGATTGAATAATGGTGATGTGAGGATCTTAGTATAAGTGGAAAGGAGGTGCCTCCCTTGCATTGCTTTGAAACTAGTCTGCTAGAAACTTGGTAAAAAAAAATGTGCTAAATTTTCTACCCCTTCATTCCTTTAAGTAACACTAATGAGGAGGTGATCATTCTTCTTTACAACGTCCATGCATCCACTATAAAAGCTAGGCACTATTGATCTAGGTATTTCAAGAAGGTTGGGTATCATTGATTTATCTCCACTCAAAGCCAAGTACATCGAATGATAGTTCTTAAATGGGTATTCAAGTCATTCTATTATGATGGACACTGTCACAAATTGAATTAAACAAGAATTAGTGGCCGTTGAGAACCAATATACATAGACAAGTAAGTGGTGGAAGCAAGGTTTTTCAAAAAATAGTACACTTGAAGGCAGTCTGGATATTTATCTCTCCTTGTCAACATTGTCAAAAACTAATAATGGTCCTAATGTAATAGTGCCAACCTATTGTACGAAAAACCATGATTGACCATTACTTTCACCAAGAGGGGAAAATGATAAGAATTGTTAATGGGGAATAAATAAATGTGAAACGCAACTTATGGATTTTAGTTGAAATTTATATAAGTCCTCATGTTCTTTAATTATTAAATACTTAATGTAACTACTAATAAATTATCATTACAATATAAATTTTGAATATTAAAGATGTATTAAAAGTCATTTATCTATTACACATGATTTTCCATGTGGTCTCAATAAACCACTTAAAAGCCATTATCAATAACTTCTAAATTAGTTTTGTAAAAGATGTACCTTTACTTACATTAAGAGATTTGTTTCAAAAAAATATTTCATTTATAAACTCGTATCAATAAATATAACTAAATGGAATACAACAAATAGCTTTAAGCCTTCTTAGCTTCTATGAGATTATTTTAATTACAAATATTTTATTTAATAATTGAATTTTACAAAATGTTAATCTTGATGGGAAAATCATGTCATATGTTGGAAAAAATTCTAAATGTGTTCATTTGTGTCGCAACTCTTGAATGTGCCTGAATAGTCTACTTAATTCTCTTTATTAACTAATTAATCCATGTTTTAATAGAAAACATTTTTTTACATAGAGTTTTCTTTTAGAAATAACAATGTCACATGTATACATTCATATTAAACCACGCGATAGGTAAATAAAAATCAATCAATTGTTTCTTGACTTATCGATTTATGTGGCATGATTGTATATAAAATTAATTGATTTAAAAATGCATAGTTAGAAAAAGTTATCGACTGAAAATAGAATAAACCACTTAGAACTTATCATCGATTGATTTTAAAATATTATTTTTTCTAAAAAAAATGTAACTTTAATTACATTAGGAGCTTTATTTCAAAAATATAATATATTTATAACATTTAATCAATGCATATAACTAAATAGAATTTAATATGCCATGCTTTATGTCTAGTTGCTTTTTATTATTTCAATTAGAAATTATTTATTTACGAATTGAATTTACAAGATGTTAATAGGGATGGGAAAATCAAATGGTGTATGTTGTAAAAAGTTGAAATGAATTTATTTATTATCTATATCTTAAGAGAACTTGAGGAATATACTTACTATTCATTATTAATTAATTATTTCATGTTTTGTTAGGAAAAACATTTCATTTTACATGGAGTTTTATTTAAAAAAACAATGCTGCATTTATACAATTATATTAAACTTCATGATAAGCAAATAAAAGTCAATAAATGGCTTTATATTAGACCACTTATAACTTATTATCCATTACTTCTAATTTGTTTTATAAAAAATATATATTTATTTACATTAGGAGCTACATTCAAAAATACATCACATTTATAAACTTACATTAATATATATAACCAAATAGAATACATTAAATAGCTTCGAGTCATGGGGGATTCTACGAGATTGTTTAAATTACAAGTAAATTATTTAAGAATTGAAAATTTAAATTAAAAAAAAAAAAAAAAAAGGATGGGAAAATAAATGGCTTATGTTGCAAAAAGTTTAAATACAACCATTTATGATCTATCTCTTTAATTAATCTAGATGGCCCACTTAACATGTTTTTAATTCATTTTTCCATGTTTTATTAAGAACAACATTTTGCTTTACATGGAGTTTTATTTCAAAAAAATACACTATGAAATTAATACTCATATCAAACTAAGTGGTAGACAAATAAATGTCAATAAATGGATTCATTATTAACTTATATGGGATAAGATGATTACATACGCAAATCGTTGATTTAAAAAAATAAAAATAAATTATGGATTAAAAATTGAATGCCTTACAATTTAAGGACTTTGAAGTATTCACCTGTGACCCATCAGCCATTAGCTTAAATAGTCCACTTAATACTTATTATCAAGAAATTATTAGATTTATTTTTGGAAAAAATGTCTTATATTATATGGTTATTATATATCACATTTATACACTCATATTAATGTATATAACTAAGTAAAAAACAATAATATATTTATTGCTCATATGATATGATTTCAATTATTAAAAAAAAAAAACTTCAAATAAAGTTCAAAGACATAATTTATCTATGATAGCTTCCAATCAAACCTTCATAGTCCACTTAGCAAGCATTATCATTAATTATATGTTTTTTTTTAGAAATGCAAAACTATTTATAATCGATTTCATCTCAAAAATTAAATATCTCATTTATGCACTCATATTAATGTTTTTTATAGGTAAAAGGTCAATAACTAACTTTTGAGTGTTTTTTATTTTCAATATGATATGATTTTAATTACAACCATTAATTGATTGAAGTATATAAATTTATGTAAAATATGGATTGAGAAATCAAATATCTTATGCTTCAAAAAGTTTAAATCATTTACCTATGACACATTTCCCATTAGCCTGAATAGGCAATAGTGCACGTAGCATTTATCAAGTAAATTATTATAACTTTTTCAATAAGAATTGCACTTTTGTTTGCAATGAGCTCTATTTCAAAACTTATATTTCACATTTATATATGAGTATTATGCATAGAAGTAAATATAAGTCAATAAAAATACAAGCATGCCTTGATGGTCCATGTAAGATTATTTCAATGGAAAATAATTCATTTAAGAACACACATACACACACATATTAGCAAAACAAAATCAATACAACAAAGTCATTGCAAAAATAATTATAAATAATAATAATAATATATAATAATATAATTGACAATTCTCATTGTAATTTTTTTTATTATTAATAGAAAGTTCTGATTTTTTTCCTCGGACAAGAAAAATAAAAATAATAAAATAAAACTCTCATATAATATTCCAAAAGATATAAAATGATACAAATTGATTTAGAAAAAACTATGTTCAAATTGCATTAAAAAATTGGAATGTACTTGTGAACAAATTTATAAAGAAAATTATCTTCGTCCACTACAATGAAATACATGTTCAATTGAACATTTGAATGTACTCACGTTTCTCTTTCATACGATGAAGTGTCTTAAGAAAGGGGAATAAAACATGCATAAACCAAGTATCTTGTTCTTTTCCTGTATAAGATTTTATCAAGATGTGGTTTGATCAATATCCGATGAATTGAGAAGTATGTTTTGTTGTATCTATTAGAAATACATTTGATTCTTCATAATTATCTCCATATTAGGACCATAATCAGTCAACCTTTTCTCATAAAATTGTATTGTCCTCCCCACTTTTTATTTTGTTAGCAAATGACGATGAGACCTGTTCCATGTGAATTTAAAGTCCTCTATATCAATATTTGATATTTCAAGTACTTGTCAGATGTACTTGTCAGTGACATTCAATGTCCATATTGCAACATCATAATTTTTTAAGCAATATTTTAACAGTTTTGAGTGAAAAGGCCTTAAAAAATAGGACCTGTCACTGAACTCCCAATCTGGTTCTCTTTGAATATATCAAATTTGTTCATCTTTGGTGTACGATTAGAAGAAAACTCCTTCCATTTCAAATATTGACAACATCTTTTGACTTATAGTGATGCCCATTTGCGCCTGCAACTGCACTGCAACCACATCTATGATATTAACATATCTCCACTTCAAAATTTTATTGATTAATGATATAAAAAACTAACATTTCAAAAATGATGTTAATATTTATTATGAATTAATGGTAATTAAAAATTATAATTACAATGGCCCCCGTAAATTGAACAAACTAATGATATGTTTACTTTATACATACAACCTAATACCTTTATTAAAATTGTATGGAATAAGCAAGTCTTATATGATCACATTGACACACCATTTAAATCATTGATTTTAAGACTTATAATGATTTGTTTAATTTGAATTGAAAGATATAAATACAATGGTCGCAATTAAACAAACTAATTATATATTAGTTTCCACATGTAATATAATACAATTTTTAGATTTCTAACCGACTTAATTATACGCTAATTTCTATAGTTTCTATTTTAGTTTCTTTTGGTGCTTCTTTCAGTAAAGTTTCTATGTCTATTATTGGTGCTACATACATCCTAATATGGTTTTTCAACTTATATGAAATAAAAAAAGTTTATAAGAATGCAGTGAACCATCATTTGCATTACTACTTTCTAAGAGGTATAATGATAATTTAAATCAAAATTGAAAAAAATAATTGTAATGATCCAATTGAAACAAATAGATCAATTCTCTACTAATTTTTTCATACAATCTAATCCATTGTAAAAATTTCTATAGCATGGAAAATTTTGATACAAAAACATTAAACAACCATTCAAATCAATAATTGTTATCAATACAATAATATCTCACAAAAATAAAGAACATAAAATTATTTTATTCTACTTATGACAAACCAAATCAACAATTCTTTTATTAGTATTGTGAAATAGAAGTCAACTAAAATTTTAAAAGGCTACAAAATATAATAATAATTCATGATGTCATACATATTATGACATGAAATAGATACCAATCATCTTAAGGTACTATTAGATGTGATTAAACATCCTTCAAAATAGCTTGCACCTATGTTGCCTTGATGTGTTTAATCAACATTCTCCATAGCTCATTGATCAACCAATTATCCTCTTAAGTTGTTCCAATGAATTAAGGGGCAAGAATCACATTTTCTTTTGGATTTGTTTTCACTCTCTAGTGAACACTCCACTATAATAGTATTGGTTGCATCATATTCGGTATTCATTTCCCACACTTTTTTCAATGATTTATTGTGTATACCTTTTGTTGCATTGTCAATGGCCTTATGTCCCTTTTTTGGTTTACACTCTGAAGAAGTCCACATAAACACAAGTTTATCTTGTAATTTTTCTGAAACCAACTTTTTTAGAACTCTTCTTGTGTTTTGTTTCGAAGCTGTCGTCCAAATTGCAATTTCAAATCTCATTTTCTCAGTGTGTCCTTTGTTTGTTGCTTCATCATCGATGCTATGATAAAAAATGTCTTTTAATTCAAGAGTAACTAATTTATTTTCATTTATTTGGGCTGCAATACAATAAAAAATAGTCTAGTCAAACCATTTTATTCTTGTTACAAAAATTACTAAAAAAATATCGAAACAATACACTTACCATGAGTGTTTTTTCGACTATTTATAGATAAAGCAATCTTCTCTTTTATCATCTTCATAGAACTTGGAGGTAAAAAATTAAACCTTCAATTAAATATGATCAAATTATGTAATATAATATATATTCAATACAAAATTCGCAATTAAATAAAAGCATTAGCAATGTAACCTACGAAATACACACTCGCACTTTTAACATTATTTTGATTGTTAGTTTTGTTATTTTATTTGTTCCTATAATAAAAATATACAATGTTATGGTATTAGAAGCATTAAAATTTGAAAAATAATAATAAAAACAAAAATACAAGTAATAAGTACCTAATATGGCATTATCTTCATAATTATAACTTTGCACTTCATTATCGTTTTTGTTCTCTTTATTTGTCTCTACATTAAACATATAAAATAGTTTGAATTGTGAAAATGAATAAAAATCATTAAATAATAAGAAAAACAAGTGGACAAATTATAAGTACCTGATATTATATTTTGTTCTTGATTATAACTTTGACTCTCAATCTTCGAATTATTGTATTTGTTCTCATTATTTGTCTCTATAATATACAATGAATATGTTAAAAATTATGACAATGATTAATTGAATAAAATAACAAACAAAAGAATAAACAACAAAGTTCATGTTAACTACCTAATATTATATCATTTGTTTGATTATAGCTTTGTTTCACATGCATATGATCAATGTCTTTGTTCTCCTTGCTTGTCACTATAATAAACATAAAAAAATGTTATAAATTGTGACAATGAATAAAAGCATTAAACAACTATATAAACAATGAATCATCTTTAATCATCCATATAATATTTTGGTCTTGGTTGTGAATCGTTATTTGAAGCTTCAATCAAATCTTTGTATACTCCACTTGACAAGAAATTAATTTTACTTCATTTTCTTTAATCACCTCCACTTGAAAGTCAATGTCATTTTCATTGTAAGCATAGCAATTAATAATCATTCCTAATATCTCAGGTTCTTTTCCATCTATGGATCCAAATAGGTACATATCAGGATACATATTCATGGGAGTTTCTATTTGGAGATACCAATCGTGCGCAAAGTCATATTTATTAGATATGTTGTATTGTTTAATCATTTCAAAGGTAGAAGTTGAAGGTGTTATTGATACTGCCATTTGAGTTGATTTTTTCTTTTTTCTTAAATGATGACTGTAACATTTCACTTGCTTTGGTGCCAACCAATTTTGCATACAAAAATAAAAAAAAACTATTTGCATAAATCAAAATGAAATTAAAATTTCAAATATTGCCATGTAATGTTATTTTAAAATTTACAAGACCACCTAATCTAAAAATTATAAGAAAGTATACATAAAATATAAAACAACCATACCAATTGAAGGAGACATTGTTTGCATATCACGTGTTTTTCGTTTTCTCTTCACTCCTTTACTTGGAATGTCAGGGATACGAGATTCCACAACTTATGAAAAATAAATAAAAAAATAATGGAAGGCATGAAATACCAAATATTATTAAACCTTATAATACACTATTTTCATTTACATACACAATAATAAAGGAGTACATGTGTTATGCAAGTTTACTATATGACACCAAAAGTAATCAACTAGCTAAAATTGTTAGGAAAAGCAAAATTATAAGAAAGTATACACAAAATATAAAACAACTAGATACCAATTGAAGGAGAAATTGTTTGTATATCACTTGTTTTTCGTTTTCTCTTCACTCCTTTACTTGGAATTTCAGGGACACAAGATTCCATAGCTTATGAAAAAAAAAATTATAGAAGGCATGAAATACAAAATATTATTAAACAACCTTGTAATACACTATTTTCATTTACATACACAATAATAAAGGAGCACATGTGTAATGCAAGTTTACTATATGCCACCAAAATTGTCAGGAAAAGCAAAATACCCATGTTAGTGTGAGGTTTCCACATTAAAAACCCACCCCTAGTGCTATATGCATGTGTTTTTGTGTAAAAGTCGATCTCTGATTTGGAAAATTCAACTAACATGGTATATTTCAATTTTCATAGCAATATTAGGTAGGAGATTATTCAATAATATCAAAATTCATTAAGTTGTAAATTGCATACTAGAATTTTGTCAAATTATTTGAAAATGAATATAAAATAGATTTTTAGAATCTCACAGTTTGTACCATAGTTCTTAGCATCTACAAACATTTGTAAGAACTTATAATGGTAAAATTTTAAATGAATTAAAAAGAAATATGAATTCATCTTCTATAACATTTCATTTCATACATATGCACAAAAGAAAATAAGCTCAAAGCAGATGCAAGTTTTCTTTCATAATCAGCAATCATTTATTATCGACCATTGTAACAAAGTACAAATTAATTTAAAATTGTCATACCATTTAAAGATGTTGGTGTTGTATTTGGTGAACTTCCTTTTTTCTCGGATGATTCCTTTGAATTCCCACTAGCTTCAAGGTCCATGGTTTCTGAAAATAAACTAAGAAACTATTATCATAGTTTCAAATTATCGAAGAAAATATGAATTTATAAATAATACCACTACTTGCATCATTATATGTGTAACAAAATGAACAAGAACAATAACAAGTGTAGAACTCACAATAATAGCTAATCATGGTGTTGATTAGAAAAAGGGCGCCACCCTTAAATAATTTATTATGTTCTTTTAATTGTGTCTATAAGAAAGCTAGCACCTGCTAGCTTTCCTTCTAGCACAAGCATAAGCACGTTACCAAAAGACAACAATACACTGTGAATAAATAACAACAATAGTAGATACTACAATAACATCATGTTTACACAAAAATTATCTTTTATAGTCATGTATATTTCTAGTTTTCTATAGAGACCATAAAAAGGCAGACACATTGAAGAATGTTTTCTATCACATACAAGAGATTGCCAACAACATTGCATTGTAATGTAAATCTAATGCATGATGAAATTCCTTCTATCACAAACACAAACACATTGTCAAAAAAAACATTGCAACAATAATCTTTCCTAGGAAATCTCCATGCTTGTGAAATTTCTCCTTAATTTTTGAAGACAATGAGTTTTTAGTACATGCCTACGTAGGTCATTGTTACAATATAAGAAATGTTAAAACCTCAAATGATTAGAAGGCCCTTTATATGGAATATGTGGTCTAAGAATGAAATATGGGACAAATAGAAGCATGTTTCCAACAAAATTGCATTGTGAAAAAAAATCATTCTATATTACCCTCTATCACAAAAACAAGCACATTGTCAATAAAAACGTTGAAAGGTGAAAGAAATCTAACACATGTTAAATTTCATTTTAGCATAAAAACAAACACATGACAACATTGTATGGTAAAATAAATCTAGCATGTGGTAAAATTACTTCTAGAGAAAACACGAGCACATTGCCAACAACAACATTGGAAGGTGAAAGAACTTTAAGCAAGCCACATTTCATTCTAGAAGAAATAAAAGCTCATGTCAACATTGCAGCAGGGTAAAAGGAAATCTAGCACATGCAACATATCCTTGCAGCACAAACATAAGAAAATAACAACATTGTATGGTTAAAGAGACCTAGTACATGTTGGATTTACTTCTAGCATAAACACAGGGATATTACAAATAACTTCATTGTAAGGAAAAGGAAATCTAGCACCCACAAGATTTTCTTCTAGCACAAACAAAATCACAATGGCAATAATAACATTGTAAGGTGAAACAAATCTAATGCACGCTATATTTCATTCTATCATAAACAAAATCACATAACAACATTGCACGGTGAAATAAATGTATCATATGCTAGATTTACTTCTATCACAAACCCAAGCATATTTCCAACAATGCAAGAAAAAAGAAATAAAAACAATGCAAAGCGTTAGATTTCCTTCTAGCATAAATAACTAGATTGTCAAAAATAAGATGGCATTATGAAGAAAATATAACACATACTAGATTTCCTTCCTAGTACAAATTCACAAACATATTGCCAACAACATCATTGTTGGGCAAAACAAATCTAACACAGGTTAAATTTATTCTTATCAAAAACATAAGCACATTGCAAATAATAACATTGCAAGGTGAAAGAAATCTGATGCATACTAGATTTCCTTCTAATGGAAACATTATCACATGTAGGGTGAGAAAAATTTAGCTTATGTTATATTTACTTCTAACACAAACATATAAATATTTCTAACAACAACAATGCAGGACAAAAAAAAAATCTAACACATTTCAAATTCCTTTTAGCCTAAACACAAAGATGTTACTAATAACAACATTGCAAGGTAAAAGAAATCTAACATGTGCTAGATTTTCTTTTAGCGCAAACAAAAGAACATAGCAACATTGTAGAGTGAAAGAAATTTAGCAAGTGCTAGATTTATCTCTACCACAAATACCAGCATGTTTCCAACAACAGCATTGTAGAGTATAAGAAATCTAACGCGTGATCCATCTTCTTCCAACACAAACACAAACACGTTTCAAATTGAAATAAATCTAACACGTGCTATATTTCTTTCTAGCGCATAATAACATTGTAGGACTGAAGAAATCTAGTGCATGCTATAGATTTATTTCTATCACAAACACAAGCACATTCCAAGGTGAGGGAAACATAATGTGTGCTAGATTTCCTTCTAGCCCAAACATAAGCGCATTGCCAATAACAAAATTATAAGGTGAAAGAAATCTAATGTGTGTAAGATTTCCTTCTAGGATAAACACAAGCAGACAAGCACATTATAAGGTGAAAGAATTCTAGTGCATGCTAGATTTACTTCTACAAAAAAATAAGCATGTTGAGAACAACAACATTATAGGGCAAAGGAAATCTAACATGTGCTATATTTCCTTACAGCACAACATAAGCACATTATAAGATGAAACAAATCTAGCACGTGTTATATTTCCTTATAGCACATACATAAGAACATAACAACATTGCAAGGTCAAGGAATCTAGCATATTTCCTTCTAGCACAAACAACCAGATTGCCAACCACAACATGGCATTGTGAAACAAATCTAGCGCATGCTAAATTTCCTTCTAGCACAAATACAAGCACATAACAAACATTGTAAGGCGAAAAAAATCTAGCATGTGTTATATTTAATTTTAGCAAAAACTCAAGCCTATTTCCAACAACAACATTATCAAGCAGATGAAATCTAACACGTGCTAGATTTCGTTCTATCATAAATGAAAGTGCATTGCTAAAAACAACATTGTAAGATGAAAAAAATATAATGAGTGATCTGTTTCCTTCTAGCATAAATAATTGCACATTGTCGATAACACCATTGCAAGGTGAAGGAAATCTAATCCATGCTAAATTTTCCTATAGCAAAAACATAAGCACATAACAACATGGCAAGGTTAAGAAAACCTAGCTCGTGTTAGATTTACTTTTAACACAAACACAAGTATATTGCCAAAAGCAATATTGCAGAGAAAAAATAAATCTATTTTGTGCTAGATTTTCTTCCATCATATATACAAGGCATTCTCAATAGCAACATTGAAAGGTGAAAGAAATCTAACATGTGCTAGATTTCTTTTAGTAGAAAGACAAACATATTTCCAACAACAAAGGTGCAAACCAAAAGAAAACTCAGACCTATTAAATTTTCTTATAGGACGAACACAAACACAATGGCAATAATAACATTACAAGGGGAATGAAATCTAACATGTGCTACATTTTCTTTTAGCACAAACAACCAGATTGTCAACAACAATTTGAAATTAGAAAACTTTCCAGGCTTTGTGGGTTTTTTCCCCATGAAGCTGCATAGAAAATGCAGTAACAATTGTTTTGAACAGGTAACCAACCATGCCAATTTACTCATATGTAACTCAGGGTTGGGTTCTAGTGGCTTGGTAGAGCACTAACTCGTTTAACACTGGGGTTTGGCCAGATAATGTTGGATTGTTTTCATGGATCTCTAAATCTGATCTTGAGAGAACACTATAAATATTCTGCATTTAGTAAATATTTTTAACCAACATAATATAAAGTTGGAGCAGACACTTGTATATTTAACATTGGTTTTGTTGGGTAGCAGTGTAGTGCAGATAAGCCCTTGTTAATATGGCTTGTTTGAGTATGTAGAGCTATTTCTTCTCCATTTTTTCTCTACGCATTTCAAATTCCAGAGAGGTGAATACTTTTCAGCTCTGGGAAGGGGTGGATGCATAGGAAGAAGGGAAAACATGTCGGTATACTGGTCTTACATTATTGTTGCATACAATGGTACTTTGATACCTATAATACTAATGGCCCAAATAATATTTTAGCTACTTCAAATAATTAGTAACTACTAGGTGGCATGGGCAACCCCTACAAAGGAAAATGAGAGTCCCCCTGTTAGAAACTCCCTTCTCATTCTCGTTTATGTTGCTTTGAAATTAAGCAACTCTTTGTGCGTTCTTATGAGCTCTATGCTTCTTTCATTGGTTGGACTTAAAACTGGCAATCATCTTTTCAGCAATCTGCATAGGTGTATATTTCATGCACCAGTGTCCTTTAATGCAACTCCATTTGGGTGAATACTGAATCAGGCATCAACTGATCAGAGTGCAGTGGACACATTGATTCCTACACAGCCAGGAGCTTTGGCTTTTTCATTTATACAACTTTCGGGGATCATTGCAGTCATGTCTCAGATTTCTTGGCTAGTATTCATTGTGTTTATACAAGTGGGTTCAACTTGTATATGGTATCATCAATATTACATACCATCAAATAGTGAAGTGGCTCAGTTGTCATTAGTTTCTAGAGCTCTAATCGTACAAAATTTTGGAGAATCAATCTCTGGAGCAGCCACCATTAGAAGTTTTGACCAGGAGTCTTGGTTCATGGAGAGAAATCTCTAGTTGATAGATATGTATACTAGACCTAGTCTCCACAATGTTGGGGCCAATGCATGGATTGGTACTCTGATGAATTTTTTATCAAATCTTGCGTTTACATCCTCTGAAATATTCCTAATGGAAATTTACAATGATAAGAAAATCAAGCATAGTAAAAAAAGTAAACATGCAAAATTTACAACACATCAAACACCTAGAAATTTCCATAAACTATGTTGAATTGAGTCATTCTATTAATAGAAATGTTGGGTACAAAGGTAAGATCAAAAAAACATGCACCCGGGCTTGCCCAGAGCGAGCTAACAATGCCCAAGTGATGAAATTGACTACTCTAACATGCAATGTGGTTGTCCCCAACAATCTCTCCGCTAACCCAATGAAAATTTGCATGTTGGCTGCAAACAATCGTTGTTAGGGTCTCCTCTGGTGCTCAGAAAATTCCAAGAAATTAACCTCGAACTCTCCTTCAATAACCCACAAAAACCCACGAAGGAATTGGCCAAATGTTGACCTCGGAATTTTGGCCCAATTTCCCCCTAGCTCCTCTAGTTGTTGGCTAAGCTGGAACCCCTGTTTGACCCCTCGAATCTACCCAGAAAACTCGGCCAAATTATTTCTGAGATCCATGTCAAAAACCCAGAAAAACCCAGAAAGGGCTTGCTCTAGTTTTGACGCTCCAAAATTGACCTCAAAATGCTTGGCCCTCCTCCACAAGCAGAAATCGTAACCTGTATCAGATGTTGGGCTTATTGCTCCACCAAAATGCTGGAAAATCCCCCACGATTTCCCCAATCTAATTCCAAACAACCCTAGCTTCTCAATCCCTTTTACAAGCCAATTGTTGGCTTTGCATCATCAACTCCTCCAAGAGCCCTTGTGTACTTTCCCCTTTTTGCATCATTGGAGTGTCTATAAGCTCACCAATCACTGTGCATGCGAGTCTAACACCTTCATGATCTTGCTAGCTTCCCCACAGTTGGCCAAGATCATGCTTTGATACCATTGTAATATTCCTAATGGAAATTTACAATGATAAGCAAAGGAAGCATAGTAAAAGAAACAAACACACATAATTTACAACACATTAAACACCAAGAAATCTCCATTAACTGCATTGAGTTGAGCCATTTTATTAATATAAATGTTGGGTACAAAGGTAAGATTAGAAAGCATGCACTTGGGCTTGCCCAAGGCAACCTAACAATGCCCAAGTGATGAAATCGGCTACTCTAACATGCAATGTGGTTGTCCCAAACAATCTCTACATTGACCTAGTGAAAAAATGCACTGCTGACTGTGAAAAATGGTTGTTAGGGCCTCATTCGATGCGCAAAAAATTTTGGGAAATTAACCTCGAGTTCTCCTCCAATAACCCACAAAAACCCACGAAGGAATTGGCCAAATGTTGGCCTCTGAATTTTGGCCAATTTCCCCCTAGCTCCTCTAGTTGTTGGCTGAGTTGGCACCAAAATGCTAGAAAATCCCCCACAATTTCATTTCTCTCTCCTTTCTTGCATCCTAGCTGACCAAAAATGTGTGGTATCCTCCCAGCTACCAAAGATGAGTAGAATTTGCCTCCCTAGGGTGGCACTCGTGGTCCACCGAAGAAGAGGGTGACTTGGCCCCCACGAAATACTATGTAGTTCTGGGCAAGATGACGCAGGCCACTGCTCCAAAAATTCGTACTGTTGTGGAAATACCTCATGTTCTTGTCCCACAAACAAGGAAGTCTCATACACCAATTTGGTGTCTGGCTTAGTCATGACCTTAAAATTGGATAATAATAATAATAATTTACATGCTTCAAATCCCCTATTCATCCAATCAAATTTTCCAAAAACTTTTATCTATTGAACACATGAAAAATCTAATCCACTCTTACATAAATCCATTAGAAGCAGCCCCTCTTCTAGAAACAAACTTTGTTATCCATCCATCTATAAAACTCAAATCCACAGGTTTAATCCATTGCAATTGAAATATCTCAACAAGAGGTTACAACCATGTACATGCTTTACAACATGATATGTTTATCCATCCCCATAAGAACTTTTGTAAACTCCGTGACACCATAAATGTCTTCTCCAACCAGCTCCAAAAATTCTCCTCTACGGCTTACTTAGAGGACACAATGTTGTTTCAAATGCTATTGCAATTACATTTTTGAAAACTATATGGATTTGTTTGTGGTATGGGAGGCAAGCGATGCTTAATCCATAGGTTCAATAAATAACATGTATTCATCCTGAAATCCTGAAAGGACTATTCTCATCCTTCTTGCAAAATGGTGTTGTATTGTCGTAGATGGTAGTGCTTTAATTGTTGGGGACAAAATTATTTATAAAAATGAATCATTAAAGCTTGTATGTACTAATATACATGCAATGTTGATGTTGGAAGAATTGATTTCGTACCTTATTCACCACACTATATACCTATGACTACATCCTTTTTACAAACTCGCATCCAAACTCTTTCTACTAGCAGTTTGCAAGACGAGACCAAATGCTTATGGCCATGCATAATAGGCACATTGGTCAACATCTCTAGCCCAACTTCAGATAATGTTTTCTTTGACTTCTGAATCCATGTGATATCCGAAATAAATCCATCATGTCATTGTCAATAACTCTTCATTCGATTCTTTCTAATATGCATGTCATCTTCAACATACTAAATATGGGGAAAGGCCTATAACTAAAGCCTACCAAGATCTATCTACAAATCTGAAACACTTTCACCAACCTCCTTCAATACCTTCAACAAGTTTTGATCAACCCAAAGATGTGATTAGTTGATACATTTACTGCAACAAGGGCAACGCCATAAAGGCCACCTCAAATTAATTTCCTCCATGTGCTATAATTATGCTTTTGACACATTAAATTCACTTCCATTCTTGTTTAATTGTTGTTGAGAAAGGAACTACCTCTATAGTTATTTCTTGTCTTCCTTAGCAAACTCACAGCAATATCCATATTTATGCACCTTATCAAACAATGGAAATCCGGGATGATGTGGGAGGGGAACTTTTTCATCATTTCTCAACACCCATAAAACATTTTTAGTTTGCAATTCTTCTAAAGGATGCACATCATTGACTAGCATGCAACAACTTCTGAGGCAACTCTCGTTTGTACATGCATAGGCAAGCATTATAAAGTATATAGGAGGACCGACTGAGATGAATTGACAAATTACCCATGAATATCAAAGATTCGATTGGATATTCTCTTCCAAGTTTCCATATTCTAGTTGACATCAAACAAATTGGCTTATGATCATACGCAGGTCAACCTACCCTTAACTTATTTACTTCTAAGAATGTTTCGTTTCTGCTACCATGATACTTGAATGACGTGCAAAACGCCCTCCCCTCTGAGGAGAGTCAATGTCAGTAGCAACTTGTCTTTCAAGCCCTTTTTCTTTTCCCAACTCATTGTCAGCAAATGAAGTCAATGCATCTTTGACTGTCTCTCTGCTTTTTACAAGGCTTATTCCCATAACATTGACCTTCATGTTGTCCATCAGTATTTAAAGATTTTGTGATGCCAACAACTTTAGGTTAAGGGCTTGTTTTAGGTGCTCAATGAGCATCGACATGGTTATCAGACCCACTGCACAAAAATATTTTTGGGCTTTTGAGTTGCTTTGGTCTGAGAGAAATTGATCAAATACACTAATATCACACATGAAATTTTCAACAACAGAGTGAATATATTACTCTTCCAGCAAGCACCAAAAGCATTTGTATTTGTGATACCATTTGGTATAAAATCTAACAAGTTCCCTCCTTCCCAGTGCTAATGGTGCTTCTCATTACTCATAAGTAAAACAAGAGAGTAAGGGATATTTTTTTTTGGAAAGCCTTAATGCCCTCTCTAGAGAATGACCAATGCAATCCTCTGTTTTGATTATTTTTAATCAAATATATTTTACTTGGTATCCAATTCCTTCCCCGTCCCGTTCCTGGACATTTATGGTATCCAATTCCTTCCCATTCCCAAGCCTGGACATCTGAATAGCTCAGTATTTGTTTAACATCAAAGGTATTGTCTATTCATATAAAATATCAGGTGCCAAAGTTATAGTGGTTGAGAGATTGAATCCACTTTTCATATGTAATGAAATCGGTTGAGGGATTGAATGCACTGAAGGAGTAGATGTGACTCCATAGGAGGAGTGTTCTTGCCACTAAGAGCGTTGGTTTTCTACTTTTTGGTAAAGAGGAAAAATAAAATGACCGTTGCTTGAAAGGTTTCATATATCAACAAAAGCGTATGACAAAAAAAGTAATCTACAAAGGGTTTTAAGGGGTTTTACTCGTGGCATATGATTTAGAGGAGTGCCAGGCAAAATTGAAAGGGAGGAAAGGACATTGTGTGTGTCGGGGGGTATCGAAGGTATGGAAAGCAAAACAACGTTGATGTGGGCATGCAGAGTTCTGCAGAGAGGTTTTTGCGCTGCTGCTGCTAAGCCCACTGTAGGGGAAAGCATAGTGGTCAAGAGAAATAGGAAGAATAATAAGACATTGTTGGATGCTGCCAAGCCCCTCCCCGATTGGGGAATTGACTCCAAATTGGCTAAAATCTATTAGCAACACAAGAATTTCTACAAAATCACAAGCATCAAGCTCAAAAGATATTGTTGTCATGGTAAGGTGTGGGTGGTTTTCCACATAAATGGTGAACCAACAACAAAGACCCCTGTAAAGATTAATGGTGCAAACAAATGTGTGTGGAAATTGATTAATGATGTCCCTAACAAGACTTCTGAGATTACACTGAAATGTAGATTAGTGATATGAACATGTGAAGTCAATGCTAAAGTAAATGTTCATTTGTTCCATTGGTTTTTATCAAACTCGATTTGCAGGTTTGGGAGACAAGATTTCTTTGGAAGCTAGAAATTTTGAGGCAGGAATAATGTAGTTGGCTAAACAAATATTTTTATGCATTAGCTATCACAACATTTTTTTTCTCTATTGCACCCACATTTGTATCTGTTTCTACTTTTGGTACATGTATGCTTATAGGAGTGCCTTTGATAGCGGGGAGAATTCTTTCTGCACTTGCAACCTTTGAGAATTATTGAGTTGACTGATATGCATGTGAGATATAGTTAGATATGTATACTTCAGAAAGCTACAAAAATAAATATACTTCCAAAAGCTACAGAAAGAATTATCCCTGCTGAATTGACTGATACATATACTAGATCTACTCTCCACAATGTTAGTGCCTATGAGTGGCTTGGTATTCATATGGATTTTGTATCAAATCTTCTGTTTACATTCTTTTTGGTGTTCCTCATTCACTCTCCCAAAGATGTAATTAGACCAAGCATTGCAGGGTTGGCAATAAAATGATCCTTACATGCAGATTTCATTACACTACAACACATTCCTTGCTAAAAAATGATCCTTTAAATAGAATGCAGATCTATCTTATTCCCCATTATTTCCACCACCTTCCTATACACTATCAACAGCTAACAAAACAACAAGGAGACCAATACTTCTCATTTCCAGAGAAATACCACCTATCACATTATCAATAGTTTCAAAAGGGAATCGGTTTCTTTATACCACAAATGCCAAAGTTCCTCTAAGGGGTACTCCTTTGCGGAACATATTATTAGACTTTGTGGATGGTCCATATATGGGAAACACCAAATGCACTCTATCAACCTTGAAATCTGTGCCTCCTCCTTGTAGAGTTATATAAAGTGTTGTAGAACCTTTCTCATAATTCAACCTAGCTAGTTGTCTGCCACTACATTTTTACCTCAGAATATCACTTCTTTGGAAATGGCTCTAAAGTGTGTATAAAATTATGAACCCATATTTAAATAGGAACCTCCTATATATCCTAATGACTTTGCAGTAATACATGTGCCCCATTGGATTGGAAGTACCACCGAATTGTAGGGTCTAGTTGACAGAACTGCATTCCAAAATGTCATTAGTTAGTGGAGCCCCAATTTTTGGTAGGACTTTATCATTTAGTGCCTCTATCATATCATGCCATGAATACAACGTGATTTGATGTGCTTACCCACCATTGCATAGGGGTCTTTTCCAAATGCATATGCAGTGTTGCAACCCTTTGCTCAACCACCATATACTCCACCAATTGTTCCAAAGCTTCTTCCATGGTGTCAGTTGTGCCATTAAACTCAATATGTTCTTATGCTCTGCACTAATCCACCTAACTATTTTCAACATCATGCAATGCCAATTAGTTTTTGCAATCTATTCAAGGGTGCCTAAAATTGACCACTTGTTTTTATTTAATAAATCAGTTAATACATTATCAATAAAAGTCAGCTTTGTTTCAGTTGCTCATCGAATGACCCTTTTCAAATTAATAATGAACACAACACTAGATAATTTGAAAGTAAAAATTCTACATATAAGATAAGATTGTCGATTTCTATTTCTTCGTTCCATGGATCCATACATGGATATATTGCCCTCAGCACAATAAAGCAGTTGCATTAGTCATAGAATTAAAAGATTTAAGAATAAAAATATTTAACGATATTTAAAAGCAGAAAGAAATTTAAATTGTGGATAAACTATTCCTATAAAACATGAATGCGTGAAGATACAAAAAACACCCCATGGAGAAATGATGCTCAGAATAGAAAAATGTTTTCCTATCAAATAGTTACAACCCTGTGAGCTTAATCTTTGAAATATGCATATATGCATTGATATGTGTGCAATTAAGGTGAACACAGAACATCTTGTACTCCTTTCAATACTATGTTTTGTTTATGATCAAACGACTCATCCTTGAGCACCGATTACACTGTGTATTGGCTCAGTGCCAGCACTTACTATTATTATGCTCTTCTTATTCTGAACATGTTAAGGTAGATAAGAAATAATTTGAATCTAATTCCTTGGGGATGCCTGGGTAACTGGGACCAAACACAAGAAAATATGATTATAGAAGTAATTCCTATTATGTCGATGCCATGCCTAGGAGGTGCTTGGATGATTTGTATCGACTGAGTTCTGATTTATTCATTTATTATGGATACTATTGCACTAGATGAGTTATCATTTGGAGTTGATGCTTCAGGGGTGTTTAGGTAGCTACTATAATTCCCAAGAAAGTATGATGATAGCTTTGATTCCTATGATTTGAATCTCATGCCTCCTGGGTGTCTATTATCTTCTACCAAGTATGTTCCTTTTTCTTCTTTTTTTTAAAATTCAATTTCATATTTGAATCTTGTGCCTTGAGAGTGCTTGGTTGCCTACTATCACATATAATAAGGTTAGAATATTTGTGGTAATATGCCTATTGGCACAAGAATGTAGAGAGTGGGTTTTGAGTGGTCAATGTGACCAATGAATGGTCATTCTCTAGCCTATGGGATCAATGAAACATATTAACTTGGTATTGTCAGTTAGAATGTCCCCTTGGCTCTCTCCAAGACACTTTTTTTTTGTAGAGAGTTATTTAAGCTATATCTCATATGCCTAGCCAAAGTACATGGCTGACTACTTTCGATGTACAACCTAAACAAAGCTTCCAGACTTCAGTGTTATAAATTAAGATGAATTATAGCTTTATTATTCATCATACGTGTGCTTCAACAATTTTGATAGCGTACCTCAGAGTACCCGCAAAATGTTTGGATCAACAACTTCTTCTTAAAGCCAAAGAAAACATCAGCTCCCCCTGAATTATAGCTCCCTCTGAATATTTGAAAAGAGATCTTGCCCAATGAGACATTTGCAACTGGTTATCAGTCCTAATTACATGGACAGTTTTCTTAAAATAATTAATGGGCAAGAGGAGATATTAATTCGTTCAACTATTTCTGTATGAAGAGGATTTGATATATAACTTTTACCAGTTTTCTGAAATACTTCTACTTCCTTTGAACTTTCAGGCTTAATAGCTGCAACCATCTCCTTTCCTTGGTGGAGCCTACAAATGAAGGCTTGGACAGAATCATAACGACATAAAATTTTTTCTTAATTGGTTCACTTCTTTTCTTTGTATCTTTTCAGAGATCTAGATATAGACATACCCACTTAGATGGAAAGAGTTTGAGGTGCACTTTTTTTTGGTTATCTGTGTTTTTACTTCAGGCGCACTTCTCTGCTATATGCATCATTTTGTTTTCTTTATGATATCTAATGGTTGTATTCTAATCTGTTTGCTGGTTTCTCATCTTGTGATTCACATCCACTCTCTGAAGGTTACTATGCCATATAATATTGACAAAGCCCTATTGTCATATTGGACACTATTCCTTAGTCAACATAGTCAAAATGTTAACGTGTCACTGCCTTGCCTTGCCTTGCCCACCCCAACGTCACTGTATTTAATTCAAGAATACAGTCACTGCCTTATTTCCATATTACTATCATCATGCCACCACTGTTTGCAAGATTGCTGCCAACCTTTATCTCAGATTCTTACTCAGCCTTATATGACTTCATTCTCTTCCAATCATATAAAGCTCATCGTGAGAATTACAGACTCTCAAAGAGTCATTTCAAATGGGCACTGTAAGAAACCAAATGTTATTATTACTTAATTCTTACACTCTGCTGCACTTGGTCAATCTGATTTCTGCTACTTAAAAAATGGTTGATCACTATTTTAGTCAACAATACGTATGTCCTCTACAACCCTTTTCTTGTTTGGAAAATAAATTGAACGGGCTAGTTTGATTGTCAATGGAAGTTTCCACAAGCCATAATACCCACTCTACACCCCCTCATTCTACATCAGCTAGTGGAGATAAAGGAAATGCAACTTTGTCTATATAAGATGATGATTAATTTTGTGGAAACGAGAAATATTGATTCCCTCTTTTGGTTTGCTACGATGGTATTAGTGATTGAGTAATTCTGTTAGAGGGTATATGCAATATATAAGGTGAACACTGATATATAAAAGGTATCATATATATGTAAAGTAATGGCCAAACCACAAGATATTTTATGCCAGAAACGGAAGAGATCCCAAAAGATTGTGGAAAAAAACTTCCATCAGGACAATATTAGTTTCCCCTGTTGCAATGCACTTCCACAAGAGTTAAAGAATATGGAGACACTGAATATGAAAACCATTTGACCACTGCAAGAATGTTACTCTTAAACTATTATTGATTGATGTTGATAATAGTGGATATACTAGACATAGCAACAATCTCAAATTAGTTGATATTACCAACTGCAATAAAATAGCCCAAAACAAATGCTCATTACAGTTAACATATTTGAACATAGAAAATCATTATGAGTTACATAGTTTGTGCACTAGTCTAGAAGTTCAAGATATAAGAAGTGGAAATGGAAACAAAGAGTTAAAAGTTGTTGTTATTTTCTGCAAAGGTTAAGCATAATGAGAGTAGAGCATGGAGAAGAAGTTGAAGATGGTGAGCAAAGTTTAGTTTTTCATGGTAGAGCTGCTTGTAGAGCAGGGGGACACTTGTGATGTCAGGGGACTGTGATCCATGCAGAGACGCGGCGCTAGTACTAGCCTCTGTAGATCCATTGAGGATCTGGTATGGGCTTCCTATTGCATTTTTCCCATTTGATGTTGACACCGGTAACACTGATGAAGACGGTAATGTTGCTGTTGTCGATGATGATGATGGCAATGATGAAGGCGGTAAGGGCGTTGGTGAACTGATACCCAATTGATGAAAACTGTCTGTTCACTTTCTTTTTGTTGTTGGGGTCAATTGAATGGAGAATCTATTTGCAAGAGGGGAAGAAAACACAGAGGGGGTGGCACGCCTCTCAGATGAAGGCGTGGGAGTGCGGGGAGAAGGCACGGGATTCAAATCTCGGGAACTATTTGCCATAATAGCCTGTGTTCTATCTGTCTATCTGCTTCCTACTCTGAGAAATGAGAAATTACATTACTACCCAAAAGAATTTGTGCTAAGCTGAACTCATTTACCTGGTTCTTCTATCGATTTGACCTGGAAATAGACAATTTTTTTCGGCTCTGCAACCTGCAGCACCGCAGATCCGTGCTGAAAACCCTACAAAGTTTACCAAATTTGTCCCCGAATCCTTCGTGGTAAGTTATGATCTGAGTGCCCAATGAAGCAAATATGTTAACAGAGTGATGAAATCTCTGGATCTCGCTATGTTGTTCTTTGTTGGCACTGAGTTATGCATCTGCCGGATTTTTTGTGATCTTTCCTCTGCGACTAGGAGTACGAATGGTGATAATATTTTGTTAAAAACAAAGCAACTGAAGTTAATTGGAAGCCAACGGGACCGTTTGAGTCAAACCGCAGACGGTAATCACACAAAATAGGAATATGTCCCATTTTGTTAACAGAAAGGAAGGACACTTTCAGTGGTAATATCATCTCTTTTAAATGTTGATCCTTCATAATATTTACATGAGTGATATGGTATCGACTAATTGTGACATGGAGGATGATAGCACACATTGTTGGTTATATATATATATATATATATATATATATATATTTTGGGGTTGGATGTATGTATTTTGATGTAAATATTATGATTTTTTTAAAATTAATTGTTTGTATTTAAAATTTTAAAAATATATATTAATGTATAAAAAATTGTAATTGTGATATATATATTGTTTAATGGATTTATTCATCATTTAAATTGTTTTTGTTTGGTTACGTGTTTGTTTTTCTCAAATGTAAGGAATAGGTTAATGGACAAGACCAAGAGGCATTTAGACCTTGCCTCCTTAAGGACTACCAACCAGTGATTCAAAAAGTTTAAGAAGTTTTATGTATCTACAATTTTAAAACTCAATGGGACCGCCTAGTCCTTGAACCTAATCAATACATGCTAGAGCATGCCTCTAGAGACTTGAACATGGGATAGCAAGCCACAATCCCAACCACTCAAGCAAAGAATCATTGGCATAAAAAATAACTTTTAAGTAATTTTAGGCGGTTGTCCATGGGACTTGGAATCGATGGTGATAGGGTGTTGTATTAAGGCACTCTATGGTGCAAAGGTCACCAGTTCAAAATCCATGGGAAAAACTCCAACCAGGTTGAGGGTTGTTGTGGCGGTCCTCAGGTGATTTTGAAGGCTTAGATGCCCTTGGATGTGACTACAAACCACAGGCTAATCATGCAGTCGTCTCATGACTCACATAAACTAGCAAATAAAAAAGAAAAAGTGGTGCAATTGCATTGATTACAATAATATATTTATATAATTGTTGTCTTAGTATATTTTATTTTGGTTATTCAATTATATTGACAGCAATAATTAACATTTGCGAAGAAACAATTCCTAAGAAACCAATACCTTAATTGTCAAAATATAACCCTTACCTTCCCTTTTTATAACCAACAACATAAAAAGCCTTGAAACAACCTACAAAGTTGGAAGAGGAAAGATAGCCATCAATGCCTTGTCGTCCGCCATACCTTCGGTGTATCTTTGCACCTTTAGGGGCAATTGCTATTTTTATGTTTTTAGTCACATAAAAATCTTTGGAGCCACTTCTCGAGGACGTGTCATTGTTGCTGCACATGGTAATATATTTCATTTCACATTAATTTTATGTTTCTCAATGTACTCTAATGTTCAATGTACTCTAATGTGAGTGTGAATATGTAAGTGTGAATGATGGGAGAGAACATAAATCACGACCATTGATAATAAATGTGGTTGGATAATAGAATAATAAATATAGTTGGGTAGCATATGTCTAATTTTTAGATTTAAATGAATTTAAATTTAAGGGTGGGTATATATTGTATTTATGATCCTTTAGCCCATGAAATATGTATCACCAACATAAATATCATAAGTTGTGTTGCCACATTTTGTTTCTTATGTGGGTGTGCGTGCCAATGATGAAGAATAACCTCAATGTCTCGAAGTTTGGAGTGTTTGTTATAATGTCAAGAAGTTGGAAGTGTTTGTTATAAGATTCCACAAGAAAAGGGCCGAATACAATAATCAAATGGAGAAGCAACCTTTCCTATATGTTATTTTTAGCTTCTGGAGGTTAAAATAATTTCTTTATTTCTTTCTTATTTCCCCATTTAAAGGGAAAATTGGGTTGGTTGTTAAATGATGAGAGAGTAAAAATATTGTAAATTAGAAAGAAAAAAAAAAAAAATTAACTTTAAAGAGGTTAAAGGTAGCTTATGGGACAAATTGCTTTACTAACCTTATTAAGGCCTTTTCCTGTGAAACCTCACAATAAATGCTCCTAACTTCTCAACAAACCCCTCGTGGAATCAATTATCCCAAGAGCTAGTTGTCATAGTATTTGCATAACTTTATGTGTTGTCTTTGAAGGCCTTGCATTCTAAAATGAAATGTTTTTTTTGTTTCCACTTTTCCGGAAGAGCAAAAAATACATACTTTTTCTTCCCACATTTCTTTTGGCCTTTTCCAGCGCCCTGTTTCACAACAGAGTCCTATTTCACAACAGAGTTTATGAGAATTAGTCTTTAACTGAGCAATAAGAATTTTGGCTCTCCAAGAAATATTGGCCCCTATATATGCTTTTTGTTAATGATTATGAGTGGGATTAAACTCTTCAATATATTACTTTTTCTTTCAATATATTACTTTTTCTTTCTCCCTCACTCTTTATGCCAATTAAGCTTGTGGACCTTATCCATAACACAAGTTTTTATGTGATGGTTCAGTTATTTTATGTCATGGTTCAGTTGTTGGAAGGAAGTTGGGAGATGGTTAACCAATGACAATTTGAATTTCATTAATAAATGTTTATTTGATTTAAATCATACAACACAATTTTAGCTATGATGAATTTAAGACCACCTAAATGGGATTGGTCCTAAAACTTATTAGAATCCAAAGGAGTAGAGGACGATTAGTAAGCCAACTTCCCTAGTGGGACATGCCCTACTGTGTATATTAATTTTCTTGTCAAATAATGGTAGGAATATGGTTATAGTTTTGTCACAGTGTGCTCAATAGATGTCACAGGGAATTGAGTGTAAAATGTCACACGAAAATATTACATAGGAATGGCTTTTCTCCCTATAAGCAATGTCATCTATGTCTGACCCATGAGGTGTAGACTAGTTGGTTTGAGTGGGGTTTAGTCCCCACCAGGTCTTACGTTCAAACCTCGTGAGGAGGGATTAAGGATGGAAACCACTTTTGGGGAAATTAAACTATCCCAAGGGGTGTCCACGCTCAATTGTGCTTCGCACAATCCTGGTGATAAGATCCCATTGTGGGAAGATCGTTCTTCCATCCAATAAACATGTTGGCCCTGCCCTAGGTTCAACCTAGTTACAAAAACAAAACAAAAGTGCCATCTATGTGTGTATAATGTAAAGCCACATAATGCACCAGAGGTTGGGGGTTCGATCTTGCTTGAGCCTCTAACTGACCAAACAAAATTTTACACCACCTGGGGGTGCCACATGGCACCATTCCATTAGTCCACAAAAAACACCCAACCAATAAAACTCGACCGCCTACACGAACCAGAAGATTGTTAGTGATTGAGTTCCTAGTCTTATTGTGTGGCTAAGTTTTCAAGTCTAATGTCTTTATGTATTTATTGCATGTATTGGTAATATATTTGTTCCTCCTAGTTCTTTTACGAGATTCTATAGTGATTGTACTGATTTTTTTTTTTAATGAAAAGGACAAATTTTCCTTTATAGAAAGTAAAAAAAAAAAGAGATTCCTATTGACCTTATTAACAAGCCTATTGACCTTAAGCTTCTCAAAATATTCAGCCCAGCGTGGGATCCAACCTTTGATAGCTTCGCCAACAACAACAATAAGCTAGGTTGGACATCCTACAACTTTAAACTGGGGGCTAGCAGCTTCTTCAACAAGGATTTCCATTTGAAGATCATCACGAGGAATTAGCGCTCTTTAGGTCGGGAAAAAACAAGGATTTCCATTTGGTGGGATTAGCAATTTCAGGTAGAAGCCATTTGTCTTGAATATTGTAATTTCTTGAGGTTATATAAGTGACTCAATTTCCCCTTAGGGATAGTTCCCTAATGGTCTCATTATCCATGTGTACCCTCTCAAACATGAACAATGATGATGGTAAGTCATGGGATTAGACATATTACAATGTGAATTCTATAATGCTACATGGCACTTTTTCAATCCAGACATTTCGCAGAGGTTTACAAACAATCCATCGTAGAGAAATCATTGAGAACCAACTTAAACAAAGGTATTATCAAGTTTATACCCAATGTCAATGATTCCAAAGTGAATATGCGCTAGAAGCCTATCACTCTGTTGAATGGCTCATGTAATTTAATTTATTTGTATATTATTGATTAAGTAATATGAAAATTAAGAGTCAAAATAAGCTTTTAAAAATTATAAATATTTTAAGGATATTGAGGGGTGTCTTGCCATTCAAGTTAAGAACATTGTTCATCACTATATATGGAAAATTTGTGCATCCACCTTGATTTACGAGAACTAACTTGTACTAGGAGAATAGAACCTTGGTGAGTGAATATCACCAGCTTCACTTGACTAGAAATCAAGGCCCATTAGCTATATTTATAGATTATCTATATTAGTAGTTAAGGAAACAACTATAATAATAAAAAGTGACAAATTAAGTCAATCATGTTTTGTATTAACACCTAAATTGTTTTAGTACATGCACTGTAATTCATAGGTTAGGGTTGAGATCCACGATTGTGTTTAAGCATATATATCTACATGACCATGATGATAAACCATCATGCTAGTAATCAAGAATTATTAGTGCTCACGATGCATTGGATTAACCCACACATATTCCACATCATCTAATTGATTCTCATTAATTTAATAATGGTCCTAATTAAAAACCGTTATTCATAATTGACTTGATCTCTCGGTGTCTTCCTCCTATACTAGCTAGTTTGTCGGCAAATATCCCCTATTATATGGTTGGCCTTATATCCCCTGACCTCATGCTAGTTATTGGGCTCAAAGTTATAAATACCACAATGAATAATAAAAAAAATATCATGCATAGACAAATGCATTGAAGAATAAGTCCTAATGCATTATGAGTATATTGTTTTGGATTAAAGATTCCTCCATGTAAACTTATAGAAGTAGATATTTCCCTCCAAATTTGATCAAGTGTCTACTGAAAGAGGACCCATAGTTTATCCTAATTCATAGAACAAGGCAGTAATCAACCGTAAGCACAATGCTTTAAGTTCAATTGTTAGGAATTACCTTGGACAATATACCTTAAGTAACTACTTGAAACTCCTTAACCAACAAATGCCTTTTTCCTCTCGTGGAATTTTGTTCAGGAAATTTCCTTTTTCCTTTATTGAAGTAATTTGTCGTATTTCTCATCACAATTTGTGTTGAGTGGCTTTTTAAGAGCCATATGTCTTTCCTGAGATATTGTGATTATGATTTACTTAACATTCTCTGCTCAAGTGTCTTTTAAAAGAAAACTCAATGTTTTTTAACCCATTTCATTCATATTCCTATTTAAATTAATCTCTTAAGGGTTTTATTTGTTCTCCTCTAAATTTTTTAAAAGGGTCCCCATCATTTTTCTAAGGTAATTATACTAAGATAATGGGGGTTGTTGAATAGCACAACAGATCCTAACCTAGATTTCGAGTGTCGTGGAAAAACAACGCTATATTTGGGTGACCTATATTTGTTTATTTATTGATTTTAATGATTTTAATTGGTATAGTGCACCAAGTACATCAATGAACCCACTAGTTTCCTGTAGATAGTAGCGTCCACTACTTCTCTAGAAGTAGCATCCTCTTTCCTCCAATTTCCTAGAAGAGGAGTGTCCATGGATTTATAGCTCTCCATGTGAAACTTACCCAGTATCTCTTTGGCATACCTGCCTTGAGAAACAAAAAGTTCACCATCCCGCTACAATATTTCCAAACCAAGGAAATAGTGAAGGAGTCCCATGTCCTTCATTTTGAACTCCCTTGCAAGATCCTCCTTGCATGAAGTTATCAATTGCTCATCACCTGCCAAAATTAGATCATCAACATAAAGTACGATAATCAAGAGCTTACAATCAACCACAATTTGGTATAGGTTTGCATTCGCTTCACTTTTGGTGAAGCCAAACCTGGTGAAATAGTTGTCAATTCGAGTGTACCAAGCATGAGGTGCTTGCTTCATCCCATACAATGCTTTCTTGAGTCGACACACATATGACTCACTATCAAAGATCTCGAAACCTTCTGGCTTCTCTATGTACACTTCTTCCTCAATAACTCCATTGAGAAACAAAGTTTTCACATCCATCTAATGAATGCACCACCCCATCTGCGCTGATAGTGCAAGGATATATCTAATGGAAGAGTACCTCGCGACTGGTGTGAAAGTCTCTTCATAATCGATCCCCTCAACTTGTGAGAATCCACGAGCCAAAAATTTGGCCTTGTACTTCTCCACACCCCCATCTGCTGCTTGCTTCGCCTTATAGATCCATCTAGATCCAACCACTGATTTTCCGACCGATCTTGGGACAACCTCCCATGCATTGTTCTTGACGATGTAGTCATAATCCTCTATCATAGAATCAACCCAAATTGGTTGTTGCACTGCTTCCTCAAATGAAGATGGTTATGTCACAATACACTTGCTCATAAGAGCCATGTATCCAGTAAACCTATCTGGAGATTGTCTCTGTCTGCGGAGTGAAGTAGGGGCTCCTACATTCTTTGTTGCATCAAGTCTCAATCTATCAGCTTTCTTCTTGCGCCATCTACCATTTCTAGTGGATGGCTCTGCATGAGTGTTTTTTGCCACTCCATGATCCTCCGCATGTGGCTGCTCCACATCTTGAGGTTTATTTTTTGGAACCAAGAGTTCCTCCTCTGCATGCAAATCTAGCTCCCTCTTAAGGGACAATCGGATGGCTTTCTCCTCATCAAATTTTATATCCCGTTGCACAACAATCATTCTGCTATTTGGAAAATACACCCGATAATTGTGGGGAGTTTTAGTGTACCCCACAAATATCCCAATCTGAGTTGTTGGTTCGAGCTTCTTCCTGGCATCTTTGCTCACATGCACATAAACAAATGAGCCAAAATCTTAAAATATGAAACATCAAGTTTCTTACCAGTAAAAGCCTCTTCTGGTGTACTCATGCCAAGTATCCGATGAGGACAACAGTTATGCACAAATACTGCTGTGTTGAATGCTGCCGCCCACAGATGCAACGGTAGGCCCTAATCATGCAACGTTGCTCGTGATGCACCCACAATTGTTCTGTTCTCTCTTTCTGCGACCCCATTCTGCTATGGGTTGTGAGGCGAAATCAACTCTCTCTGAATTCCTTCTTTGCTGCAGAAGTTCTTGAATTCATTGGAGATGTACTCACCACCATTTTCGCTCCTAAGAGCCTTCACATGCTTCCTCGTGTCTTTCTCCACCAGTGCTTTGAACTCAATAAGTTTTGAGAACGTCTGATCTTTCTTCTGCATGAAGTAGATCCAACACTTTCTAAAAAAGTCATCAACAAATATCACATACTACTTATGCTTCGCTGTCGAAGCTGTAGAGAATGGTCCACACATGTCTGAGTGAACTCTCTCAAGGATTTCCGAAGTTCAGTTCTCCTTCTCGTGAAAAGTGGCCTTTGCATACTTCCCCATAGTACATCCCTTGCATGTGTCTGACTGCGCAAGAGTACCCTTGGGAAGACCCATATAAATATGATGCATGACCTTCAAGGCTCTGTGGTGTAGAGTCACATGCACTCTCACAACTATCTCACATTGTCCTGGAAAAAACTAGCTAACACTTAGCCAATTCTCAGCCTCTAAACAAACTACCTTGCTTGCGCAATTCCTGATGAATGCAATCCCTATTCTTTAGGAATTTCAGCCTTCCTAAACTGTGCAAGGATCACGGGAAATCCAATAGATTTTTGGTTGCATGTGGTCAGCCTACTAATCACACAATTGATAGTTAACATCCCTTTAACCATTGTCTCAACTAGGTCTCCACTAGAACTGACATGTATGCAACTATTAATAGTAAATCATCAGTTGCATGACAAATCACTAATTGTGAATTAAATAATATTTAATTCACTTGATCTCTCACTAGTGCAACAAATAGTTACAACTAGTTCAACTAACTCTAACTCACCCAACTGAGTTAACTGATTACACATGCATTAAACTAATGCACCAACTACAATTCAAACTCCATAACTAATAGAATTACTCTGCATGCCTCACCAACCACCCTCAACTTGAAATACATGAGCTAACTAAGTTGATCACACTCAGTTAATTGTTGCAAGTGATCATGAGATAAGATTACATTTTATTGTCCAATTTAATTAAGGGAAAATTAAATTAGACATTGCACCAAATTAATTGATTAATTTGGCCTTCACACTAATGTATTGCTATGACCTATTGGTCCCACACTAGTGTGTGTGCTGCAATTTCTTGTTGGACTTCAACAAGTATTGTCTAAGTGGATAGAGGAGGATATAGTGTACTTAACCATAGTGGGGTACTAAGGTCCAAGACATTTTATTTCGGGATAAAGGTGATGTTGTAAGCCAAAGACCATACAATTACACAAGTACTAGACTTAGTTTGATATTAGAACAAGAGTATACTTCTTCAGTGAATCTTCAAGGAGTGAAAATCCTATTTTATAGTTGAGATAAATCCTTGCTTGGAGGGCAATGCATATTTTAAGGTGTCCATGATAGGGATGAAAATCAAACCTTTTGTGCAATTTTCACGACAATTGTTTGGAAGGACTAGTTTATGCCTACTTTCTAATGTTCATCAAAGTGTGAGTATATGATTATGAAAAGATAAATTATGAGTAAATCCAGATTCCCTATTGTAAAGATTGATTAGATGAGAATAATGCATTTGAATTTTATGTTTTTTTTTTTTTTTTATGAGAGAAACTTTTTTTATCAACTAACATTCCTTTTAGTTGGTTTATGCTAGGCCGGGTTATTGAAACTAATATGAGAGACTTAAATGCAATTGATCAAGTTTTTGATGGAAATAAGTAATTCTAGAGTGTGAATTTTGTTTGTGATCGTAGTTTATAAGTCGAGGATCTAATCAACTAACCAAAACGGGTATTTTGATAAAAAGAAAATGTTCAAGACCATATTAGGGTTCCTTTTTATGAAATGAAAAGCAAAGGTAATGCTATACTCTAGTGGGATGTTACTCAAAATGATAAAATGGAGAGATAGTAAGAAAAGATCAAGACTTGGAAGAAAAGAATGAGTTAGTTCAAGGATAACTTCTTACCAATTGGTTATCAATATAGTTTATATACACAAGAACAAAATTTGAGACATCCACTTAAGAGTATATACACAAGAATTATTAAAGTCATCACTCAATTAAGACTTAAATATATAATACAAAAGGGTAGTAACGTATGCTAATAGGTTTAAGTTATAAATTGAAGAGGAGACAAGCTTATCCGATTTCTTTGAAGGGGGAGGAAAGATTGCATAAGAGACAACAACAAAACTTCGTAGGAAGAGGTTCTATGGGTACGAGGAATACCAAGTTTTGCAAGAGGACATATTAAGTCTATAGCTATTTTCTATAAATGTAAAGTAGAATGAAAAATATATTAAAATCTATAAAGAATCACAATCAAGGAAAAATAACTACCCTTCTCATTTCATGACAAGACTATCCTACAAGCCAAGAAATTTCTATCACATCCATGAGGTCAACAACAATTTGTGGTTAAAGATATAGTGATGTTGAAACGAACTTAACTTTATAATTAAGTATATTTTTCCACCTCTAACATTTATGGACAAAAAGATATCAATTTTCTAAAGCACATGGAAGCCAAATTATCACCTTTCCTATATTAACTCCCCCTATTCCCTCTATTGAACATTATAAAAAATCTCCATAACTTAATTATCCTTCCTAAACTAAACATTTCATTCAAAATAATCATCAATCTATAACATTACTCTTCACTCCATCTTTTCAACTACACAAATATCATATCACATGATTAAATTAAAAAATCAACCAAAATCCCCTCAAATAATGTGAGATAAAAAAATACTCAAACCATTTTTATTATTTATACAATTAATAATGATTTATATTAAAAAATACCTTCCTATTAATAAAAAAAAACACACATTACGTTTAATGGAGTCTAATTAGCCTTGAAAGATATATTGACATATTCAAGTTTCATTTAAGTTCTCTTCCAGGTTTCATAAGATTTCTTTAAAATATATATATATATATATATATATTAATTTCCATTGTTTATTTTCCTCTCGGTCCACGGTTTTTCCTTTTCAAAAAAAATAATAATACATATATATATTTTCCTTTTCCACGGTTTTTCCTTTTCCATCGTTTGTTTCACTGCCGTTGCACGGTTTTTGGAAGGGCGCTGTAATGCCGTAACAGAGCGCAGGGGAAGTAGGAATTTTAGAAGAATGCAAGTGATAAAGACGATGGATGCACGGCTGTTGGCAGCATTGGTCTCCACCATCATATGTCAGGTAGCCATACTTCTCATACTTGCCCTTAATCGCTTTCACTACGCCTTCAATTCAGTATGGTCGATCTTCTGTGGCAGCGGTCCTTATCGAGGAAGAGGAAGGGAAAAGGAAGAACAGGAGAAGGGTGATGGAGAAGGAAGAAGATGATAGAAAGGTTGATCAGGATTTCACTGGATTGGTCCGAATTGAGAGTGGGTTGATGGAATCAGCCTCCTTCAAGGCCAATTTCCGGATGTCCCCCACAACATTCGAGTGACTCTGCAAGCAATTTGCGCCTTTTGTCACGAAGACTAATACTGTGGGTGTGTTTGAACGTGTGGGAATGGGGTTGTTCAGATTAGCGACAGGTTCTAGCTATCAGGCCGTGTCTCAGCGCTTTGTCTCGACGGAACCCACCGTGCGCCTGTGCACCAAGGAGCTCGGCAGGGTCCTCTGCACCAATTTCAAGTTCTGGGTAGCCTATCCGTCCACATGGGATCTGCCTAAGCTCTCCAATGAGTTTCAAACCCTCAGTGGCCTCACCAATTGTTGCGGCGCCGTAGATTGCACCCACCTCAAATTTACAAGTACCCATTACCCATATCTTTATAATGAAGAAGACGATGATCTACAGCAGAGTGTGGTTACCCAAATAGTGGTGGATTGCTCCTCCAGAATTCTGAGTATTATAACAGGTTTCAAAGGTAACAACGGGGATTCTAGGGTTTTAAGGTCGTCCACACTGTATGCTGATATAGAGGAGGGTCGCCTGCTCAATTCTCCTCTCCTCCATCTGAAAGGCATATATGTTCCTCAATACTTAGTGGGTGATTCCGGTTATCCTCTGCTTCTATGGTTAATGGTGCCCTACACAGACCCTGTGGTTACTTCTTGTCAAGAGGATTTTAACAGCAAGCATTATCTGATGCGGCAGGCGGCTCTGCGGGCCCTTTCCTGTCTGCGAAAATGGGGGATTTTGAGTAAACCCATTAAAGAAGATGTTAGAATGGATGTAGCTTGGATAGGGGCCTGTGCAATTCTTCATAATAGATTGTTGGCGAGGGAAGGTGGATCTACCATGAAGACTATGCCTTGCATGATCAGAGTTCGCAGTATTACAGGGATGCTAATATGGTAGAGTATTGCGTCGAAAAGAAGGCATCGGTCATCTGGAATGCCTTAGCTGCAAAGGCGAGAGATATGAGGAATTCAGAGCAAGCTATGTCATCTCAATAATTTTAATTTTTAATTTTGAGGTGGTCAATTTCATGGCACAGATGCAACTCTGTACTTTTTAGGCAACCACAGTCTCGCTGGGGCTTGGGAGGTCTGCATCAAACTGGCAAGCTAGGCATCCCTTATTGCCATTTTCTTTAGGGCACGCCATGCAAATCCATCAGCACCAGGCCGTTGTCGTACCATTTAATAAATTGTTATGGTGATTTAGAAGAACTGGAGGAAGATTGCACTTGAAGTTTGCATTCACACAATCTACATCATGTGCCTGGACCAGCAGGAACTGTGGGTTCAGTTCTTGGCTGCCCACCAAATAGCTCGAAACAACAAATCCGGGTATGCCTTTGCTTTCCTTGAGGATATTTTATATATATATATATATATATATATAAATATATGTTTGAGACTTACATTGTCAGTGCATTTATAGAGGTAATGGTGGCATTTATAAAGGTAATGGGATTAATGAACCATGGATTGCATAGCCAAATAAGGCTCAGAATCATCACACTGATACCGTGTTTAATGGAACTGGATGCTGTAAGAAGAAAATGTCTCTACTTAATATGTCAGATACGGTTGGTCCTGGAACTCTTGAAATTGCACTTTTTATATGTTTTCTTTCTTTTTTCTATTAAACTTTTCATGCGTACCAAGGTGAATGAACCATCTTAGCCAGCGTTAAGTGTTAATAAGTGCTATAATCATTGCATTTTCCAGTTCTACGTAGCCTAGGAGAGCCTTGTCAGAACAAAGTTGCACAATTTGTTTCACTATTTTTTCTGTTGGTGTGCTAAAAGGTGAGTCGACCCAACCCTTTCAGTCAAGCTGGCTAAACGAAGGCTCAAGCTTCTTATCCCAAGCAAAAATAACCAAATCCCCGCTAAGGGAAAGGGGAAATAGGTCCAAGTCCCGCGTTTGGATGAAAATGCTTACCAGAACATAACCCTGCAGAAGAGTCTTAATGAAAGGTTCAGGAGAATCCCTTTCAGTAGTAGCAGTAGCGCTAAGTAGCAACGATATTTGCAAGCATGCACATCCTACTATAAGAGAAAATGAGATGAGTATTTAAAAGTAGATTCAATAGTGAATTAGTTTGCACCTTATATATATATATATTCAAGGCTACTTTATCATCGAGTCAATTTTCTTGAGATGGGTACGGTTCAAATTCTCATCATTAAATACTTTTGATAACCAGAATCATGAAATCGCTGGATTTGGGAATCCTAATTTAAAATTTCTATACCTTGAGGTGTATTTTGGTGGCTTGGACTGCCATATAAAATTTCTTTTGTGCTCATCTTCTTCATCATCATAGTCGTCAAACATAGGTTGACTAGCTTTGTGAGAGGAAGAATGCTGACTCGAATTTGTTACACTGTCAAATATTGACATCTTATCCTCAAAAAAGAGCATTGGTTTCATACTATATCCCCCATGATATTGATGGCTGGAAATATCTACACGAGACCTGTCATCCTCTGACCTCGAAACTGCCCGAACTACCATTGGAAATGACATTTTTTCCATTTCTCTCCCTGAACTTTAAATCTCAAACAGATGATTATTCAATCTAGACCTGATATTTTTATAACAACTTTCCAATCCATTCACTTATATTCCCCTTCATTTTGATCATTAAAAGTGATGCACGAAGCTTATCTTCACCTTCAGAGATAATTTCTCTCGAGTTATCTGATTTTTTATTTACGTTTGTTTTCCTAGATTCACGTTTTTTAAGATTGATAGCAGCTCATACAGCTGTTGTTGCATAAATAGCTCACTCAAAAATTTCTTGAGCTGCACCGGTGACATCCATGTTCACATTTTCTTATTTTATACCCATGAATACCCCAACAATAAATTTTATGGCCATATCATAGCAATTCATCCTACCTTCCATTAGTTCACCAGCATGTAGATCATCTTCACATATGTCAGAATCATAATCTTTTGTTGGATGTGGACTCCATCCTTTGATTTGGAGATTACTATGAAGAGGAAGTGAATCATATCATAGGACATCAGATGAATTTTCATGACTATGCTTGATAAAAGGTTAAAATTGCCATTCACTTATATTGCTAACATCAGGTGAAGGAGTTGGAGGAGAGGGCGTATTGTTACCCAAAGTTTGTTTGACATTAATAGGTGCTTGTGTTTGTGATAAAAATGAAAATCTTTTCTCTCATTTCTTGGTACTGAACCCTGAAGGCTGACAAGTACTATCTTATGTTTGAAAGTTGTTTGGCTTTCTCCAAAAACATTTTTGATCCATTTCTCATTTCTTGGTACTGAATCCTGAAGGCTGACAAGTACTATCTTATGTTTGAAAATTGTTTGGCTTTCTCCAAAAACATTTTTGATCCATTGTGCATATTGACTTTTGATAATCTCATAACAACATAATCATAAGAAGACAGTAATAAAAATTGGAAAAATGATTTAAGTACATTCTTGAGCCCAAAATTGCTCATGGAAAATATAGATAAAGTTTGAACTAAATAACAAATAGATGACCTAAATGACATGTCTTTAGTCAGATTAACATATCAGTGTTGGCTTCCTCAAAATTCAATTTGATTTCATGTTCATTGGCAGTTTCTTTCATGAATCTCATGTTTACTTATAAACTCGGTGCTTTGGTTGACAACTTTCCAATGTTCCAAGGAAGATGAAATGACCCCACTTTCATCAACACTGTATAAAGAATTCTTAGTCATTACAAGTTGTAGCTATGTAATATGTATATAGATAATTCAATAGCATAATTGGGTCAAAATTTAAAGTATAAATGCTAAATAGATATATCAATTGTTGTTGTCTGTCAAATTTTTCATTTTTTTGTAAGCAGATATGTTTTATTTGATTATGGAAAAAATATACAGGATGGTCCGGGACGGGGTGGTACTTGTGATATCTTGTCCTGGAATGCTTTTTATTTAGCAGTTTTCTGGATGTTGAATACTATTGAATACAGACAAGAAAAGATTCAGAGCTAGCCTGTATAAAGGAAACCAAGCTAGTTTAGATGACTTGGGAATGAGTCCAGAAAGTTTTTTGCTCCCGAGAGACCACTTGAAAAATGAAAGTGGGACTGGGCCTACCCTTAGGGAAACCAAGCCGTACCAGTCCTTTAAGCAGCAGGGATTTATCTTGACTACTAGATTAAAGGATTTCTCCCATATGGAAACCAGAAACAACAATAGCATATAAAGGAAGTAGACCTATAGAAAAGCAATATTAAATTAGAGGCCATGACTAGAGGAAATTGGTGTGTGGCCATTAGTAATGTCCTTGGACACTTGAATTGTGAAATGGTTGTATGGGAAAGCACTCATCTGAACTGATTACAGGGTTCCACCATTCTTGCAAATTAGCTAGGAGCAGAGATTGACCTGTAGATGGTTTTTCCTTTCTAGAGTAGCAGTTGGAGGATACACATAGAGTAGCAGCACTTGAGCTAAGTCGAAAATTTGGGGCATGGTTTGCTGAGAATTTTTGAGTGAGATTGCAGTGATAGTGAGGGGTAGGTTGGTAAGGGATTTTCAGATTGGATGCCGAGAATACATATATCAGAGAGGCAGATTTGTATAGAGGCCAGCAGGAGGGATGCAACCCAGCCAAGTTGACACAGAGACGACGCAGAGGGTGACGCAGACCATTCTGGGTGGCGCAGAGGCAACGCAGAGGCCTTCAGTGTGATGTAGGGGCAGCCTGTGCTGCGCAGAGGTTATGTTGTGCAGGACAGGTTGACGCAGTAGCTGGAAGAGCTACGCTGGGGTTCTAGTGGGCCAGAAAGGGCTCGTATTTAGTAATTCCTGAAGGGTTTGAATCAGCCATATTTTTTGTCTCCGAGTGATAAGGTACAACTGTCGTGGAATTCTCTGTTGGGCAAACCACTACTGGTGCCCTTTATGTATTCAGATTCTGCTTAATAATAAAACCCTTAAAGAGCTGTTGCAACGGTTTTCCTGCATTGGTTTTTTTTTGGGACATTTGTCCGAAAAATCATGTGTGTCCTTTGTCGTATGTGCACTATGTTTCAGTAAATGATCTGTATATGTGTAGGTTGCAAGTTGTGTTTACCTCGTTGTTTTCTGAATATTTCTAAAAATAACTTGTATAATTAAAACACAAGTAGGAGAAGTAAATCAAGAAACTGCAGTAGGGTTTCTGTAATTTTGTATTCATAAATTTTCACATGGTATCAAAGCGATTGTAGATCAAGCTGAAGCCATCAGAAAGAGGCTGAAGAATTTTTGCTCCCGGAGGGTAGCTTAAACTCACAGATCCAGGAAGAAGGCAGCGCAACACCAGGAGGGATGCAGACCCAGCTGTACGGTGACGCAGAGCTAGCATGTTCACACAGAGCTGACGCAGGCCCTAGTGGGTGACATTGAGGCTGTCAGGCTCACGCTGGGCTGGCGCAGTGGCTGATGCAGGCCTTAGAGGGTGACATAGTCCAAGTTGGAGTGACGTTGTGCCGGTTATCGGAGCTAGAAGTGCAGCCTTTGATCTTCAAAGTTGCTAGTGGGGCATCAGTTCTGTCGGTGCAGAACAATGCTTAGCAAAGTTCACAAAGTAAGGGGAAACAGTCCTTGGACAGATTTTCTTGCCAAGAAATATGAGATTCGATCAAGAGGGTGAACGTGGAGGGCTGATTCGACATAATTGATGGAGGATTTTCGGGAGGGAAATCAGTTGTCAAAGGGAGCAAATTCTCTAGAGGGTTTCTATCGCCAAGAATCCCAAATTCGTCCTTTGTTGAGTGCAGCAGTAGTAGAAGGGAGAAGAGCACCTGCTTCGATTGTTTGAGCAGAGATGGCCTTGTACGGACTGAGAGATTAGGATGGGCTAGATGGTGTATCTAACTTTGCTATTTGGAAAACCAGATAGGATGGGGTAGATGGTGTATCTAACTTTGCTATTTGGAAAACCAGAATCTCGACAGTCATGGAGGAGTAAAACATTAGAGATCACTCTGAGAATATCCTGGCTGTGCAACCGATGCTGATGCTTTGAAGAATTTCATTGAAAATCAGGCGCGGGCTAAGTGCTTGATCATGGATGGAGTGAAAGATCACGTGGTTCTACACATTGCGGAGAAGAAGACTACAAACGAGGTGTGGACAACATTGACCATGTTGTATCAAGGTAGCTCTGTCTAGAGGAAGATGCTTCTGCAAAATCAGATGTGGGTGTTCCAGATGCACAAGGGAGAGGAGATCGATCCCTTGCTCTTCAGATTGCAGACTATCCGACACCAACTGATTGCCATGGGGGCAACTTCGGATGATGGGCTCATGGTGAGAACTACCCTGAATGCAGTCACCGATGAGTGGGAGACCTTTGTCCAAAGTATCTCGGGCAGAGCACAACTCCCAAATTGGGGAGACATGTGGGCAATCCTTCGATAGGAGGAGATCTGGAGAATAACCAAGAGGGAATTTAGCAGTGGAGGAGTCAAGATAAAGAAAGAGGAGGAGGAAGATGTAGCGCTAGCATCTAAGGGAAAACTATAGCAAGAGAAGATGTGGCTAACTGGGACACTTCGCCAGAACTTGTCCTAAGAGGAAGGGCAAGGAAGCTTCGGATTCCAAGGCAGCAACAACGAAAGGGGGTGATGGCAGCGAAGATGATGTGGCCATGAGTGCTCATGTACCTCGAGAGAAGAGGTGGGGCGACATAGATCTGTAGAGTGAGCTACAGATGGTGACAATGAGATTCTTGAGGTGCCCAAACTCTTGGATCACATACGAGCTACGAGAGCCTTAAGACAATAGTAGGATGACTGGAGTAGTGGATGCAGAGGATCATGGAGAAGCAGAGGCGGAGCTGGGACGCTGAAGACTGGGACAACGTAGAGGAGAGGCGGCAGCAACGCAGAGGCTGATGGGATTTCAGCATCGCAGAGGCAGTGCTTACATAGTGCAGTGCAGCAGACAACGCAGAGCTTCAAAGAGACAACGCAAAGCAGTAACAGAGGTTGCTTTAGTGATGAGATGCAACCAGACTGACTTGTCTGTCAGTTGATTGGGTGATGGTCCTTCAGTTGCTTACTTCTCAGCAATCGAGTTGCAGTGCAATAGTTAGCAGTGGGAGTGACATGGGCAACATTACAGAAAGCAATAGCGTAGTGGATGGAAGGCAATAGACCAAGCATCAACAACGCGAAGATCGATGCCAGAGATCAGGGGATGCTTTAGTGGTGAAGTGTTGCTAGAGCACATTCCACACTAAGAGGGAGTGTTGAGATTTTGGGTAGCATCAGATGTGCTCTAGCTCCGAAACTTTGTGGAGGGGCTAGAACACATGAGATCTCCAAGACCCAAAAATCGTTTGGAGAAATTCCACCCTGTGTAAAAGTTATTCAAATAATTAATTTTTTTAATGGGTAGCCTAAGTGTACCCTAAGTCTAACCTAGGGAAATTGTAAAAATTAAAGTGAATTAATTTACACATGTGGTGAGAATGTTCTAGGTGATGTGGATCAAGCATTCTCTAATCTTAGCCTTTGATTGGTGATTAGATCACGACCATTGATTTCTTAACGAGAAAAGTATTAAAGGAAGACTTGGGGTCAGTTGGAGGATAAACATAGAGTAGCAACACTTGAGCTAAGTCGAAATTTTGGGGCGTGGTTTGTTGAAAATTTTCGAGTGAGCTTGCAGTGCTAGTGAGGGGCAGATTAATAAGGGATATTCAGATCTGAGGCCGATAATACATATATCAGAGAGGCAGATTCGTACCAGGCAGCGTAGAGGCCAGCAGGAGGGACGCAACCCATCCAAGCTGACACAGAGACAACGTAGAGGGTGACGTAGAGGCCTTCAGGGTGACGCAGGGGTAGCTTGTGCTGCGCTGAGCAGGAGGGGCTGACGCAGTAGCTGGAAGAGCTGCCCTGCGGTTCTAGTGGGGCCAGAAAGGGCTCGTATTCAGTAATTCCTGAAGGGTTTGAATCATCCATATTTTTTGTCTCCGAGAGATAAGGTACAACCGTCGTGAAATTCTTTGTCGGGCAAACCACTACTGGTGCCCTTGATGTATTCAGATTCTGCTTAATAATAAAACCCTCAAAGAGCTGTTGCACTGGTTATCCCGCATTGGTTTTTTCCGGGAACATTTGTCCGAAAAATCATGTGTATCCTTTGTCATATGTGCACTATGTTTCAGTAAATCATTTGTATATGTGTAGGTTGCAAGTTGTGTTTACTTCGTTGTTTTCTGAATATTTCTGAAAATAACTTGTATAATTAAAACAAAAGTAGGAGAAGTAAATCAAGACACTGTAGTAGGGTTTCTGTAATTTTGTATTCATAATTTTTCACATGGTATCAAAGCGATTGCAGATCAAGTTGAAGCCATCAGCAAGAGGCTGAAGAATTTTTGCTACAGGAGGGTAGATGAAGCTCATAGATCCAAGAAGAAGGCAACGCAACACCAGGAGGGCATAGACCTAGCAGTAGGGTGACACAGAGCTAGTCTCCTCATGCAGAGCTGACGCAGGCCCTAGTGGGGACGCAGAGCCTGTCAGGCTCACGCCGCGAGTGGCACGGACATGCCTTGGAGGCACACACCATGCGCGGGGAGTGATGCCGTTGTGTCGGTTGCCGGAGTTGGAAGTGCAACTTCTGATCTTCAAAGTTGCTGGTGGGGCATCGGTTCTATCGGTGCAGAACAATGCCTAACAAAGTTGACAAAGTTGGGTGAAACAATCCTTGAGCAGGTTTTCTTCCCAAGAAATTTGATATTTGATTAGGAGGGTGATCGTAGAGGGCTGATTCGCCAGAATTGGAGGAGGATTTCAGCGAGGGAAATCAGTTGTCATAGGGAGCAAATTCTCTAGAGGGTTTCTATCGCCAAGGAACCCAAATTCAGTCTTCTGTTGAGTGCATCGGCAGTAGAAGGGAGAAGAGCACCTGCCTCGACTGTTTGAGCAGATATGGCCCTGTACGGATTGAGATATCAGGATAGGTTAGATGGTGTATCTAACTTTTCTATTTGGAAAACCAGAATCCTGACAGTCCTGGAGGAGTACAACATCAGAGATCACATTGAGAACGTCATGGCTGTGCCAACTGATGTTGATGCTTTGAAGAAGTTCAATGAAAATCAGGCGCGAGCTAAGCGCTTGATCATGGATGGAGTGAAAGATGAAGTGGTCCTGCACATTGCCGAGAAGAAGACGACAAATGAGGTGTGGACAACATTGACCACACTGTATAAGGGTAGCTTCGTCCAGAGGAAGATGCTTCTGGAGAATCAGATGCGGATGGTCCAGATGCACAAGGGAGAGGAGATCGATCCCTTCTTCTTCAGATTGCAGGCTATTCGAGACCATCTGATTGCCATGGGGGCAACTCTGGACGATGGGCTCATGGTGAGGACTGCCCTGAATGCTGTCATCGATGAGTGGGAGACCTTTGTCCAAAGTATGTTGGGCAGAGCACAAATCCCAAATTAGGGAGACATGTGCGCAATCCTTCGACAGGAGATCCAGAGAACAACCAAGAGGGAATTTAGCAGTGGAGGAGTCAAGTTAAAGAAAGAGGAGGAAGATGCATCACTAGCATCTAAGGGACAACGACAGCAAGGGAAGAAGAAGAAGGACCTATCCAAGGTTCGATGCTTTAGATGTGGCAAACTGGGACACTTTGCTAGTACTTGTCTTAAGAGGAAGGGCAAGGAAGCTTTAGATTCCAAGGCAGCAACAGCGAAAGGGTATGATGTTAGCGAAGATGATGTGGCCATGAGTGCTCATGTACCTCTAAGAAGAGGTGGGGCGACATAGATCTGTAGAGTGAGCTACAGATGGTGATGACGAGATCCTTGAGGTGCCCAAACTCTTGGGTCACATACAAGTTACGGGAGCCTCAAGATAATAGCAGGATGACTGGAGCAGTGGATGCATAAGATCATGGAGAAGCAGAGGCAGAGCTGGGACGCTGAAGACTGGAGCAGCGCAGAGGAGAGGCAACAACAACATGGGCTGTATATGTGTAGGCTGCAAGTTGTGTTTACTTCGTTGTTTTCTGAATATTTTTGAAAATAACTTGTATAATTAAAACACAAGTAGGAGAAGTAAATCAAGACACTATAGTAGGGTTTCTGTAATTTTGTATTCAGACATTTTCATAGGGTTTATATCTCTATATTTCCTCGATGGCTTGTGGGTGGAAGTTGCATACCTCTGGAGCTCCGGATTAGCCTTTTTTGTTGGCATAACAATTTTCAGTAGACTCTAGACTCCCTTCACCAGGTGGGTTTACTATGGCAACAACTTTAGGGTGGAAGAAATGCCTTTGGAGACCCTGCTGTAGATTGAAGGTGGGGTTTATATCTCTAGATTCCCTTAGTGGCTAGTGGGTAGAGGTTGCATATCTTTGGAGCCCTTAACTAGCTTGTACTTGAGTATTCTCTGCTTGAATGGTGGAGATAGGATAAGCCTTTAGAATCATTGGATATCTGGTAACGGAGGTGTACCGTCTCAAGCTCAATCACCCATGTGCAGCTAAATAAATAAAATCTTATGTACAGTCCTTGCTAAATGTAATCATTTTGAATTAATATAGGTAATAAGTTGCTCATGAATGACCATGCATAAATAACTCCGGATGCTGAAATTTTAGGTGCATATGAGGTAGTATGCTTGGTTTATGCATGCCTACAAAACTTTGTTATCTTGATATGATATTGGTATAACATGGTGTATAGGTTCATAATATTCCTATTTGTAGTTATCTTCTGCAATATGGCGAAGACTAGTCCTAGCTTAAACTTGATATTGACTTGTTGGAGTGACACATTCTTAGTTATCAATGTATCACTTAGAATTCAACATATGATTGTTTTGGCATATATTTTGCTACTGTAAATCTCATACCAGAATAACATGTACTTGAGTAGCCTCTACTTGAATGGTGGAGATAGGATAAGCCTCTAGAATCCCTGGATATCTGGCAACTTCAATGGCTTGTGGGTGGAAGTTGTGTACCTCTGGAGCTCTCGACTGGCCTTTTTTTCTCGCATATCAATTTGCAGTAGACTCTAAACTCTCCTTACCAGGTGAGGTTACTGTGGCAACAACTTCAGGGTGGAAGAGATACCTTTGGAGACCCTGCTGTAGATTGAAGGTGGGGCTTATATCTTTGGATTCCCTTAGTGGTTGGTGGTTAGAGGTTGCATATCTCTAGAGCACTCAACCTGCCTGTACTCGAGTATTCTTTGCTTGAATGGTGGGGATAGGATAAGCCTCTAGAATCCCTGGATTTCTAGCAACTTCAATGGATTGTGGGTGGAAGTTGCATACCTCTAGAGCTTTGGACTAGCCTTTTTTGCTGGCATATCAATTTGCAGTAGACTCTGGACTCCCTTCACCTGGCGGGGTTACTGTGGCAGCAATTTCAGGGTGGAAGAAATACCTTTGGAGACCCTGCTGTAGATTGAAGGTGGTGTTTATATCTCTGGATTCCCTTAGTGGTTGGTGGGTAGAGGCTAAGTCACCAGGTTCGGGTTCGGGTTCGAGTTCGGCAACGTTGAAATTCGAATAAAGTTCGGCAGCGAAAATTTTTCCGATAAAATTCGGCATAAAATTCGACATATAGAAATTTGAAAATATATATATATATATATATATATATATATATATATATATATATATAACAATTTTAAGCATGTTGAAAGATAAATATGATGCACATAAATAAGATGATAGGATTATTGCTCAAACATTTACATCATTTCAATTTTCCACATATAAACCATGAAAGTGAGTGCCAAAATTCCAATAAGAACTGAAGTTGGTTATTTTTATGTTTTAAATAATGTTACCTATCAGTTCATATTTATTAGTTTTTTGATAATGTGTAATATATATATATATATATTTTTAAATTTTACATTAAGTTTAGTGATTATGTGTATTATTTATTTTTTAATATGATTGTGATAGTGCTATATTTTTCAAAATCATTAAATTTTTTAAAAATAGTAACACACCCGACATTTGTGATTAGACCACAATTAACTTCATCGCAAAAGAAGAAATCCGGAACACGACATTTGTGGATATGACACAACAATTAACTTTATCCCAAAAGAAGAAATCCAGAACACGACATTTGTGGACACGATTAACTTCATCGCAAAAGAAGAAATCTGGAACACGACATTTGCGGATGAGACACAATTAACTTCGTCGCAAAAGCAAAAATCGGTCATTCACAAAAAGTCAACACATTAGAGGGGACAAATTTTTTTTTTTCTTCAAATATCAAGAACAATCGAAATATAAATTATTAATTGAAATTACAAGTTTGATTAGATAACTCATGAATAATCGAAATATCAAGAAAATTTTCAAAATATTAAATCCATCTATAAAATAAAAACTAATTTAAATAACACAATACATTATCCAAAAAAATCACACTAAAACATCCGGAAAATTAATCCCCTCGCGTTGTACTATTTAAAAATATGTTGATCACCCAATGGATAGTAATTCTGCCCACTAAGACATCTCGAAAGGTCAATGGCCGCCAGAAGTGACCGGTAAGGAAAGACGTGAATCGTCATGGGTATTAGCGAGTATCTAGATTATTGTTGCTCTTTCCATAGCATTCAAGAGAGGTGTTGCCATTTTTCTTTTATATTTGAACAAGGTATCATGGTTAAAGCACGCAGCATTAATTATTCATAAGAATTTGGATTTTGAAGCATATTACAAATTTACAAGTACTATATATATATATATATATATATATATATATATATATATTTGGTATATGTGAAGTATTATCTGAACAGTAAACAGAAGTAACAAAGCTATTGGTTAATGAGATATTTACTGAAGCAGTAATAGTAGTGCATAAAATATTTAGTTTCAGACAGCCTGTGGCCGCTGTGGAGTCTGGATGCCAAGAGTAAGTTTTTCGGGCCGAAACTCTGAGTGAACTGTCTGCTGTGATTCGTGACAACAATGCGGCTGCCTGCTGGCAAACCCAGGGTTGCGGGGAAGCTTCGAACCCCCTTCGCTCCCGCTCCGGAAACTCGCTCCGTGCGGGAGCGTTTCGGAAATGCTAGGAAACGCGCTTCCGAAAACGCTCCCCGCTTCTGAGCTGCTGGGAGCCGCCAAGCTCGACCAAAACGCCTCCTTGTTTTTTTCTTTTTTTTTTTCGAGCGTTAGAGCGCTCGGGAGCGTAACGCCCCGAACGCTTTCCGACGCAAAAACGCTTTTCTCGAGTGTTTTTAAACGCTGAGAGCGCTCGGGAGCGCTTCGCTTCCCGAACGCTTCCCAAGAAAAAAACGCTCCCCGCCGCGCGGAAATTTTTTTATGAAAAAATTTCGATTTTTATAAAAAGGGGGGGGGGTTTCATTGTTAGTTATTGTTTGTTAGTTGAGAATTGAGATTGAGCGAAAAGGAGAGCCGAGAGCGCAAGGTTTGGTTGACAGGAATCAGGAGAGCAAGGAGCAAAGCTGAAAGGAGAGCAAGGAGCAAGGCTGACAAGAGGATTGCAAGAAAGAGGTAGGCCTTCTAATCCAATTTTGTATTTTCTAGGATGAATTTGTAGATTGTTAAATTGTTTGAAAATGAAAACTTGAATTTTTCTTGAATGTTGCATTTTATTGGATTTAAAACTTTTAAAATGAGTTGTTTTTTTCCTATGTTGCATTTCCTATTCCCATTTGGCATTTTTCCATTTGTTTTGCAGGCTAGATTCTAGAAACTTGAAACTTGTTTCCATCATGGCTATATGGTTAGGAATTTTCCTCATGTTGGTTCCTTTCTTTGTGATAATGGTGTTGGAGAGTGCTAGAAGAAAGAGGCAAATCAGAGAAGAGGAGGATGAAGAGGAGGGTTATGGTGGATCTGAAGAAAATCCTGAAGAGGAGGAGGATTATGCTGAGGAGGAAGTGGGGAGTGGAGACCCTGAGAACCTAGAATCCCCAACTAAACAAGACCAATATCCTTTGTGGAAATATGTTCAGAAACAAGAAGGAGGGAAAGGTGGTGGAACCACTAAATTTATTTGCCCCTATTGCAATAAACAATACCATGGTTCATACACTCGTCTGAGAAGGCACCTTTGTGGGATAATGCCAGGAGATGGAACTAAAAATTTTGGAATCAAAGTTTGTAATTATGTGCCAGCACCACAGAGAGAGATATATAGGAAGGAAGAGGGGGTTGCCATACAGAGATCATCTAAAAGATCTAAGGGTATCGCTGATTCAGGCCCAACACATTCAACGTCCACCCATGCCAGTGGTTTCGGAAGCAGTGGCACTGGATTAAGGCGTAGAACCATATCCGATTTCCTAGACGAAGGGTGTAGGAATGATGTGGATTCAAAAGTTTACCGGTTTCTATATGCATGTGGGGTGCCATTCAATGTTCTTCGCTCACCTTATTGGCATGAAATGGTTTTAATGATGCCCCCAAAGGATACAAAAGCCCTGGGTATGACAAGGCCAGAACCGTGGGTCTTGATCATGAAAGAGCTAAAATAAACAATTCTTTGGCTAGAATGACAGGTTCGTGGAATGAGCATGGGTTGTCCATTGTCTCTGATGGATTTACCAATGTAAAAGGAAAACCATTGATAAATGTTTTGGCTGTGTCGGTTAGTGGTGCAGTGTTCCTGGCAGCTTATGATTATTCAGATAAATTCAAAACCGGCATTAACATTGCAGAACCATTACTTGATATAATTGAAAAGATTGGGCCATACAATGTGATATAGGTCATCACTGATAATGCTGCTAACTGTAAGGCAGCAGGAGCAATTGTTGAGGATAAATACCCCAACATTTTTTGGTCTGGGTGTTTGGTTCACACAATGAACCTTTTGATGCATGATATCATAAAAAACAAACAACCTCAATTCAAATGGCTTGGTGATTTGTACAAGAGAGGTAAGAAAATGATCAAATTTATTACAAATCATAGCAATACCCATGGGCTTTTCCGCACTCACTCCAAATTGGAGTTGTTGAAAATAGGAAAAACTAGATTTGCTAGTTATTACCTCACCTTCAGGCGCCTTTTGAAGGTAAGAGAGTCATTGGCTGCAATGGTATCAAGCCCACACTGGCAGCTATTAAAGGACATGGCGGCAACAGTGGTTGACAGGCAAAGTTTTGAACATGTGGAGGAGACCGCCCTTGACCCTCAGTTTTGGGCACGTATGAGGGAAATTGTGAGTTTTACCAAGCCCATTTATAACATGATTCGCTTTGCAGATACTGATAAACCAGTGATTGGAGTGGTTTATGAGCAGATGGATAGCATGTTGGGGCAAATAAAAGATATTGTTAAGGATAATGATCCCATTTTGTATGCTATGATTCATGACTGTGTGTGTGCACGGTGGAATAAACTCAATGTTCCACTGCATGCTTTGGCATATATCCTTACGCCAAAATATTACTCTCCATCTTGGTTGGGCCAACCTGCACCGGGAGGTGGGGTTAGGGTGAAACCTCACACAGATCCAGAGGTACAAGAAGGGTACATGAAGGCATTGGACAAATTGGTACCTGACAGGGAAGAGTGTGCTAGATTGCGCCTTGAATTAGGCAAATACTTCAGTTGCACTGCTACCTTTGGTTCATTCCATGCAATGGAAGACAGGGACAGATTCGATGCTCTCACATGGTGGGAAGCATATGGCGGCATGGGACTTTTGCCAAAGTTGGCTAAAAAAGTTCTCTCACAAGTTGTGAACACTTCTTCTGTAGAGAGGTGTTGGAGCACCTACAACTTTATACACAATGTGAGAAGAAACAGGCTGAATGAAAACCGAGCTGAAAGCTTGGTTTATGTGCATTATAACTTGAGGTTGCTCAACCATTACTGTGATCGGGCAAATGAGGATCAATCATACAGAGTCTGGGACAACAACCCAGAGGATGATAATTTGGAGGACGGCACGTTACATCTAGAAGAATTGGAAGCAGAACTTTATAGGGATGATGATGAAGCATCAGCAGCACCGCCACAGACAGGGCCAGTCCCACCATCTACTGGTAGCAGTGCGGGTGCCAGTGCCAGTGCCACTCCTCGATATCACACTATTGTTCCTTTGCAGATCCAGCCTCCACCTTCTGGTCGTGGTCATGGTACTCCTGAGAGTACTAGAAGACCAACAGCTCCTCGTGGCTCACAGAAATTAGACATTTCTCGTGGGCGTGGCAAGGGGCCAGCCAGATAAAATATATTTGTTGTTTACTATTTTCTATTTGTTGTTGACAGTTGAACAGTTGAAACTTGACTTGCTACTGATTTCATATATTTAAATTTTTAATGAAGTTGGCATTTATAAGTTTATTGTTTACAAGTCATTATGAATTATGAATATGATGCTTCATGAAAGTTATATGGTGATCAATGAATCAATGATGATAAATGTTATAATATATCAATGATGATAAATGTTATATATTGAATTTTGAAATCAATGAATCAATGATGATAAATGTATATTGAATTTTGAAATCAATGAATCAATGATGATAAATGTTATAATATATATATCAATGATGATAAATGTATATTGAATTTTGAAATCAACGAATCAATGATGATAAATGTTAGATATTGAAATTTGAAATGAATGATGATAAATGTTATATATTGAATTTTGAAAGCTTGAAACCTTCAGATTGATGATTTGCGAGACTCAAGAGTCAATATGTTCTCTGCTTCCAACTCGTGGGCGTGGTTGATGAAGATTATAACTTCTAGATGATTGATGTTATATGATTCAATCTATGTTTTTATGTTTTTTTATGTCTAATTCATCATTCTACATGTTTTTGTTGACATATATGCATCAAAATATAAAAAATATAAAAAATATTAAAAAATATATATATATATATATATAAAAACGCTCCCGAAAACGCTCCGGACCCGGAAACTTTTAAAAATGGCGCTCCGCGCTCCCGCTCCCGCTCCCGCTCCCGCTCCCGCTTCCAAGTAACCTTGGGCAAACCTATTACCAAACGACAACCCTAAACACGAATTTTACACGAATTTTTTCCGAATTTAATAAAAAAAACACGAATTTAATCGATTTTTTTTCAGATTCGGGTTCGACATGAAGTTCGGCTTTGGATTCGGCGAACCTAATCGATTTTATTCGGCTGCCGATTAAATTCGGCGATTTTCGAACTTCTTCCTTCAGATTCGCTGAATCCGGTGACTTAGGGTAGAGGTTGCATATCTCTAGAGCCCTCGACTAGCTTGTACATGAGTATTCTCTGCTTGAATGGTGGAGATAGGATAAACCTCTATACTCCTGGATATCTGGCAACTTCAATGACTTGTGGGTGGAAGTTGCATACCTGTGGAGCTCTGGACTAGCCTTTTTTGCTTGCATATCAATTTGCAGTAGACTCTGGACTCCCTTCACCAGGTGGGGTTACTGTGGCAACAACTTCAGGGTGGAAGAAATACCTTTGGAGACCCTGCTATAGATTGAAGGTGGGTAGAGGTTGTATATCTCTGGAGCCCTCGACTAGCCTCTACTTGAGTATTCTCTGCTTGAATGGTGGATATAGGATAAGCCTCTAGAATCCCTGGATATCTAGCAACTTGTTTCTTGAACAATATTCTCAATCCCTGGAATTAAGCTCAGTGGTGACAGATGCACGGGAAGCTGGGTTGCAACAAGTCTATGGTTTGGAGGTGTACTGTCCCAAGCTCAATCGCCCATGTGCATTTAAATAAATAAAATCTTGTGTACAGTCCTTGCTAAATCTAATCATGCTAAATTAATATAGGTAATAAGTTTCTCATGAATGACCATGCATAAATAACCACGGATGCTGAAATTTTAGGTGCATATGAGTTAGTATGCCTGCAAAACATGGTTATCTTAATATGATATTGGTATAACATGGTGTATAGGTTCATAATATTCCTATTTGTAGTTATCTTAATGCAATATGGCAAAGAGTAGTCCCAACCTGAACATGATATTGACCTGTTGGAGGGACACATTCTTAGTTATCAATGTATCACGTAGAATTCAACATGTTATTGTTCTGGAATATATTCTGCTACTGTAAATCTCATACCAGAATAGCCTGTACTTGAGTATTCTCTGCTTGAATGGTGGAGATAGGATAAGCCTCTAGAATCCCTGGATATCTGGCAACTTCAATGGCTTGTGGTTGGAAGTTGCATACCTCTAGAGCTCTGGACTAGCCTTTTTTGTTGGCATATCAATTTGCAGTAGACTCTGGACTCCCTTCACCGGGTGGGGTTACCATGGCAGCAGCTTCAGGTTGGAAGAAATACCTTTGGAGACCTTGCTGTAGATTGAAGGTGGGACTTATATCTCTGGATTCCCTTAGTGGCTGGTGGGTAGAGGTTGCATATCTCTGGAGCCCTCGACTAGCCTGTACTTGAGTATTCTCTGCTTGAATGGTGGAGATAGGATAAGCCTCTAGAGTCCCTGGATATATGGCAACTTCAATGGCTTGTGGGTGGAAGTTGCATACCTCTAGAGCTCTGGACTAGCCTTTTTTGCTGGCATATCAATTTGCAGTAGACTCTGGACTCCCTTCACCGGGTGGGGTTACTGTGGCAGCAACTTCAAGGTGAAGAAATACCTTTGGAGACCCTGCTGTAGATTGAAGGTGGGGTTTATATCTTTGGATTGCTTTAGTGGCTGGTGGGTGGAGGTTGCATATCTCTGGAGTCCTCGACTAGCCTATGCTTGAGTATTCTCTGCTTGAATGGTGGAGATAGGATAAGCCTCTAGAATCTTTGGATATCTGGAAACTTCAATGGCTTGTGGGTGGAAGTTGCATACCTCTGGAGCTCTGGAGTCTGGACTAACCTTTTTTGCTGGCATATCAATTTGCAGTAGACTCTGGACTCCCTTCACTGGGTGGGGTTACTGTGGCAGCAACTTCAGGGTGGAAGAAATACCTTTGGAGACCCTGCTGTAGATTGAAGGTGGGGTTTATAGCTCTGGATTCCCTTAGTGGCTGGTGGGTAGAGGTGGAATATCTTTGGAGGCCTCGACTAGCCTGTACTTGAGTATTCTCTGCTTGAATGGTGGAGATAGGATAAGCCTCTACAATCCCTGGATATCTAGCAACTTTGTTCTTGAACAATATTCTCAATCCCTGGAATTAAGCTTAGTGGTGAAAGATGCACGAGAAGCTAGGTTGCAGCAACTCTACAGTTTGGAGGTGTACTGTCCCAAGCCCAATCGCCCATGTGCATTTAAATATAGAAAATCTTGTGTACAGTGGTTGCTAAATCTAATCATGCTGAATGACCATGCACCATGCATAAATAACTGCGGATACTGAAATTTTAGGTGCCTACGAGGTAGAATGCCTGGTTATGCATGCGTGCAAAACATGGTTATCTTAATATGATATTGGTATAACATGGTGTATAGGTTCATAATATTCCTATTTGTAGTTATCTTAATGCAATATGGCGAAGACTAGTCCCAGCCTGAACTTGGTATTGACCTGTTGGAGGGACACATTCTTAGTTATCAATGTATCACTTAGAATTCAGCATATGATTGTTCTGGCATATATTCTGCTACTGTAAATCTCATACCAGAATAGACCAACATGTTGATTATGTGTATTCTGTATGATCTCCGTTCTCCTGTTGGATGAGGAACAGTGTCAGGATGCTGCTTCCAGACCCTCTTGCAGGAGACATATACCCCGGGACTTACATTACATCCAGTAGTATAAATTTTTTGCAGCAAAATGAGAAATCCTCAAGGTTTCTGGCAGAAAAATTGAGCTGATATATTACTACACCTATTCTTCTTCTTAAATGACTCTAGTTATCACCATATGTAGACTACATACACAGATTCAGGACTTCGAAGAAAAATTATCCCTCTTATTAGGTGGATACAAAAACAAACCTCACATATCCATCCCCTCCTGAAAATTCAATGAAAACTGAAATGGAAAGTGGTGAAGCATTAGTGGAAGTGTCAAGGAAAACCATTATGCAGTTGCAAAACAAGTTCAAGAAACTTGACAAGGGATTCAAGGCATCGCGGAGCAGGCAGACTGCATCAGTTGATGTGGCTGTGACCATTTCCACAACTGCAATACAGGTAGGAGCTACTGGGGCTGTAATGCGTATTCTTACTTCTGATATATCATCCACTGTACTGACCCAACCAAATGGGGTTAATCCTCAAGCCATGGCTTCACTCAAGCATGCACAGGTACAGATGAGAATGCCTTGTTTTCCTTATTGGGCATCGAGTGCTTTCCATTTTCCTTGCATATTGATGGACTTTTTTCCCCAGTTTTAATATCTATCTTGTTTTGATGAATGGTGGATTCTGGGAAATTTCCTGTTAAATTAAAAGGTAAGTTTTACATCTTTATTTATAACTTGAACTGAGTTCTGTTGAGATAAGTCACAATAAATTCTACTAAAACATGCTTATACAATGTTACTCCTTAAAAGATAGAAAAATGATTGATGAATTGTGTGGATTGATTCTTGTGGCTCAATATCTTCTCCCAGCAAGTCTGTTCCTGCATCTCAGATTTTATTGTTCTCTCTGAAGAAAGCTCACTTGATTTATAACTTGACTGCAACTCAACGTAACATCTCAGTTTTGCATCATTGCTTCTTGATGTATCCATTTTGCTAATGGTTAGAAAAAGACTCAATTCATTGAAATAATTCAAAGGAAATACATCGAGTGAATGTGATACAAACTTATAAGGGAGAATGTTGTCATTCTAAGAGAGCTAAAATGGAATACAAACAACGTGTCCACAACATTATAATTCCCTGAGATTGTCCCAATCGACACATCTTCTCCACACCTCAACTATAGCAATCATGGTAGCAGTTTTGTAATATTTTAACTAGCAAAGGAGAGTTGATTATTTCGTTCCTCCTGCAAGTTTAAGCAATGCATTTATCTGTATGTTCTTTTTTGTGTCTCATGCATGAGATCCAAGCGAAGAGTGCACTATCATGTATGGAATGCCCTGTTTGAAATTTGTAACACGCCCACTTACCTAACTAGTTGTGGCTACTATGCTAACCCAAGAGTCAAAGTCCAGTTGTGAGAATGGGGTAAAATTTCCCCCCCTTTATTTTTATCCCATTTAGATTTTCACCTGTGATATCTAATTGCAAGCATTCAGTGCATCTTCCATGTTGGTAGTTTGCTCAATCCTAAATATTAAGACTCTGCAACTTTTAATGGGTAGAAAGCACCATGCACAAAAACAACCCTATTGGCTCAATCAATGGAAGACTGTCAGTAAAACATCATTCTAGAAATTTTACTCATTCATGAGTATATATCCACACTAGATGTCATCATGCTATCATTTTCATTTCTATCCCCTAACATCCTTAGTGTGGTAATAGAAACATTGAAGATATTAGTCCACATACCTATGAATGAATATGATCAAGAATCTATCTTGATCTGTGCTCACTACTTAGGAAAGGATTGTTAACATGCTTACAAAGTGCACAACTCTTGCACAGTCCTATCTCCTCGATCTTGAAGTCCAATGATCCCTGCACCATCTTCTTCAAGAAAGGTACTACTCCATAATGCATGGGACCAAATTTTATGTGCAATAACTCACACAAACTGTCACTTTTATACACTAAAGCACCATGCTTCAATAGATCTGCTAGATTCTTTGATACAATTTGTAACAACCCTTTCACAGATAAGTATTACAACTGGATATACATATATATTGAATTCAGGAATAAACTCCAGCATAAAGTACAGAACCAAGATGTATAAATATGCTCCTAGAAGGTGTTGTGATGCAGCTTCTTTAGTAAATTTATATACACATAATTAAGCATAATATGCAGAAAGGAAAATTATCAGACTAAGAGACAGATAGGAAGTAAGATTTTTTTAGGTGTCTTCCAGATTTGTGAAATAAATTTAAAGCATGCTTTAGATGAAATATCAGTGTGGCTGAAAGGTGACATTAATGCCCTGGGGTTAATGGAAAAGGCTGCAAATTTCAAGTTTAGTCAATGTTCTGCTTGCTGTCCTAATGTCCAGAAAATTTATTAAAGGAGTTTACTATGGTTTGATTAGCTCAAAGAGTATGAAGTCTACATACATCAAGAAATGACCGTATGTATATATGACCAAGCAAGGAGAAATACAATGAAGACAATGATCTCCACCACATGTAAACTTGTCAAAGTAAATATAATCATGCTGGAACCATATGGAAATGAGGAAAATAATAATCAGACCATTAATATATGGAACATTCACACAACTGTAGCGTGCTTACACTACATACTATCTATACATCCTTGATATGCAGATCGAATCTCAACACTAATGTATCATTGTAACACTAAAGGCCATCATGGTAACTCTGGTGCTCAAAATCCTTTAATCAATACAAAAGACACACACATAAACTTTGCACTTAATCATATTTTTCTAGATATCATAGCACCAACCATTGAGCAGTAGTCACCATATAGGTAATACCTGGAAAATGGGTGTCCATAAGGTAAAATCTGATGACATTTGGAAGTTAAATTACCTGTTCCATCAAAATATGTCTAATAAACATAACTGGAGTATGCTAACTCACCCTCGTACTTCATTAGGGTGACACAGTTCATATGGCCATGATGAAATGCCAATATGCTTAAGGATGGTAATAGCATTCCTTGAAGAGTATATTTCAAACTAAAATATACTCTAAACTTACTTCCTTCAGTGCACCCCAACTAAAAAGGAAGAATTGTCCGTTCTATTACCTTGGATCACGCTCAATCCTGGATTCTTATAGCCTTCAATTTTACAGCATATTTTCATTCCATCAGTTTGTAGTAGTAATATAACAACTCACATTGTTTACCTAAAATCTTATAGTGGAACTGTTTATACAAGAATTTAAATAGAGGATATGACAACATGTTATAACAATGCAATTGCTACAGGAATTGCTCACAGTCCTTAGTGACAGTTCATGATGTAGCAATGTGTAAAAAGGTAATAATACTTGTCAACTACCTATATGTGATATCAGATTGCCTGTATCCATTTATTGGTCATATTAACACATTGATACAGCAATACTGGTGGGTGACTTTATAATTCAAAGCTGTAAGAATCACTTCTTGTTGTGAGTTATCTCTTGCTATTTATGTGAAAAAGTCCAAATTATAACTACAGTAATTGATTCAGTATGAGTCTACTGCATACTTATATATAGGAATATTAATAGACACACAGGCATTAGAAAGAACACATATTACTGGAACAAATGTAAGAGAATTTCAGAGCTTCAAATTTACCAGAACAGATTTATATTAGGTCACAGTCAATGTTCAAAAGCTAGCAATGTACCTCTAGATAATTGTGATGAATTCTTCCTAATAATAATTGATCTACATTTTGTTTGGTGAGATGTGGGGCATCTATGGGTTTGTATTTAGAGCGTGATCGCTTGATTTTACTTGGTCTCATTTTTTGATGCATCTACTTATAGCTTGATATGTGTGAATATGTCACATGGACAGGGAAAATCTGTTGAAGTATGATAGGGAGCAGGATTGTTTTTGAAAAGAAATCTGAGGACAAGTTTTCATCTGATGATTGCTTTTTATCAACAATATATCAAATCAGAGTTTCTATCTTGTCTGGGGGACCACAAATAGACACCTCCGTTCAACAGTAGGAACTATTGTCAGTGTTATAGTTCAGCAAGTACAGGTGCGTAGTTGGCCAGAATTACTACAGGCACTGGTTCAATGCTTTAATAGCAATGACTTTAATCATATGGAAGGTGCTCTTGATGCACTATCAAAGGTAACTCAAGTCTCACTCTTGGCTCTCTGTCTGTTGTAAATTGTAATATATGGATTATTTTTTTTAACTTAACAGGTTTTATGTATTTCAAAAGAATTCAAAGTTGTATGTTTAAAGTTATTTTTGCCTATGTTTCAGAGAGCTACATTTAAAACTGGATTTGTTCTTTTGGATTTGTTTTGGAAACTATCATTTCTTATAATAGATGTAAATTCTAATCAAGCCATGAGAAAGGAATAGTTATGGAATATTCTTGTTTGATGAGTAATAGTGTCCCAGATTTCGTTTTCTGAGCCTTGCAATTCTGAGAACCCTAAAGGATATAGGAAACACCCCCTTACCCCTCCAAAAATAAAAGAAAAAACTCATTAACCTATATTCAACCTTTTGGTCACAGCTTCCACTATAACCAATTCCAATTCCAATGCTTGTTAGATTTTGCATTGCACACTTAGAAATGAACAGTTGATAATGGAGAGAGTGAAACTTTGTTTTTTATTGATGTTGTAACAATGATGTAAAATCTTTCATGTACATCATGTCATTTATAGTACCCTTCAGAAGTGATGGTGGTTAATCCACCAACCTATGGCGTCATCATCTAATTTTTACATTGATCACATGTTAAACACTAAACATTGAAAGTGCTGCGTGATGCCAATGCTAAAAATAAAGTCATACAATAATTAACACTTTGTTGGAGGAAATAAAGTCATACAATAATTAACACTTTGTTGGAGGATGACGTCTGTTCCTCCAACATCTCCCTTCAAATATGAGCTACTCAATAAAGAGTTGTTTATCACCTCTTTCAACACAAACTTGTAACTGATTACAATATCTTCTCCATCCGCAGTCTCTGGGACCTATTCGTGGTGGCCACTCTGCTGGTTCATCATCACTTACATTTCAAAGTGAACTGCATAACATGGTATTTTGGCTGTAAACTTACTTAGGCAACTATCATTGAACATCCCCTTAAATGTTCATCCAAATCAAGAAATCAGTTGTTTATTCACCCAAAACTTTATCTAAAAGATTGGATATGGGTTAACTCCTATGTTGCACAGGGACCCGTCCCCACCATAATTTCATGTCGTTCCCTCTGTTCCGGCATTCCGGGGACTTTGGAACTCGTCGGAAATGTTCCGGATTTGTTGGAGACTCCATTGGGGACTTGGGGACTTCAAAGCCGTCCCCTAACCATCCTTCGAAAATTCAGGGACTTTTTGGGGACTTCCAAAACGTCCTTTGATAAATTGGGGACTTCTAAACATCCCCAATAAAATTTCAAATCAGAAGTTAAAAAAATATAAAAATATTTCATTTTTATTAAACAGAAATTAAAACAAAATTTTAATAAAATTCAAAATTTTAATTTAAAAAAATGTAAATTCCTAAATTACATTTCCCTAACCTAAAGGCTAATGCATATACCTATCAAACTTAAAACATTTACGGTTTACCATTTTACCATTTGGCAGCTACACTAGTGACTATGTTGTTTTTAAATTTTAATTTTTGTCATTTTGGTTCTTGGACAATATTCTATGACTATAATTTATAAATTTATAGTCCATGGTTTTCTACTTCTAGACTCTTAATTTGAGATTTATATTAAATTTTAATGAATTGTTCATGTTTACATATTTATTAAATTTTAGTACTATTTAGTTTTACCCTTTAGATGTTATTTAAATTATGAAATGATTCATCATGCATCAATGATCATAGAATGATTATGTAGATATTAGAATGATCATAGAATGATTATGTAGGCTGTAATTTGTATGAAACTAATAGTACTTATGTTATGCAATGATGACGAAATTTGTTTTTGTGATGCACAATTCTCAATGATGATTAGATACTATTAGACTATTAGTATTATTCTTTAGATTTATCATTTTAGTATTTTATTTATTTTGATTCATGTTTACTTTATTTAATTTTAATTTTTTAATAAATAATAAATAGTTGCCGCACTTGTCGTCCCCAACCCGTCGTCCCCTGAAAATTTGGGGGTGCGCTCTAGCCGTTCCAGAAACTCGTCCCCCCCGTCCCCACAGCCAGTGCAACAGGGGTTAACTCCCATCCATGAAGCCATCTGGGTAATTAGTTGTTATGCTTGTTGGTTCATTAGGAGAACAACCTCGATACAGGTTGTGTCATCCAAATTTATTTGCATCAAAATTGTCAGTGTTTTTTTTTTCTTTTTTTTTGTTGGTTATTTTGTTGTTTTTATTTTTTATTTTTTGTTTTGTTGTTAATTTTTGGTTTTATTTGTTCGAATATATATATATATATATATATATATATATATCTTAAAGGCTGGTGATTTCTCTCTTTGCTTTTCCTGTTATGAGTGTAGAAATTTGTTGTCTGCTGTCCTTATTTACAACTATTGAGTTGGCACTAGGTCGAAAACCAAGATACTTGGCGAGATAAACATTTTTCAACACTTGCGATCACTGGGCAAGCTTTGAGGTTCAATTGTTTACTTCTACTTAATTAGCCACATTAACTGGTTTTGGCTACCATTGAAAATTAATATAATTTTTTCTTTCTTTCAACTTTTTTTCAAGAAACATTGACATTGCAACTTAAATTGAAAGGTTTCATAATTTTGCAAGAGCAGGGGTTAGCAGGGTTGGGGTTCATAGCAAAGTGTATGGGCATTGTAGTGCAAAATGTTAGGTACTAGAGATGGCATGATGTTTGTTCCTCCAACATCTCCCTTCAAATATGAGTTACTCAATAAAGAGTTGTTTATCACCTCATTCAACATAACCTTGTAGCTGATTACAATATCCTCTCCATCCATAGTCTCTGGGACCCATTCTTGGTGGCCACTCTGCTGGTTCATCATCACTTACATTTCAAAGTGAATTTCACAACATGGTATTGTGGCTGTAAACTTACTTGATGTTTGTTCCTCCAACATCTCCCTTCAAATATGAGCTACTCAATAAAGAGTTGTTTATCACCTAGTTCAACACAAACTTGTAGTTGATTACAATATATTCTCCTTCCACGGTCTCTAGGACCCATTCTTAGTGGCCACTCTTCTGGATCATCATCACTTCCATTTCAAAGTGAACTGCACAACATGGTATTGTCACTGTAAACTTACGCAACTATCATTGAACATCCCCTTAAATGTTCATCCAAGTCAAGAAATCACTTGTTTATTCACCCAAAAATTTATCTAAAAGATGGATATGGGTTAACTCCCATCCATGAAGCCATCTGGGTAACCAGTTGTTATGTTTGTTGGTTCATTAGGAGAGCAACCTGGATACAAGTTGTGTCATCTAAATTCTTAGTTTCTTTTTCATATCTTAAAGGCTGGTGATTTCTATCTTTGCTTTTCCTGTTATGAGTGTAGAAAGTTGTTGTCTGCTGTCCTTATTTACAACTATTGAGTTGGCACAAGGTCCAATACCAAGATACTTGGCCAGATAAACATTTTTCAACACTTGTGATCTTTGGGCAAACTTTGAGGTTCAATCGTTTACTTCTACTTAATTAGTCACATTGATTGTTTTTGGCTACCATTGAAAATTAATATAATCTTTTCTTTCTTTCAACTCTTTTTCAAGAAACATTGACACTGCAACTTAAATTGAAAGGTTTCATAATTTTCAACTGCAGGGGTTAGTAGGGGTGGGGTTCATAGCAAAGTTGTTAAAATTGGACAACTAGGTCCAAATTCCATGTTGTGATGCTCAGATGAAGATACCAATATTTTTATTGGGTTCCTCTTTCGGAGAGGTGTAAGATCGATATAAAATTGATCTTAATATGAGGAGTGGAACATTTATTTTGAATTTTTCTTAATAATTTCAAATATGTGCAGGTTGGCCTTAAGGTTTTACACCCCCAACAGATGTGTCACACACCTCAATGATGGATATATATACAATCAATGTTGGAGAGCATTTCACTCACTCACTCATCACATACATCTCCTCCTCTGATTGGATACGAGCATCTGAGAAGCAGTTCTCACGTGGGAAAAGGACGAAGTTGCTGAAGCTGGAAAAATGATGAAATTTCTGCGGTTAGGGTTTCTAGGAAAGTTTGACCAGCGTTGACTTTGGTCAACGCATGGTCCGAATTGGCTGAAATTTGGAGAGTTCGATTTTTGAAGGCCATACACATTAGCACAAAAATCGAGGTCAAAAGATTGATCGAAGTTGGAGCTGCGTTGACTTTATTGCTGCTGCCTGCGTTGACTTTTCTGGGGTTGAATTTGAGTTGACTGGGTGATTGATTTGAGGACAGTTGTGACACATTATGGGTTGGCCGACCAAGAAGACTTTGCTAGTTGAAGCATCCTGCTGATCGCCAGAACGCACCAACACATTCTCCTGTTTCTGGTTTGTCTTCTATAGATCCACTAGTATGTTCTATCAGCATTTTACTTAACTGTTTATGTGATTGCTATAATAAAAGTAAAGTTGCATCAAGCATAGAACATCTACATAAATTTACATGGTATCAGAGCTGAGGTGAAGACAAGCCCTATTTGTAGCAATCACCGGAAAGGATAATGGGTTCCACAAGCTATAGCTTCAAGGAGGAAGACAAATTGACTGGGAAGGATGACTTCCATGCTTGGAAAATGATATTGGATCTCAAATTGGAAGACCAAGATGTCATGGACTATGTGCAGGGTAAAATCCAAAAACCTCCATCCACTGCTACTACTGCTGCCAAAACAAAGTATAAGAAGGGGGAGATCAAAGCAAAGTTGATGATCAGGGAATCCATTCATAAAAGCCTGGTGGCCTACATCTTTGAGTTGGGCACATCCAAAGAAATGTATGATAAATTGATCCTCATGTTTAAGGCCAACAATGCGAATCAAGTACTATTCTTCAAGAATCAATTGAAGAATCTGAAGAAAGGCAGGGATGAGTCTGTCCAATCATACTTTCTGAAGCTGACTGAAATCAGGAACAATCTGTTAGCGATTGGGGAGACAATAGCTGATCGAGAAATGGTACTCACCGCACTTGGAGGGCTCTTATCTGAATGGCATGTCTTCAACACTACCATTCTAAATAATAATGTGATACCTGACTTTGATGAAGTACTATCAAGATGCGTTCAAGAAGAATCAAGAATGAAGGAGTATGGAAATGGAGGAAACGTTGCATATGCTGCTCATTCTAGAAAGAAGAACTCTGGTGGTCCAAAGAATAAGGGAAAAGCAGGGGCCCAAGGAAAGAAAGGAAAATGTTTCACTTGTCATAGGCCTGGTCACTATGCTAGAGAATGTCTTTTCAAGAAGGATTCTCCCGATAGTGATGACAACAACAATATCCGAAGGAATGGCAATCAAAGGAACAATAGGTTCAAGGGAAAAAGGAAGGCTTCCTCTGGCGGAAATGATCAACCTTTCAAAAGGTCAAGAAACTCCAGCTATGAGGAATCACATGTTGTTGATAAAAGAAATGAATACATTCTTGTATCTTCCCTCTCTGTTACATCCCCACCCGACACTATGGATGTCTGGTTGATAGATAGTGGTGCCTCGAGGCATATCATTGGGTTCAAGGAAGCACTTTCTGATATGATTGAGAATGATACTAATATGGAAATTATCCTTGGAGATAATGCCACATATCTCGTGAAAGGGACAGGGACTGTGACCCTCCACTTGTCTCAAGGTCAAGTCCTTCACTTGCAGGATGTACTCTATGTACCAAATTTGAAGAAGAACCTTGTGTCTATATCGGCCATGGAAGACAAAGGTTTCAATGTGGCATTCACTGATGGAAAGGTGCTCATGTGGAAGAAGAGCTTTAAGGAAGCTATCTCGATTGGGTTTAGAGTTCATACACTCTACCAGGTTGGAGGAAGTCCGCTAGGAGCAATGACATGTGATACTATTCGACAGATTGAACTATGGCACCGAAGGTTTGGACGCCTTCACTACAAAGCCCTTCCTGAAGCAAGGAAGGTGGTGACAGGGATGCCCGAGTTTCCAAATAATCATGAAGGTGTATGTAATGGTTGTGCCGAAGGAAAGTATACAAGGGGACCTTTCCCCTCTACTGTCACAAAGACATCTGATATCTTGGAATTGATCCATTCTGATCTATCTGGTATGCTGCTTGTGACATCCTTGGGAGGATGTTCATATTATATAACGTTCATAGATGACTTCTCTCGTAAAACTTGGATATACTTCTTAAAGAAGAAGGACGAGGCTTTCATGCGGTTTCGTACATTCAAAGCCTTGGTGGAAAATATGACAAGGAAAAAGATCAAAATTTTGAGATCTGATGATGGCACTGAATATGAGTCAAATGAGTTCAAGGACTTTTGCAGAGAAGCTAGCATTAAGAGGGAGACCACAACTGTCTATACTCCCAAACAAAATGGTGTTGCTGAACGAAAGAACCGGACCATTGTGGAAGTTGCCCGTGCCATGCTATGTGACCAAGGTCTGTCGAAATTTCTATGGGGAGAAGCTGCGAACACTGACATACAAAACCGATGCCCGCATTTCGCTCTAGAATCCAAAACTCCCGAAGAGGTTTTCTCTGGTAAGAAACCTGATGTCTCACATTTTAGAGTTTTTTTATGTACCGTCTACTTTCATGTGCCGAAAGAAAAGAGGAGCAAGTTGGATGCTTCTAGGAAGAAAGGAATGTTTGTGGGCTATAGTGAAACTTCGAAGGCCTATAGAGTCTATGTGCCTGGTCAAAAGGAAGTGGAGATATGCCACGATGTCACCTTTGACGAAGATACTTCCCTGAGGAAAGTAGTCAATCTTCCGAGATCTGAGGAAGATAATGAAGCAAGGCCTGGAATCAAGAGGAACCGAAGGATGAAACAATGCCTGATGTTGAAGGACCGATGGAACCGATTGATCAACCTCCTTCACTAGGAAAGAGACCATCATGGCTGAGGGACACTGTTAAAATTGGACAACTAGGTCCAAACTCTGTTAAAATTGGACAACTAGGTCTTAAATCCCAAGAAGTTAAGCTCAGACGCATCACAATATTTTATTGACTTCTTTCGAGAGGTAAGAGATTGATCTAAAGATCATCTCGACTCGGGATGAGTGTGAATATGTACTTGGAATTTATTCCGCCCAGAAGCCATTTTCCACTGAACAAATACATCAGGAAAATGTCTGTACATTGCCACACCCAAAGATTCCTACATGGAGAGACTCAGAGTTCACGGAGCACACACAGACGATAATTCTCTCTGATGGCGCGTGAGCCGCGTATTCTTTGCTTGGTTGTCTTTGTTATGTGAATACGCTTGGTCCAACAAACCTTGTCAGGCTCCTTACTAAGCATCCGCCCATCCGCAGTAACGTCACCATTTCCTATCTCTGTTTTGGCTTGTCTTCTATCGATCTATTAGTATGTTCTATCTTCTTCAGTATTGTGCCCTAATCTGAAATGGCATAGAACAAGAGCAGAAATTAACATGGTATCAGAGCAAGGTTGAAGACAATGCCCTAGGTTTGAACCAGCGTGAGCTGAGTCCACCTTAAGACAGCGAGGAGAAAGGCCAAAATTCTGTAGGGCATGCCGTCTAGAATGAAGGACTGCTTCAGGGGTAAATCAGATCCGAGATTGCTGGAGAAACTAATATATTAAACGCTGTAGACTAAAATTGGAGTGCGGAATCCTGCTGAGTGCAGGAAGTGGAGGCCGAATTTGCTGTGTGAAGGCCGAGACAGGGAGGATTTGTTTGAGGGTCTTTTTGAAGGTGGACAGTCCTCAAAATAGGCTAACACAGACTGTTTGAAGAGCTGAAAGGGAGCCGCTATCATAACTAGAAGAATAGTCCATGTTTAGGGCCCGAAACTGCCCATACATTACAGCGTGGAGGGAGATCCCTTCCCTAAAGGACAACCGCAGCCTTTAGGGGCAATTCTGGGCAGAGATAAGGGCTGAAGAGGGGACTGTCATGGTGCCCTAGTTTCAAGCGGTGGAGCAGTTTTCAAACAGTCGACAGAGGTACATGTTTTAATGAATGTTTGCATGTATTGGATCCTAGTTTAAAGGATCAGTTTTTGATCGGATTGGGCAGCCTGTGGAAATCAAGGAGGAGGGGCAGATCTGAAGATTAGATGCCCTACACTCGTGGGCAGTTCCCACAGTGAAGATTTGTGGTCTGATTCCTATGCAGCTTGCACGGAAGTTTCGTGGATGTGAGGAATAGCAGCGTATACTGCTGTTGGTGAGCCGTTGCACTTGGAAGGCTACTTCAGTTAGGTCGTAGCCCTTTATTCTCTAGTTTGATGGGTCGAGAACCATAGACAGGAGGCCGAGGTTGATGAAGCAAGGCTGGGCATATTTCATGGGCATTTGAGGAAGAGGCCCGAAAATCGGCCGGCTTAGTGTTTGAGAAGAAGCTGCAACATCAGCCCATAGCCATGGACGACTTGGGTGTCTACGCAAGTGGAGAAATTCATCTTATCTTGGGGCCTATGTTCGCGGGCAAGACGACTGCCCTTATTCGTAAAATGCGAGCTGAGATTCAAATGGGCAGAAGAGTGGTGCTTGTGAAATCTGACAAGGATACAAGATATGGGCTGAACTCATTTGTGTCTCATGATGGTGCAAAAATGCCTTGCTGGGCTGTTGCAGATCTTGCATCTTACAAGCAGGTAGATGTGATCGGCATTGATGAAGCACAGTCCTTCAAAGACCTGTATAGTTTTTGTCAGGTAGCAGCTGATAAAGATGGGAAAACTGTTAATGTTGCTGGCCTTGATGGGGATTATTTAAGGAAGAGCTTTGGATCAACTCTTGAGTTGATACCTATAACCGATTCTGTGGTTAAATTGAAATCACGCTGTGAGCTGTGTGGTAAGGCCGCATCATTTACATTTCGTAAAACAGGAGAAAGAAAAACTGAAGTTGTTGGTGGTGCAGACATTTACATGCCAGTGTGCCAACGACATTATGTGAATGGGCAAATTGTTATTGATACAACGAGGTCTGTGTTGGAATCCCCGGAGGTGCAATATGATACTTGTGCAAAAGCAACCACAGCATCTGGATAATTATGACACAATTTTCTGTATAAATCTATAATTATTTCCTTCGCTAAATGTCAAATCTGTGTTGGCATAATTAAGTGCACTAGGGGTGGTTTAATGGTTAGTATTGCTCAGGCAAGGAAAGGTTTGACTACCTGGGGGATCTGTGGAAAACGCTGTCTAAAATGAACTGGTTAATTCTCGATGTATGGCCTCATAATATGTGAGATTTATGTTTGCGTAGTTTTGGACAAATGCCTTTACTTCAAGTTTGAGAACAGTGGAAGATTCAATGGAGGAGTACTCCAGTCCCAATCTGAGAGGTGACCATGATGAAATTGAAGCTATGCAACAGATGAACCTTCATACAACATGTGTGAATGCAAGGCTTTTGCTATGGCTTATAGAAAGAATGATCGAATTAAGAGTTGCAGACAGCGCAGTGATCAATTTTCATTTACTACTAATCTACTCGGAACCTTCAGAAATGATGCATGGTGTAACATAAGTCCCAGGTCTTCCTGGACTTGTCCTTTGTTACACTATTTCTGTAAAGGCAGACTTGTTGAATCTTGTTTGTAGGCAGTATGATGAGTGTTGTGGCAGGCCGCAAGCCATACCACAATAGCAAGCCGTGTGGTTATCACATGATATTTTTTGACTGTGTGATTTGAGGCAGCCATAGATTCAAGCCAAAGTTGGATGAAGACCAATCACATAATTCCCAGATCTGTGCACATGGCATAGACAGGATTTCAAGTGAAATCAAAGAAATTGTTTTGATGTACTTGGCAAAATCTTTAAAATCTCTTCATTCAGGAGCAGTAAAGTACCTCATCTGGGAGTATTATGATACTGCTGACCCGTAACAATGGTTGTAACTGAACTCAACCGAGTGGCAGTGACCCTAGAAAGAGTCTTGGCCAGATCAGTGATTCAGCTAGCAGTGATGAATGTGATAGTTCTAAATCTGTGATTCTATGTCACTGTCATCATGACAGTGACATAGACAGACACCCATGTTGAAGCTGGAAGTTTTAAGGGTTGACCGCTGAAGTCCTTGAGGAAATTCTATGTAGTGGTCAAAATTTTTTATAGCCCTAGGAGCAGTCTGCTGAAATAACCAGAAATGGCCAGATCTGGAAGCAACTCAAGGTGCAATGCCTGAAGTGCAGGATAAACCAAGGTAGATTGGATCCCTTGTTTTTGTAAGTTGCAGTCTTAGAAGGCTATTTGAAGGAGCTACTCACAAAATTACAGGTAGTGGCTGAAAGGACTTCTAACACAAGCTGAGGCTTGTTGATATGTTCCCCCTGTATGACAGTGACATAGATAGACACCTATGTAGCAGCAAGCATGTGACTGTATCAGTCTTACATTGGAGCGTTATGGTAAACTTAAAATGTGAACTGAGAAGTTTATGCAGCTTTTTGTCACATGGTTGGAATCTTGAATCATGATCAGCGAAGTCTGTTTGGATGGCTTTAACTGTGGGAGAATAAGACCCCTTTTGAAGTTGGTGTTTGGGATGCCCTCATTTGAAATAGATGTCTTCTCTCTTGAGAAAAGCTGACATTAAGAGGGAGATACATCTGTATATGCTACTGAGCGAATATCATTACTGAATGAAAGAAGATCCTCATGGCTCAAAGGCATATGGCTTCAGAGGGGGAAATTCTGGAAGAAATCCAAGAAGCCATATAAATACCAAGGGTATCTAGCAGCCATGAGTACTATTGTACAAACTGACTTTGGATCCTTTGAGGAAGTCGTAAAGCATCAAGTCTGGAAGGATGCTATGCACAAAGAGTATGAGTCCATTATGAAGAATGATGTGGCTCTACAAGATCATGCATGGATCTGTTGGAAGTGTTGAAAAGTTCAAGGCAAGATTCGTTGCCTGTGAGGAAGATATAGACTATGATGACATATTTGCACCTGTGGCTCGAGATACCACCATTCGATCTATTATAGCCCTTGCTGCTACGCAAGGATGGAGTCTTCATCAGATGATGTGAAGACCGCATTTTTTTTTTTCTGCATGGTGTGATAAAGGAAGAGATATATGTGGAGCAACCTTTGGGGTTGGAAGTCCAGGATCGGGACACCCATGTCTGCAGGTTGAAGAAAGCCCTCTATGGGCTTAAACAAGCGCCCTGAGATTGGTACAAGAGGATAGATAGCTACTTGATGAAGCTGGGCTTCACTCGAAGTAATGCTGATCCGAACCCTTACTTCAAGGTTGTCAAGGGAAAACCTCTCATTCTGGTTCTGTATGTGGATGACCTCTTCCTGACAGGTGCTGACCCTCTCATTCATCAGTGCAAGAGGGAGCTCGCTGCTGAGTTCGAAATGAAGGACCTAGGACTGATGTCTAGGCCTGAAGGTCTAGCAGAGACCTGGCGAGATTTTTCCTTTCTTAAGGAGAATACATTATGAATTTCCTGATATGATGGACAGTAAATCCATGGAACTCAACTTTAAGAAGTTGAGTAGCAGCGTTGCTGGGCCTGTCCTACTGAGTATCGTTAACTCGTAGGGACCTTGATGTTCTAAATGAACACCTGTTCGGACGTATGTTGTGCAGTGAACACTTTGAGTCAACACATGGTTGATCATAACATTCACTGGGTTGGTGCCAAGAAACTCTTGAGTTATCTTTGAGGCACGATAGACCATGGGCTGAGATACACTGCCGGGAGTATGACACTCCGTGGATATACTGATGCCGATTGGGCTGGCAGTGTGGTGGATCGTAAGAGCACATCGGGATGCTGCTTCAATCTTGGTTCTACTTCGATCTCATGGATGAGCAGGTAGCAGAAGTCGATGGCTTTGAGCACCGCTGAGGCCGAATACATTGCAGCAAGTATGGCTTGTTGTGAAGCAGTTTGGTTGCGAAAGCTCTTTAGTGAGCTGTTTGGACATGTGCTAGATACCACTGTGATACTCTGTGATAACCAGAGTGGGATTCGTATGACTGAGAATCCTGTGTTCCATGATTGATACAAGCATGTTGATAACTGGTACCACTTTATCTGGGATATGGTACAGCGAGGCGCCGTAAGGCTCGATCATATAGGAACTGATGAGCAGGTCGCGGATATTTTCACAATGCCCTTGGGGAAGGTCATGTTCCTAACCTTCCGTGAGAATCTTGGAATCATGGAACGACCCTATTCTAAGGGTCCTGTTGGACGATGAGCTCTGGAAGCTCAAAGGGGGTTTTGGGATAACTTCTCTGAGCTATTAAGCACCCAGGTGCTTCCGCCCCACCGTTGTGATTATTATTGGAGTTGGTTCGCCTCTCATTATCTATGCCCCGTATGCATCCTACCCATTGAGTTCAGGGCTCATGGGAAGTACCTCTCATTTGGCCAATGAGATGGGAAAGGCTAGAGACTAGTAGCAAACACTGATGGACGCATCAGAAATTGTTGTACTCTCTATCTAAGATGGCACGGTCCAACCACTTGATCTGGGATCAAGTCTTGTGAGGTCTCGAACCTCCGCCTGACTTCGGGTCAGATGAACCAACTTCGGGTTGGTTGGAGACTCTTTGTGAGTCCGATAGAGGTTTCTGACTGGTTGAATCATTGTCACCGGTATGATGTCTTTGCGGACTCCACTTCCTTCGTTTCCGCAACAGGTTTTAGCTAAAGCAAGTTACGACTTCGGATGACGCACGATGTTTGGATTGCACTAGTGGACGAAGTTCTCCCGAGTTGAGAGGGAATGTTAAAATTGGACAACTAGGTCCAAACTCCGGGTTGTGCTGCTCAGATGACGATCACAATTTTTTTATTGTATTCCTCTTTCGGAGAGGTGTAAGATTGATCTAAAGATCATCTCGATCGGATGAGCAGAACATGTACTTTGAATTTATTCCACTTATGTGCTGCGTTGGCCTGGAATAAAATATTGACCTATATGTCTTAAAGGACGTGTCACACACCCCCAAAGATTCCTATATATTGGAGAGACTTGGAGTTCATTTGACACACATTGGATTGGAGGAATTCTCTCTCTCTTGATGGCGTTGGAGCTGCGTATTCTTTGTTTGGGTTGTTCTGGGGTTATGTGTGATACGCTTGGCTGAATGACCTATTGAAGACTTTGCTGGTAGAAGCATCCTGCTGATCGCCGTAACGTCACCATTTCCTATCTCTGTTTTGGCTTGTCTTCTATCGATCTATTAGTATGTTCTATCTTCTTCAGTATTGTGCCCTAATCTGAAATGGCATAGAACAAGAGCAGAAATTAACAGACACTCTCGAGGATGCTGAGGGACATGCTGCCCCAAGGGGGACATTCCGTGAAAGCAAGAAGCCGAATAGATACCAAGGGTATCTAGTAGCCATGAGTACTATTGTACAATTCGAGCTTAGATCCTTTGAGGAAGCCGTAAAGCATCAAGTCTGGAAGGATGCTATGCACGAAGAGTATGAGTCCATTATGAAGAATGATGTTTGGGATGTGGTTCCAAGAACAAAGGACAAAGCAGTTGTCACCTCGAAATGGCTCTTCAAGATCAAGCATGGATCTGATGGAAGTGCTGAAAAGTTCAAGGCAAGATTCGTTGCCTGTGGCTTCTCTCAAAAGGAAGGCGTAGATTATGATGACATATTTGCACCTGTGGCCCGATATACCACCATTTGATCTATTATAGCCCTTGCTGCTACGCAAGAATGGAGTCTTCATCAGATGGATGTGAAGACTGCATTTCTGCATGGTGCGATAAAGGAAGAGGTATATGTGGAGCAACCTCTGGGGTTAGAAGTCTAGGATCGAGACACCCATGTCTGTAGGTTGAAGAAGGCCCTCTATGCGCTGAAGCAAGCACCTAGAGCTTGGTATGAGAGGATAGATAACTACTTGATAAAGCTGGGCTTCACTCGAAGTAATGCTGATCCGAACCTTTACTTCAAGGTTGTCAAGGGAAAGCCTCTCATCTTGGTGCTATATGTGGATGACCTCTTCCTAACAGGTGTTGACCCTCTCATTCATCAGTGCAAGAGGGAGCTTGCTGTTGAGTTCGAGATGAAGGACCTAGGATTGATGCACTACTTCCTAGGCCTGGAGGTCTGGCAGAGACTTGGCGAGATTTTCCTTCACAAAACATCAGAAGTTTGGAAAGATTTCATAGATCAAACCTGTCAATAACAATGGAACTCAACTTCAAGAAGTTGGAGGTGTCACCGCCGGGCTTGTATTGTCAAATCCTACCAGAATCGTCAACTCTGTAGGGCCCCTGTTCTTAGAAGGTCCTGGGCAGAGATTTAAGCAGATTTTCCTTTCTCAAGGAAAATACATTGTGAAGCTTCTGGAAAGATTTGGTATGGTGGACTGCAAGTCCGTGTCAACACCAATGGAACTCAACTTCAAGAAGTTGAGTGGCAGCGCTGCTGGGCTTGTATTGTCAAATCCTACCGAGAATCGTCAACTTGTAGGGGCCCTGATGTTCTTAGTGAACACTCGTCCAGATATATGTTTTGCAGTGAACACTTTGAGTCAACAGATGGTTGAACCTCATCACTCTCACTGGGTTGGTGCCAGGAATCTTCTGAGATACCTTTGAGGCACGATAAACCATGCGCTGAGATACACTGTCGGGAGCGTGACACTCCTTGGATATACTGATGCCGATTGGGCTGACATTGTGGTGGATCGTAAGAGCACATCAGTATGCTGCTTCAATCTTGGTTTTGCTTCGATCTCATGGATGAGCAAGAAGCAAAAGTTGGTGGCTTTGAGCACTGCAGAGGTCGAATACATTGTAGCAAGTATGGCCTGTTGTGAAGCAGTTTGGTTGCAAAAGCTCTATAGTGAGCTGTTCGGACATGTGTTAGATACCATCGTGATACTCTGTGATAACTAGAGTGGGATTCGCTTGTCCGAGAATCCAGTGTTCCACGATCGATCCAAGCATATTGATATCAGGTACCACTTTATTTGAGATATGGTACAGCGAGGCGCCGTAAGGCTCGATCATATAGGAACTGATGAGCAAGTCGCAGATATTCTCACAAAGCCCTTGGGGAAGGTCAAGTTCCTAACCTTCCGTGAGAGTCTTGGTATTGTGGAACGACCCTATAATGTGGGTCCTGTTGGATGATGAGCTCTGGGAGCTCTGGGGGGCTTTGGGGATAGCTTCTCGGAGCTATAAGCACTCACGGGGCTAGGCTTGCCGAACCTTGTAGTGCTTCTGCCCCTTCGTTATGATGTTTGAGTTGGTTCACCTCTCATTATCTGTGCCCCATATGCATCCTACCCATTGAGTTCAGGGCTCATGGGAAGCACCTCTCATTTGGCCAATGAGGTGGGAAAAGCTAGAGACTAGTAGCAAAGACTGATGGACGCATCAGAGATTGCCGTACTCTCTATCTAGGATGGCACGGTCCAACCAATGATTCCGGGACTAGTAATAGTGAGGTTTCAGACCTCCAACTAACTTCGGGTCAGGTAAACCAACTTCGGGTTGGTATGAGACTCTTTCGAGTCCTATAGAGGTTTCTGACCTCTGGGCTGAATCTGTCAGCTAGGAATGATGTCTTTGTGAATGACCCACTCCTGTTCTGAAATAAAGAGGCTGTGCCAAGTTACGGCGGGATGGTTTTTACGATGTTTGTTTGCATAGGGATGGAGCTCTCCCTAGTTGAGAGGGAGTGTTAAAATTGGACAACTAGGTCCAAACTCCATGTTGTGATGCTCAGATGAAGATACCAATATTTTTATTGGGTTCCTCTTTCGGAGAGGTGTAAGATCAATATAAAATTGATCTTAATCTAATGAGCGGAACATTTATTTTGAATTTATTTTTAATAATTTCAAATATGTGGAGGTCAGCCTTAAGGTTTTACACCCCCAGCAAATGTATCACACACCTCAATGATGGATATATATACAGTCAACGTTGGAGAGCGTTTCACTCACTCACTCATCACACACATCTCCTCCTCTAATTGGATACGAGCATTTGAGAAATAGTTCTCACGTGGGAAAAGGACAAAGTTGCTGAAGCTGGAAAAATGATGAAATTTCTGCAGTTAGGGTTTCTAGGAAAGTTTGGCCAGCGTTGACTTTGGTCAACGCATGGTCTGAATTGGCTGAAATTTGGTGGAGAGTTCGATTTTTGAAGGTTGTACTCATTGGCACAAAAATCGAGGTCAAAAGGTTGACCGAAGTTGGAGCTGCATTGACTTTATTGTTGCTGCATTGCATTGACTTTTTGGATTGCGTTGACTTTTCTGGGGTTGACTTTGAGTTGACTGGGTGACTGATTTGAGGACTGTTGTGACACATTTTGGGTTGGCCGACCAAGAAGACTTTGCTGGTTGAAGCATCCTGCTGACCGCCGTAACGCACCAACACATTCTTCTGTTTCTGCTTTGTCTTCTATAGATCCACTGGTATGTTCTATCAGCATTTTACTTAACTTTTTATGTGATTGCTGTAATAAAAGTAAAGTTGCATGAAGCATAGAACATCTACATAAATTTACAAAAGTGTATGGGCATTGTAGTGCAAAATGTTAGGTACTGGAGATGGCATCAGGGTCAGGAATGGCTGCTAAGGCAAGGTGGGTTTCTCTTGAGAGAAACATGGTGAGGAAAATTTCTGAATGGCCGTGACATTTTTATCCAGTCAGCACTGAAGATGTAACTGTTTGGATCATTGTCGTGTGTAGGTGGTGCAAAAGAATGATCTAGTTGTCTTATTTGTGGTTGCATGATTTCTCATACAAAAACAGAGCATGAATATGAAAATTTTAAAGCTGAGTACATTGTTATTTAAGCATTTGAATTGATTCTTCAACAATACATCAAAGACAAAGACTTTACTGACCCATGAAGGCTTCCACAAGTGCTAAGTATTCACAATTGAATGTCCAACAAAGATCACCAAGGAAAGGTTGATCCTCTCATCATGCCACAAGTAAACAAGATTGTAAGCTCGGACTTCAAACAAAGAATAGATATTGGACTGATATGATGATAGCAATTCAGATCAGAGATAAATATTGGTTTCAGACCTCCTTGACATACCTTGGATAGATGGTATAGATCTCAGACCAATACGACAAACTTAGAACAATATCACAGATTTGGATCTATGTTACAAACTTTGATCAACTTTCACAGGACTTTGGTCTAGTCTTCACTGATCTCTGATATATATACCACAGACCTAGATCAAGCCACAACACTTCGGTCTAGTCACCACTGAACTTGGGATCAAGCCACAGATGAACTCAGATGTGTTCCACAAAATTTGCTCAAGCCATAGAAGAACTCGGATATGTTGTCACAAGGTCACAAGCCATGGAAGAAACATGTTGTCACAAGGTCTCAAGTGCTCCAAAGAATAAAGCCACTTAAGAATGGAGTTGAGGTCTAACAAATCAAGAGCAAGCTACCTCTACATGTGCATGTCCATCATGGAGCAACCAACAATTCATGCATACACCATGTACATCATATCGCATGGTCCCGAACTCCAGAGATCAAATTTCCTCCTCCAAGTGTCTAGTGCTCCTTCTAGGTAGGTACTTTTCCTAGCCAAGCAAGTGTGTTGGCTGTTTAACTGGTTTTACCATTTTGGGTTTCCATGGTAAATCTTGTGTAAATTGTGAATATGCCACTGTTTTCTTTCTGTTTTTCTTGAAAAATTGCTTGCTCTGCTTCTCTTTCATAGGTTTACAAGTCACTGGAAAAAAAACAAGAAAGACAACTTGCAAAAGATCCTGCCAAAAATCTGATCAGAATGGGTAGACTATCAAATGTATGAACTTTGTACCACCCTTGTAAGAAATCAACTAGTATGAATTCATTGGGAGAAGTAAACCCTCCTTTCATAATATATCAACAATCATGTCGCGTTCTTTGTGTATGTGGAGGAAATCCAGTTGGTCAAGATCACTTGAAAATTATTTAACAAGATGGAAAATAGCCGTTAGATTAATATTTATCATGGGAACTTCATCCTTCATACTCCTTATCGCTAAAGATAAATCACCCATCATGGGAAACAAATGAATGTTCCTACAACTAGCAAATTTCAAGAGATAAAACAAAGATAAAAATTCACTGATTTATTGAATTCAGGTTGCATTATGTACATATGTAGTTAATTATCTTTTATTTGGTTTGTTTATTTATTTATTTATATTTTTTGGACACCTAATCTGTTAGGGTTGGTGTGGAGGAACATGAACCATCACTTTGAATCAATCCCAAGGGACCTGGGAAGGATAATCCAAATGTCACATGTAATTGTCTTTATATGTATATATGGTTAATATTATGCAATCTCATGTTTATCCTAAATATCTCTTGCATTCTCGTGAGCCCAATAGTGGTATTGGAGCCATGACTTTGTAGCAGTGGCCATTGCCTTTAGCATCAATAGAGCCTATCAGATATGCCTTGTTAGGTCTAGCATTCCATGTTGATCATTCTTCATTGCATCACCTCTTTGTGGTAACATTTATTTGCAGTTCTAACATTCCCTTACGTCTATTTGCAACCATTTATCTATGTGTGCGTAGTTTTGAATTACCTATCTCTATGGTATCCAGGCCTATGCACTCTACAACATGTGTCAACTTTGTCATTCTACAATGAGCAGATTTTCTCCTTGTCTCTTCTTTGGCTGAAATGATATTACTCCTCCAACACTTCAATTGTAATCTTAACGCCCAATTTTTTCCTTTGTATCTAGGAATCTCAAAGTCTACACCTAGTGTATGCTTAAGGAAAAGATTATGGAAGCAAATCTAACACGCTAGATTTCTTTCAGCCTACAACATTGTTGTGTGCTTGTGTTTGTGCTATGCGTAAATCTAGCACATGTTAAATTTCCTTCACCTTGGCAATGTGCTTCTGTTTATGTTATAAGGAAATATAGCATGCGCTAGGTTTCTTTTGGCATGAAATGTCGTTGTTGGTAGTATGCTTGTATTTGTGCTACATGTAAAGTTAACATGGATTAAATTTCCTTTACCTTGCGATGTTGTTATTGGAAATGTGCTTGTGTTTGTGATAGAAGTTGTTCTAGATACATTTTTCCATGCAATGTTGTTGTTGGGAATATGCTTTTGTTTATGTTGGAAGCAAATCTAACATGCTAGATTTCTTTCACCCTACAATGTTGTTGTGTGATTGTGTTTGTGCTTTGCGTAAATCTAACACATGTTAGATTTCTTTTGCTCTGCAATATTGTTGTTGTCTATTTTTTGTTTACGATAGAATGAAATCTAGCACGTGTTAGATTTCCTTCACCTTGGCAATGTTATTGGAAATGTGCTTGTGTTTGGGCTAGAAGTTGTGCTAGATTTCTTTTGCTCTACAATATTGTTGTCAATTTGGTTGTTTATTATAGAAGGAAATCTAGCACGTGTTAGATTTCCTTCACCTTGGCAATGTGCTTGTGTTTGTGTTAGAAGTAAATATAGCATGCACTAGGTTTCTTTTGGCATGAAATGTTGTTGTTGGTAGTATGCTTGTATTTGTGCTACATGTAAAGCTAACATGCATTAAATTTCTTTTACCTTGCGATGTTGTGATTGAAAATGTGCTTTTGTTTGTGATAAAAGTTGTTCTATATATCATTTTCCATGTATTGTTGTTGTTGGCAATATGCTTTTGTTTATGCGAGAAGCAAATCTAACACACTATTTCTTTCACCCTACAATTTTGTTGTGTGCTTGTGTTTGTGCTATGCGTAAATCTAGCATGTGTTAGCTTTTCTTCACCTTGCAATATTGTTGTTGGCAACATGCTTCAATTTTGGCTCGAAAAAAATCTAGCATGCACTATATTTCTTTTTCACTGCAATGTGGTTGTTGACAATATACTTTTGTTTGTGATAGAAGTAAATCTACCATGTGCTAGATTTCTTTTTATCTAGAAACGTTGTAATGTGTTTGTGTTTGTGCTAGAAGGAAATCTAGCATACATTATATTTCTTTCACCTTTCTATGAGTTTATTGACAATGTGGTTGTATATGCCTTAGAAGGAAATCTAGTGTGCACTAGATTTCTTTCGCATTGCAATGTTGTTGTTGGCAATTCAATTGTTTGTGCTAGAAGGAAATCTAGTATGCGCCATATTCCTTCACCACAATGATGTTATGGGTAATGTGCTAAAAGGAAATCTAGCATGTGCGAGATTTCTTTTGCCCTAGAATGTTGTTGGTAATATGTTTGTGTTCATGCTATAACACAATTTGGCATGCGCTGGATTCTTAACCCCTACAATGTTATGTGTTTGTGTTTGTGCTAGAAGGAAATCTACCACACACCAGATTTCTTTTGTCTTGCATAAGGTGTTTTTGACAATATGCTTGTTTGTGCTAGAAGCAAATCTAATATGTGGTATGTTTATTTCACTTTACAATATTGTTATGTGCTTGTGTTTGCAAGAGAAGGAAATCTAGCATGTGTTAGATTTCATTCATGTTGCAATGTTGTTATTGATGACATGTTTGTGTTTGAGATATAAGTACAAATAGCACGTTAGATCTAATTCACCTTGCCATGTTGTGATTGGAAATATGCTCATGTTTGTGATAGAAGAAAGTCTAGCATGATATAGATTTCTTTTACCCTACAATATTGATGTTGCCAATATGTTTGTGTATGGTGGGAGGAATTCTAGCATGCACTAAATTTATTTTGCAATGCAATATTGTTGTTAGCAACGTGCTTGTGTTTGTACTAGAATAAAATCTAGTATGCAATAGATTTGTTTCACAATGCAATATTGTTGTTGGCAACGTGCTTGTATTTGTGCTAGAATGAAAATAACCTGCATTGGATTTCTTTTGCAATGCAATATTGTTGGAAATGTACTTGTGTGAATGAATTCTATCATGCATTGGATTTCGTTTTCCCTACAATTTTATTGTTGGCAATGTGCTAGAAGTAAATCAAGCATAGGTTAGATATTTTCCACCCCGCAATGTTGTTTCTGGCAATGTGATTATGTTTGTACTAGAAGAAACTCTAGAATGTGTAAATTTTTATTTATTTATTTTTGAAATGTTTTTGTGAGTAACATGCTTCTACTTACGTTAGAAGGAGATTTAGCATGTCGTGGATTTCGTTCGCTTTAGAATATTGTTGTTGGCAATGTGTTTGTGTTTGTGCTAGAAGGAAATCTAGCATGTGCTAGATTTATTTGACCATGTAATGTTGCTTCTAGCAATATGCTTATGTTTGTAGTAGAAGGAATGCTATTGATTGTTAGCTTTCATTTGAGGTGCAATGTTGTTGTTCAAAATGGGCTTCTACTTGTGGTAGAAGGAAAGCTAGCACACATTAGATTTCCTTCATAATGTAATATTGTCATTAGAAATATGTTTATTGTTATGCTAGAAGGAAGGTTATAAGGTGTTAAATTTCCTTCATCTTGCAATGTTATTGTTGAAAATCTGTTTGTGTTTGTGATAGAAGTAAATTTTGCATTTGTTAGATTTTTTTTCGCAATGCAACATTATTGTTGGAAATGTGCTTGTATTTGTGCTAGAAGGAATTATAGAACGCACTAGATTTATTTGTTCTTGTTCCAAAAGGAAAACTATCAAGATTTCAGCCTCACCAAGGTTAGTGCTCTGATATTATTTTTGGCAGTGCATTTGTGATTATACAAGAAGAATACATAGTGATTACTAGCTTTCTTCTAGACACCATTACACTTATGCAACCAATGCTCTAGGGGGTGACATTGTCTCAATAATCACAATTGTTAGAGTTATAGCTTTTGGTGTGCCCTTTTATTGAATTTGAAACAATTTATGGAGATCAATGATAGTGCAATTGAATTATATAGAGATATATGTTGTTGCCACTACATTTGTGCTTGGGTTGGAAGGAAAGATAATGGTATAACTTTCCTTTTGGCACAAACACAATAATCCAACCATAATTATTTGATCCATGGAGAATAATGTGATCTTTGTATAGTTTTGAAGTTTATGAATAAATGTATTATTGAGGTATACTATATTTTGCTTTCAATGCACATGTATGCAACTTTAAAGTATCAAGCACAATTTTTTAACATGTATTGTTTTTCTCTCTATTTTGTTGTATAGTTATGAACTTCCAAAAACAATTTCACTAATGTTTGGATGCATAAGATAAGACTCTTCCTCATCAACATAAAAATGTAGGAAAACTCAAATCTACGCTTTTCGAGGACCTAAAGTTAACATCCCCTTTTATCCATCCTAAATAGTTTGTCCTTAAATGTGTATAGGTAGGTAGTGCTAACATTGGAACTAAAGATTGTAAAATGCAATTTCTTTTCTTTTGAACTAAAGAAAAACTCTAGTTTGGCTTTTGATTATCAAGTTCAAATGTCAAACATCCTCACTAAGCGAAAATATAATTACTTGGGCTTTTAGACATCTTATGTAGCATCAATCTTGGAATTTCTTAGATTTTCCAAAAGACAATGTTTTTGTTCTTCAATCTCTACAAATTTCTTATGATCATTATTCATACACATGCATTAAGACTACAAGTGTCATTTTTGAAGTTAAATAGGAACTTGGTGGTTTGATATGAGCTGAAATTTGTCATTCAAAACTTTTATTTGTAAGAAAACCTCTAGTTTGGCTTTTGATTATCAAGTTCAAACATCAAACATCCTCACGAAGTGAAAATATAACTTCTCCTTTTCATGTTGCTTTTAGACATCTTATGTAGCATCAATCTTGGAATTTCTTAGATTTTCCAATGGACCATGTTTTGGTTCTTCAACTTCTACAAATTCCTTGTGATAATTATTCATACACATGCATTAAGACTAGAAGTGTCATTTCTGATGTTAAATAGGAACTTGTTGGTTTGATATGAGCTGATATTTGTCATTCTACGATACTATCTACATCTCTAGTTGCATGGTCTTCATATATGTTTTTTTTTGTGTAATTTGCATGTAAAGTACTTTTTGGTAGTAGGCACTAGATGGTGGGGAACATTGTTTCATTACATACAATATGACTACCATGCTATTTAAATTATTTCATCTATATTACTTTTTTGAAAGTTGCGTGTTTTTGTGAAAATATAAAATCACACTTTACATGGTTCAACCTTTTAATTACAATTTATGATTTAATTGTTGTTACAAAATTGGTACAAGCTAGAGTGGAACATATAATTTTGGCAAAAGGGGACTATGTTGATCTCCTTATTAATGATCAAGTCGTTGGGCTAGGAAGGGTCGAATGTACAAGTCTGGAACTTATTATGCCGAATAAAGGGTTAATGCATGTTATGTTGTAATTTTGATAATTGATGTCACTCAACCACATTTGGTTGAGGATGTTGATGAAGGGGACATACATCCATTGAAGATCATGGATTTGAGGCACAACATAGGTAAATCAAAATATTAAAGCATGTGTTTAAATATTATTGATAGTATAATATTTTTTTTGAGTAAATACTAACCTTATTTACATTCATTTATAGGTGCAAATGTTTCTTCTACTTTTTCTATTGGAAACAAGGAAAAGTTCAAGGAGCCACCCAAGGAAATGGTGATATGGGATGTTATAGAGGATACAAATCCCTTAAACAAATGGGATGGGTATCTTTGTAATGAAAAGATAGAAACTCAATTGATATGCATGTAATGAGGCCATATAAAAGGATTAAACGAGTTATGGCTACAACAAAAATTGTACAATGTCAACCAAAAATAGATGGAGAGAGAAATTCGAGTTTTGGCAGCAGATGTAAGTTGTAGAAAAGATTGTCTTCAACATGTGGATAGGAAGGCCATTGCAGGTGCTAGAAGGGGTATGAGATAAATCAATAAAAACGGTATTAGGGAATTTGTCTTGAATTCACTCATGTCAAACATAGTCATGTCAAGGAGCCATGGGCATGTCCTACCACCTATTGCTAGAAATGTAAAGAACACGAGATTTATTGGGAATATTATTTGTAAGAAAGCATGGTTTTAAGATACATAAGATTCATCAAAGCACATTTTATAACTACCATCATTATTTCCAACATGGACAGATCAAAGCTATACATGGTAACACCAACACATGCAAAGCATGAGCACACATCGTGGCAGCCATAGAAATATTGCACAAAATTGTAATGGACAATTCAAAATTTTCACCCAACCAAACACGTCAAGTTGAAGAAGATGGAACATCTACTCCTTTAAGATTGCTTCTTTTGACTTACAAACAAAATTATTTGTTAAAAGAGATCAATGAGGCTCTTCAAAAGCTCAATTACCCATCAATATCATAGTCAACAATGAGCAAGATCTGGAATACTAAGTTTCGAGATGTGGCATTCTCAAAGAACACCAACTTCAGTAAATGCAGTGAATGTATTGTGTTGAAAGCACATTTGAAGTCAACGACTACAAAAGAGTTGGAAGAAAAGGCATGAGGTAGGGTGACAAACATGACAAGATTTTTATGTGTGGAAGATATTGCTACTATGCCCATAGAATTATGTCAGAGCAGTTTCCGAAGGAGTATTTGAGCATTATCCATGATAAAATGAATAAAACAAAGACTTCAATTCCAACGCTGTGTGTCAAATCAAAACCTATTGCAAGAACAAATTTAGGCTCTCATTGACAGGTATGTTAACAGATGGGCATAAGATAGGAGGTTTTGGTCATTTCTCCCTACCATTTGTACATATGGGTTCACAATTTACTATCGCATCCTTTGAAAAGTGCGTAAGGGACCCTGAAGACCCACAAATTGATATGTATGGTGATCTACTTTATGAGAGTGGAAATTCAAGAAACCTACTTACAAATGCATTACTTAACACCTCTATTTACTCAAAATGTCAAGTGTACAAGGATGATTTTATATCTCATGGAAGATCAAAGAGTCAAAATGTTGATTTTAAACCTCTTCCTCCACATTTGTTGTTACAGGTGGACAATATAGCAAGTGATACTAGGAATCACTGTCTTTTCATGTTTCTATCACTTTTAATTGCACTTGGTGTCTTCAACACTATTGAGGTTGGATTCTTGCCTATGGGGCACACCCATGAAGTCATAGATGGAACCTACGAAAGAATGTCTTCCAACCTAAAAAGTAAAGATATATATTCTTTACCTAAAATGATGGATACATATCACATACTTGAAGAAAATCGAGTGTTTCCACCTACACTTATTGACAAGGTCTATGACTTCAAAAGTTTCCTTAATGGATACATCAAGGAGAGAAAAAATGCATTAGTTGGACATTTAAATGTTTAATACATCAAGGAGAGAAAAAATGCATTAGTTGGACATTTAAATGTTTAATACTTCCAATTTCTTGTACTCAATGATATTCCAATACTAAGGTACAAAGAATCCATTAGAGATATTTGGTAGCAAGAATCAATTGAGTTGTGGAATATGGATGATGAAGGTCGACCTATAATTCCCATAGGGAACCCATCTTTCTTAGCTTCCAAAGAATCCATTAGAGATATTTAGTAGCAAGAATCAATTGAGTTGTGGAATATGGATCATGAAGGTCGACCTATAATTCCCATAGGGAACCCATCTTTCTTAGCTTCCAAAAATAATGATGCCTATTTAAAAGAACTAAAGGAAGGGATAACATCATGCATAAAAATGTGGAAAGACACTATCGGGAATGAGGATTCACCAATTGTTATAGAGGAATGGAAAAATAAAGTAGTGTATTGGGAAATAGTTCTTGATACATTAGTCAGAATCTATAATGATCATAAAATAATAGATGGAAGTGATTCATCTTCTGAGGATTTCTGGCCCAAGACAAGGCACATTGTTGATGTTGATCGTAATGCACTCAATGTAATCTCAAGTATTATGGATGGAGATTTCGATAATGCAATAGATGAACCAGTATGTGTTGGACCCAAATGCAGCAAGCCAAAGGCAACATTCAATCCAATGATTGACGTTGAGAAAGGAAAGATGTTGCTAGTTAGATTAGGAAATGAGGATGCATAAGAGATGATTTGGATGGAAAAATCCATCTCATATATCTTTAGGGATAATTAAAGCGAGAATCCTCATGTAATGGTTGATTGGTGGAAGCCTATTTCAGGGAAATACAATGGAAAATTTTTAGAGCAATATTGGATACCAAATCCTAATGACACAGAACTTGGCTCTATTCTAATTAATACCAGAGTGTGGGCATGGATGCCAAACAAAGAACATTGCAAGAAGACCAAGATAAATAAATATGGTGTAGAAGCTGTTCTTCACCTACTTGAGCGAATATCTTAAGATTAGGTTTATATGATTCATGAATGTAAATTTTTTTGAAGGATCTATTAATATACATTTTGACACACTTTTCAATATTTGTTGTAATCATGTGGTGATACAAATGACATGACAATGCCATAAAATATTTAAGTTTTCAAAGCTTTGTTTGACCAACATGACTTCTCACCATATCAAATATGAATAATCAAATTCAGTGATGCACTTAAAAACAACGTCTTCTAAACTTGGTCTATTAAAACAATAGTGGAGTAGCTAATTAGTATTCTATTTTATATAAACCATTTAAACACTTAATGAAAAAATGTCAAACACTTGTAATAATGCTTGAAGTGATATGTCCTTAATTCCTCGTTATAATTGATATAAATCAAATTTGTTGTTTTGTTGCACTCTAATTTATAAAAAAATGATTTTGATCATTGAACAACACAACTAGAATTATAAAATATTTCCTCTTATATATATTGTTAAATAAATTTATACTAGGTAAGATTTTTTTTACAAAATCTACTATTCACTAGTCAAATTTAATACATAAATATAAATATTCATGATAATAGAAATAATGTAAGGAATCTAAGTTCTAGATGAATGTCAATATATTCTTTTCAATATAATATCTTTAAACACTCCAGGAATAAAAACTAAACATTTGTAATAAATAGTTTAGTTGATTTTCTCTCTTTCCTCTTGTATTTGAAAATAATCAAATTGTATCACTTTGTTACGATTCTAATTCATGATTGATTTTGATAATTAAAATGATTAGTAATTGAGCCGAGAGGCCTTTCATTCTACAACCTAGTATGAGGGGATATTAAATAAAGATTATGTTCTAAATAGAAAAATAATATATGCTATAAATAAAGAAAAAATGAATATGTTGTAAAGTAATTAGAAGTAAAAAAAAAATTGTGAATCAGAGGTTTAAATCTTTTACTTTTCAAAAGGCTATCTCATTCTACAGCATATAAATAGAAAAATAATATTAAATTAAAAATAAAAAAAATAAAAAAATATTCTAAATAGAAAAGGGTAAATTAAAAAAAAAAAGAAAAAAGAAAAAAAGAAAAAAGTTCTAAATAGAAAAGGGGATGTGTTTGTTTCATGCCCTATTAAATTAAAAATAAAAAAAATAAAAAAATGTTCTAAATAGCAAAATAATACCGGGTATAATTAAAGAAAAATGAATATGTTGTAAAGTAATTAGAAGTATAAAAAAGTGTGAATCAGATGTTTAAATATTTTACTTTTAAAAAATATTTCATAATATTTCAACTAGAGATTCAAATAAAAATTTGATAGCTTTAGGCTCATGTTAAATCTGTATTTAAGATGGATCTACGCTGGTATATGTTGGACACATTACTATGATAATTTGTCATTAAATATATACTTAATACATATCTTGCATATTAATATATTATTCATTAAGTAGGTCTCAATTAACTTAGTTTTTAACACAAGTACAAATAATAAATAATAAATAAATTATGCTACTACAAAAATTATACTACTATTCTCATTCAACATTTAGTCTGTCGGGTCTTGGTTAAACAATGATGAGGATGAGGTGGACTTTTATAGCCCTCATCGCAAGTTCAATTCCCGGTCTTGGTTAAACAATGATGAGGGGGGCTCTTATAGCACTCATCACTGGTTCAATTTCCTTCCCAGATCATGGTGATGTATCTGGACATGAACAAAATCTTCTAAACTTGGTCTATTAAAACAATAGTGGAGTAGCTAATTAGTATTCTATTTATTATAAACCATTTAAACACTTAATGAAAAAAAATTAGGCACTTGTAAATTCCTTATTATAATTGAAGTGGTGCCAACATTGTACTAGTATAATAATTTTGTACTCAACGTAGGAAAAGTACTTAGTGTCAATTTAAAATGGTCAATAATAGTAAGAAACACAATATTAATATATTGTTAAATAACTTTATACTAGGCAAGATTTTCTTTTACAAAATCTATTAGTAATTGAGAGAGGTCAATCTGTAGCCTAGTACCACGGGAGGTGTTCCATGCCATTTTAAATTAAAATTTAAAAATAAAAATATGTTCTAAATAGAAAAATAAAAAATATGTCTAAATAGAAAAATAATATTGGCTATAATTAAAGAAAAAATGAATATGTTGTAAAGTAAGTAGAAGTAAAAAAAATGTATGTAATGGTGATGGTGATAATGATGATTATCATTCACTAAAACCAAATATGGTATATAAGAAGCCATAAAAAAGCATTAAAAGAAGTGTTTCAAGATCATCATAATTTTGTTTAGTTAAAAGATCAAGAAGGTTGGTAGCCCCACAAATCTTTTGAAATTTAAATCCATGAGTATAAACTTGATGATCTAAGAGGATTTTTCATCTTCAACTATATTACTAGTGTTTCAAATGTGATAGAATTTTAAATTGTGCCAACCTTGTCTTAGTAATAATCGTAACTTAACACATACATGATATTTACTATATCAAATTATAATTAAATGGGTTAATAATAGTAAAATACACAACATTATTTTCATAAATTTAAAAATAGTAACATACACAAAACTATTTTCATAAGATAACCATAACAAACTTAACTTTTAATACAAACCATAAAAAATCTTAAAAGAGATAATGTAAGGAATCCAAGATTAAGATGTGAAAGATTTGCTTTTGCAAATTTATATAAATTTGTTTTATATAGTTTACCATGATAATTTTTTCACCCAAAATGATGAATATATATATTAAAATTAGTAAACTAAGTGATCTTATAATTCCACATTTTGAAAAAACTTAATCTAGTTAAAGTTCTAAAATTCTAGATCAAGTGAATACTTCCAAATTTAATGGAATATGTGTTCAAACGAGAAAATGATCAAACTTCAAAAGAGTGTCATTTACAAATCGGTTTACCAAATGGAGCGAAACAAGTATTGTTGGAAAGTTTGTGAAAAATCAAATTCAACAAAGAAATTAAAACAAAATTCCGAGGAAGATAAAAAATGACAAAAACGTAGGATACTTAACTTAATGAAAATCCTAAAAGGTGTTTGGCCAAAATTTTTGTAGAAAGGGTTCCCATTATTTGAAGTAAATAAGTCAAAAATGGGGGGGTTGTGTTTTACCACAACAGGAGGTAAAATGAATCTCATTTTAGCTATAGAAATTTTTTTTTATTTCATTTGTATTTTGGAGTAGAAAATTACATAATTTATCTTGGGTTTTATCATTTGCTGATTTGTTTCTATCTCACATCAAGTATATCTGAGATCAGTGGAATTGGTTATAATCCACCCCAATGCTCCTCTTGTACAAATACATAGACTTAAAATGTAATCAGAGATTTCAATGATTCTCTTGTAATATGTTTGGGAAATGGTAGAATATAAGGAGATTAATTCTGGTAGCAAGCATGTGTGTTTCCCTATTATAAACTGATTTGATCTTTCATTAATGGATGTTTCTTATTCCTAAATTTTGGTGCATCACTTCTGCTTAATCTGATTATCCTTGGTAGCATTAGTTAGGTTGAGAAGGGCCCTCGAATCCTAGGTAACAATTCGTCTATTTATTTTGTTATTTTAGTTCGGTTTATTTAGATATTCTTTATTTTCTTTACATTTCTTTGTAGTTTGATGTCTTTCCCTTCAATTTCCTGCATTTTATTTGAGAGACTAAAAACTAGAACTAGAGTCCTTCGCTCCGTAAATCCAACTTGTTATTGAGTGCATGAACATTGCGTCATGCCCCAAATAAATTAAATAAATAAAATATATAAATACATAGGGAGATACAGGCAAGGAATAGGAAAATATGAATTAATATAAATCTAATTATGACAACTAAATTCTTGGGATTGAGTCCTTTATGATGGAAAGACTCTATATAAGAAAGGGGGAAATAAGAAGAGGGGAATATTTTGGGGGTGGGGAAAATACTTGTATATATGGTAATAATAGTTTAAGGCATTGGAGTGGTCGGTTGTTGTCGATCCTATGGTTGGGACAACTTGGGAGAAGAGTTTGTCTCATACCTTCGTTGAATTGTTGAAGCAGCAGGAAGGTTCCAAATTCCAAGTCTTTGGATATAAGGTTGACATATTTGTATATTTTTCTTGGTATTTCATGTGGTATCAGAGTTGAGTTTCAATCTTGGGGCCATGAAATACCTAGGAAAAATAAATAAATAATAATATGTGCACTTTGTATCAAAAGATCTGCAATTTCCCCCCTTCTTGTTACTTCAACAACTCCACAATGATGGTATGAGAACAACTCTCCTACCAACCGTAGGCTCAACTCAAGATCCAACCACCCTTGAGCCTCAATATCTTATTTTCATAGTTACAAGTATTTTCCCCACCCTCAAAAGATACCCTTCTTCTTATTTCCTCCTTTTTTATGTAGAGTATTTCCATCATAAAGGACTTAATCCCAAGAATCTACTTTCCATAATTATATTTATCTTAATTTGTCTTTTCCTATGTCATGTTTCTATTTCCCTATGTATTTATTTATTTTATTAATTTAATTTATTTGGGGTGTGACATACTTCCCCACTTCAATGAACCTCATCTCAAAGTTAACTTAAACATGCAACTCATTGTTCCATAGTATCATCAGGCACCAAGACGGCCATTTTTCACCAAGACAGAATGTCATCTGCCACCAAGGCATGTATCTGACACCAAGAGAGGTAAATCATGTAGGATTTTTTCAACAAGAAATGGATATCATCTACCACCAATGGAGGCATTTGTTACCAAGACGGGAATATCATATGTCACCAAGGAAGGTATCAGTCACCAAGATAGATATATCATCTGCCACCAAGGAAGACATCTATCACCAAGACATGAATATCATCTGCTACCAAGATAGGAATATCATCCTCCACCAAGGAAGGCATCTTTCACCAAGATAAGAACGTCATCTATAGGAATTTGTCAACAAGACAGGGATATCATCTATCACTAAGGTAGGGATCCGTTACCAAGATAGGAATATCATCTTCCACGATGGTAGGCATCGTTAACAAATATGGGAACATCATATGCCACCTAAGTAGGCATACATCACCAAGAAAAGAAAATCATTTATAGGAATCAGTCAACAAGACAGTGATATTATCTACCACCAAGGAAGGAATCTATCACAAAGACAGGAATATCATATGCCACCAAGGTAGGTATTGGTCACCAAGATAACTGCATCATCTGCCACCAAGGAAATATTTTGTCACCAAGATAAGAATATCATCTACAACCAAGTCAAGAATCTGTCACCAAGATATGAATATCATTTTCCACCAAGGCAGGAATATATCACCAAAACGGGAACATAATCTATAGACATTTGTAAACAAGACACATATATCATTTTCCACGAAGGAAAGCATCTATCACCAAAAGAGGAATATCATTTGCCACCAAGGAAGGCATATGTCACCAGGATAGGAACATTATCTACCACCTAAGCATAAATCTATCAACAAGAAAAGAATATCATCTAACACCACATTAGGTGTCTATCACCAAGACAATAACATCATTTTCCACCCAGGAAGCATTTATCACCAAGACAAGAATATCATCTCCCACTAAGGAAAGTATCAGTCACCAAGATAGGTACATCATCTACCACTAAGGAAGGAATTTGTCACCAAGACAAGGCTATCATATACCACCAAGGTAGGCATCTGTCACTAAGATGGGAATATAATATGCCACCAATGCAGGCATATATCACCAAGAAAATAGCATAGTCTATAGGAATTTGTCAACAAGACATGGATATCATCTACTACCAAGGCAGGAATATCATTTGCCACCAAGATAGGAATTTTTCAGCAAGATAGGAATATCATCTAGGAAGGTATATTTTTCCAAGACAGGAACATCATCTCTAGGATTCTATCAAAAAGACAAAGATATCATCTAGAACCAAGGAAAGAATATATCACGAAGACAGGAATATCATCTTCCACCAAGGTACGTATCAGTCACCAAGATAGGTACATATGATTTTCCACCAAGGTAGGAATCTATCACCAAGACAAGAATATCATCTGCTACTAAGGTAGGAATTTGTGGTTACATAATATTCATAATTTCATCCTTCTTTCTAAACTTGTCATTCTGACTCTAAGGAATAAGAAATATTGGTAATAATCGATTGAGATGTCCCCATGCCATCAAATCATAATGGAACTAAATCTTTGTTATATATTTATCAACAGAATCAATGAATTCACATGACATCGTAATTCTTATAGGTTAGTATTGAGAATTAGGGAATCAAGGGACCACCTCATGTTATCTCACCCTTCATTGGCCTTTCGACATATGAGGATTCGAATCAGACGCAAACACTTGTCACATTAATATTATCAACATGTTCAACATGCATAGAAATGTTATTCCATATCTTCCTTTAGCTAAATTTATTGTAAGTATTATGCAATCATTTCTTTATTCATGCTAGTTTCCTAGGTCCATAGTACCTTAATGTTCCACTTTGACTTCCAAACAGCTAATAAAAGGCTCCAACAATTAGCTCAAATTAACTCAAAATGACTAGTAAAACTCAGTTTTACCACCTTTTGATTGATATTCAACGAGTTACTAAATTTGACACCTCAGATTGTTGAGATCTGCCCTGATTTGATCTGGGTCTTATTTCATTCAACCAAATTATGCCTTGCATTGCCACATCATCATTGTCCATATGACATATTCACGCTCAACTGATGGAACACCTTTGGGAATTTGGAAAAATTGATACATGGTTGTTTTCATCTTCTTATATATACCAACTTTGACATAATGCATGCAATTTTTCCACTTGGAATCCTATTGCACTATTTGACAAACTTTTACCATCCATAACTTCATCATGCCTTCATTGTTTGGAAAAATTTCAATGAGGAATTGTGTCTTCTCATCAATCTAATAATTTTGGGACCAAGTTGACTTCTTGACTTCTTAGACCATTGGCATTGGGAAATCTAAATTGTCTCGAGAAATGCGAAGTCACATTCAAACTTTGTGACTCATAACCTTGTGATAAGACATAGGTGCATCCCAATGAAAGCTAGACTAACCCATAAATCGATGATCACCCTAACATAAGCAAGGTCCTCCAAACTAGGAGTCCTATAAAGATCCATCCAAAATCCCCCCTTACTATACAAGAGAAAGAAACCAAGGACTTAGCCCAAAAGTATAAGGCATGGTTGATGATCACAAGATTTAGGACACCTAATACTATGGTTTTCATGGTTGTTACAAGGATTTTTGACTTATAACATTGAGCTTACAACAATGTTAAATGTAACCTTGTTCACATGAGGGATAACAAGACTTTCCATCTTATAAGCACATAAGATGAAAACTATATTCCATGCAACTCCACTTTTGATGTTGTTCACCAATAGTTGAATTGATAAACAATGATTGGAATTTTTTAAAATCAAATCATCAATTTCTTCTGTGATTATATCAATAACATTGTGTACATGACAACTGAATAAAACTTGGATCTTAAAAAATCGAAAAAGAAAGATCTACTACCTTAATGGTGATGCCATAACCTCTTTGGGTTTCAGTTTGCTGCTATTTGCTAAGAATTTTTTTACTCATTCGTCCTTATAATGTATATCGTCATATAGTTAAAAGATGCCCATATGAAAGACTTGAAAGCAATCAATAACATAGTAGCTATGTATTGAGGTGTTCAACTAATTATATGTTATTTTAGTGTTTAGAAAATAGAGAAAAAAATAGTGTACATTTAGGTTCCCACCATAATTAAAGTTTGAAGAAAATGGGGAATGTGATGCTGCCATTTTTGAAGAGCTAACGCAGATTGTCTAAATATTTCCATCTAACACAATATTGTTTGTCAACCATAATTTACTCTTGATGCAATGGAAAATTATAGATTCCACACAAAAACACACATCTGTAATCGTTGGCCCATCTGTAGTGAATATTGCATGGAAGAATTTAAGTTTGTACAATATACAAAATAGTAGATGAGGTGGCAGAAGTTTTAAACACACACGATTTTCCATGCATTGACTCTCATCTCCCTTAAAAATTTCTTACAACTTTGTCTTTATGTGACAAAAGATAAGTTAGCTGCTAAACATAATTTGACGATCTCCCTCTCTGAGTGATTGCTAAGTGGAAGAATTGATCATGTTACTCTCATACGCCAAAGAGGAATGAGTTTACTCTCAGAAGCCTTTGTTGTCATCTATATAGTTGGGGTAGGCCATTGCGTGAAGCTTATTTGAGGTAATGGAGCGTGTCATCCACATCTGGCAAATCTGATTGGATAAATTCACGATAGACAATAAATTTTCTGATGAGAATAGCCGTTGAAAAAAATATTGGGCAGACGAAGGAGAGAAAAAGCAACGGCATAGACCACACAGAAAAGAGAGAGAAAACAAGTGGAGTTTACCATAAAAAGGCAGACAAAAATACCAGAGAATATATGGTTGTAAGAAAGACACTCACAACTATTGGGATTGGCATAATGGTAGCCAAATAATGAGAGAGTGGTCCTCACATTGAACCTGCTAAGTTGGAAATTTTGGCATTAGCCAAGTTAGCGTCACTAAACAGAAAGATACTACTTTTATAAAATAATGATAAAAGTGAGTTATTATTGGATTAATATAACCTCTAGAAATAGGGAGATGGCTAATGGAAGATGGTGTGACATTGACTGTGATTAGTAAGAGAGAAAAAAACAAATGGGTACAGAATAAAGTGAACAACTCCACCATGAGTTACCTCATAACTCAATTCATCATGTTCCTCCCATCGTTATAATAAAGAAAGTGTCGAGTATAACAACATCCACAATTACATATTTAGTTTTTTTTTTTGGAATTTGTGTTTTTCTTAATAAGAGAAATTTTGTTTGTGGCTGACATGACAATTTCTTGTTTTTTTAATGACATTTGATCTCGATGCTTGTTAATATCAACAAATTTAAATTTTGGATAAAACCTACACTATTAAAAAAAAAAACCAATCTAACACAAAACCATGGATTTCAACATTTACAACAATGCTAACATATTATTCTAAGTATTCATTCTTTATTTGACATTATACCATATTATGTCCATACTACTATGAGATTCAAGGTCGATTCGAGCCACTACCACTATACGTTTGTAGCCTATGACATGCCTTCCTCTCTCTAGACTCGGTTACAATAGGGGGATTGAACCTTAGATATCTTAGATTCCATGATTTCATACCACTTCAATTACCAATTGAGTTTCCCCTCGATGACTTATCAAATAGATTAGTATTCACGCCTTATAGATCATATATTTTTAAACAACCAATAAAATATATCCTCAAGCGTTAAATTCCATAGCGGTTATATGTATAACATTCTAAGATAATAAAAATTTATGTAGGTCCTCATTGAGATTCATTTTCCCTTAGTGTGTATATCTACCAAATAATATAGTAGATCTGTAGATCGTACTTTTTCATAAAATCATTTTAATTATGATGAATAAAATTTTAATTGGATTTCAATATCCAAAAACTCATGGTGAAGCCTGCATATTTTGTATCACACAATTTGATCAAAAACAAAGTTAAACAACATAATGCATGGAGATCTAGCTGAGAATAATGTGACTAGACACAAAACGGAAATTTGTGAATTTTTGGGCCTAGATGTAAATGGAACGATTTAAATGACCCAATTTGTGGTTTTGCATGACCAACATTAAATAATCATTTGTTTTCATCGGTATTCATGAAGAAATAGGGGAATTATTGGGGTTTAAAATTGTAATACCATAAAGGAATAAAATCCTTGGATCTCCGATAGAAAAATAGCTTGAAAAACAACTAAGAATGATATTTGATCCATGGTATTTGAACAATATTTTATCTAGAGGAAATAAATCCATTAAGTGAGAGAAAGATGATTTGATTCGTTGATCTGATCTAGATCTTGGAGAATAAGCATGATTAAAAAGACTAACAATAGTTTTTAGAATAGATCTAGAATGATAACATTAAATACAAAAGTTTAACAATGCTTTCAAAGCGGATCCCAAAAGTTTAGCACTAGATCTTGTAGTAATAATACATCTAATATTTTTAATCCCAAAAGGTACCTAGAGTTTCAACATGGGACTTATGAGTTATGGGCACACCACACTTTTGTTGTGCCACTTTGATACCACATGAAATACCAAGAACAAAAATAATATGATGCATACCTTGTATCCAAAGACTTGGAATTTGGCCCCTTCCTATTGCTTCAACAACTCTGCAATGATACTATGAGAACAACTGTCTTCCAAATCTTAGGCTTAGCTCAACAGTCGACCACCCTGGAGCCTCAATCTATTATTGCAAGATTTACAAGTATTTCCCCACCCCCAAAAAAAGCCCCTCTTTTCTACATTTCTTATATTATAGATTATTTCCATCATAAAGCACTCAACCCCAAGAATTATCTTTATCTTAATTTTCCTTTTCCTATTTCATGTTTTCCTTTCCCTATGTCTTTATTTCTTTTATTATTTAATTTATTTGGGGCATGACATGTTGTCTCATAGGGTGACATATTACACTATGAGGTTGTGCCAGGAGTTTTAAGACAAGGATTGGCTAGACAGATTTTAATCTCAATGTGTTTATCAACATTCGATCTTTTCTTCGATGAACTTGTCATTAATTGTTAATTTCCAACAGTAGTTATCAACATTATATTAGGATATATTAGGGCTTTAATCTTACATATAATTTTCTTACATCTCTAAGTTTACAAATATGGTCTGATAATTTAATGTTGGAAATATAAGCATATAATTTTCCCAACAACGAAACATAGGGTTACATGGAGGTTACATGGGGGTAGCTACAATTGTTATGTAAAGGCTACCTAATCACCTTCACTATTGATTGTAGTTACGAGGTTTACCATCTTGTCACTAGTCTAATCCTTTAGTGGGTTTTATAAGCTGGATCCTTGATGATTTTCATGGCCTTATAAATCATAGTCCTAATCCCTAAATGCCTCATACAATCCACAAGGAACTTGGGGATCATCTCGTACACAACCTTTTCAATTTAATAAGGATTTTGAGTTTAAAGGCCAAGAGAAAAGGAGGAAAATAATTCTCCTTGTCATGGATGTATGAAGTGTTGAAAATGTAACTAGTGTCGATATTCATAATGAAAAACAAATGTATCATTGATGTACTTATTATATTCATTTATTACATTCATTATTATTATTTTCATTTCTATTCAAAGCATGTTCATCATGCTTCTAGGGTTTATTGAGTAAAAAAACAAATTATGAGTCAAAGAAATATATTTGATTCAAATTCCTATATGGAATCCTTGTAATAAAAATAAAATTATTTTACCTTCAGTAAAAAAGAGTCAAAGATTCAATTTTTCATCCACAAGACCAAGTCAGCCTAAAAGATGCATCTATTTAACCTCCCGGATATAAATAGCATACACTTCAATCTCATTCATCCGCTTATCACACACTTAAATTTCTATGCCAAATAAGAGAATAAAGATAGTGAAGTAAAAGGAGAGAGAAGAAAAATAAAATGAGAGAGAATTCAGGTGTTTTTGGCTTGTTTATGTTCACACGTGCAAAGGTACTAGGGAAATCTGTGAACTTATAGGTCCAAAATTATGTGTTTTGACCAGATTTGACAAGGTTGACCAGAATTTACTTTCCTTGACTTTGACTTGGTTAAAGGATATTTTAAGGGGGGTTGACTTGAGTCTTTGTGGTAATATTGATCTTGGTATTGGGTCTTGGATACCTCACTTTGATTTGATTCTATAATAAGAGTATTTTTTTTCAATTTCCCCTTTGTGGGGTTTTGCCCTGGCTTGCAGCTTAATTTTTGGTGTTCTTTTTCTCCTTTTGATCTTTATGTTTTTTATAATTGGTTTATGAATAGAATATAATATTAATAAAAAGCCAACAAATATTCACAAGTAATTATCAAGTTAAGAGAAATCATCATTATCTACTTGCTTTTGGTTTCTCAACATGGTATCAGAGTTAAGGTGAAGGAAGGAAGCTTAAAGATCACATCTTGTCGTCACTCTTGTTTGAAGACATTCTTGTAGCAGTTATCTTATCTCTCCATATCCAATGGCAAGATTCATGAAGGAAGGTCTCAAGACTCTTAGAAGTCTCCTTGAATCTATTAAATGATGCATCATCAATTTCATCTACAAGATATCTAAAGAATTCATGGGTGGAGTCTTTATTCTGCTCTTACAGGCTCATTTAAAGATGATAATCCATGGGTAATCGATAGTGGAGCTTTAAGGAGTATGACAGGGGAACGTGGTCAACTCAAAACTTTATAAAAAGGAAACTCTTCTCACTGAGTTGAACTTAGAGATAATAATAACTACTCAGTCAAAGGAATTGAAAATACCTCCTTAGAGTTAGAAGCTGGTGGGAATATTCATCTCAACAATATCCTCTATGTTGTTAGAATATAAAGGTGATAGGATGTAATTTTTTTATGGCATAGTTATATTTTGGGAAAAGAGATCCGGTATTGAAAATGAAAGGAATATTGGGGTTCATGAGGGGAGGTTATATAGGCTTTTAACTCCTCCTACTCAAGTTATAGTCACATTCAGACATCAACCCTTTTGAATTATGGCATAGAAGGTATGGTCATCTCCATTACGAGGATATGTGAAGATGGGTTACACTTTTGTGAGAATCGAGGGCGGAATTTTTTTTTTTGGCAATAGTTCGGCCGAACCTTTTATAAAGTTCGGCTGAACTTTTTGAGAAAGTTTGGCCAAACTCGTGCTTTCGTTTAGATTGACGGCACACCGACGGCATGGGCAAACATAATTTTTTCCGGAGATGGGAAAACCAGCAATAGAAGTTCGGTTGAACTTGGAGTTCATCCGAACTTTTACTCTTAAAATAGTTCGGCCGAACTAGTTCCTATAAATATATCGCTCGCGAAGTTTATTTGTTTACCGCATTTTTCTGTCTGTGTTGCTGCTGGTCTGTTCGCGCGTTTTTTTGTTTGTGTTGCCGCTGGTCTGTTCGCGCGTTTTTCTGTCTCTGCTGCTGCTTCTGTCCATGTTGTTGGTCTGCGGCGACTTCAAGCGAGCAAATTACCAGGTATTTGTCCTGCTCCTCCTCTGTTTTTCACAAGGGAAAAATTCAGAATGCAATGTTAATGTCTTCTGTAATGCCGAACTGTTCTTAGCTTACCTCCCCGATGTTAATGTTTCTGTAATGCTGAACTATTTTTTTTAGCAATGGAAATCATCGATATTCGTTTACCTGTGTTTGATTACGTTGATAAGATGATGAAAAGGGAGACCGGTAGTAAGAACTATCCCGGTCTCCTGATATTATGAAACAATTTTTTAAGTTGAGGTCCCAAAACCTCCTTACATAAGGAAAACAGTTCTGAGGCATCAAAAGTTATGAGACAGTTTTGTAGGTTTGTAGCGGAAAATATGTAGATAGTGATATGTATACAGTATAGTGTCAATCATTCATCATCTCCCGGTGAGAACCCGAAACAGAGATGAGAAAAAGAGTGTGTAGTGCCTTCAGAAGCATAAGCTTCCATTCCAAGAAAAGGGAGACCAGCAATAAGAACTATCCCGGTCTCCTGATATTATGAAAACAATTTTTTAAGTTGAGGTCCCAAAACCTCCTTACATAAGGAAAACAGTTCTGAGGCATCAAAAGTTATTAGACAGTTTTGTAGGTTTGTAGCGGAAAATATGTAGATAGTGATATGTATACAGTATAGTGTAATCGAGAGAACATGATTATTAGAACGATTATGTGATTACTTATCTTTACACATAGTATTAACTCCTTAACCTGAACAAGCTTTGCATAAGATGATGATTAGGGAAAGATAGTATTATATAAATACGTATAAGGTAAGTGAGTATCCAGCTTTGATGTGTTAGTACTTGCTTATTCATTACGGATATTCATGGGAGCTTATAGCTAGTATTATAGAACACTCTTATGCGTGCTTTATTCCTTAATACATGGGATTTATAGACCCTGTTTACGTAATAAGGTAAGCTTAAGCTCTTATAGAGGTAGTTTACATAATATTAGTGTATTCCATAGGTATAAGTACATCCATAATCTTTGATGTGGTGAACATGATATCATTACACCGTTACAGATAAGCTAATACGATTAACTTCTTACGGTAATACCATTATAGTTTACTCTATGTAAGTGTACACTAGTTCATTTGATTACTAGTATCATACCGAACCAGGGAAGGGCCAAAAACCATATAGAAAGGGAGTAAAACTTTGTGCCTCAATGTTTCTGTAACCTGAACTAATCAACCTTAATATAACCTTAACTAATCAACCTAAACTAATCAACCTTAATATAACCTGAACTAATCAACTTGAACTTATACCTTCTGAGTTAGCCATGTTAACCTTAATATAACCTGAACTAATCAATGTGTTATTTTGTACCATGTGTTATTGTGTACCATGTAGCTAGGAATATTAAACTAGATATAAGTTTATGACAATTATGACAAGTGTATTGTTTTTTCATCCTTATGTTCTTTTTCATTATTATGTCTTTAGGTTTGGAGTAGGTGACATAAGTCCCTTTATCCTTCTATTATAAGTGGGTTATGATTTTCTTGACAATTATGACAAGTGCATTGTTTTTTCATCCTTATGTTCTTTTTCATTATTATGTCTTTAGGTTTGGAGTAGGTGACACGAGTCCCTTTATTCCTCTATTATAAGTGGGTTATGGTTTTCTTTGTCTCATTGTTATCGTATAGTGATTTGTGATCCAGAGCAAACTTTTTAGTAATTTCAACTTCAAAATTTTGATTTTTAACTAAGAAGTTAACATCTTTATGCTCACACATATTTTTTATAACATATGTAATAGATATACCTTAATATAACCTGAACTAATCAACCTGAACTTATACCTTTTTAGTTAGCCATGTTAACCTTAATATAACTTGAACTAATCAATGTGTTATTTTGTACCATGTGTTATTGTGTACCATGTAGCTAGAAATATTAAACTAGATATAAGTTTATGACAATTATGACAAGTGTATTGTTTTTTCATATTTGTGTTCTTTTTCATTATTATGTCTTTAGGTTTGGAGTAGGTGACACGAGTCCCTTTATCACTCTATTATAAGTGGGTTATGGTTTTCTTTGTCTCATTGTTATGGTATAGTGATTTGTGATCCAGAGCAAACTTTTTAGTAATTTCAACTTTAAAATTTTGATTTTTAACTAAGAAGTTAACATCTTTATGCTCACACATATTACCTTTGATTTTTATTCTCTCTTACACACACACACACACACACACACACACACACACACACACACATATATATGAAGAGATGATCCCATTTTCTTAAATTTTATTCATAGATCAAATGTCATTTAAATACAAGATTTATCATAATGTACAATGATTCATTCCATATTATTTATAAGATTTTTCATTAAAAAATGAACCCTTTAAATGATGAACCTAGTTAATGCTTCTTCTCCATGAAGAAGACTACTTGATCTTTCAATTTGAATTTGATGATGGTCCTTTGTTATCTTTCTTGACAACTTCAAATTATTGACACAATCATATGCTTCTTGTTACTCTTTATATTCCTTCCTTATATTGTATTCTCCTCCTTAGATATTGTGTACTCTCCCACATAGATATTGCACTCAATTTTGATGGTCTTTTGTTATCTTTCTTGACTACTTCAAATTATCAAATTATTGACACAATCATATAGATATTGCACTCAATTTTGATGGTCCTTTTTTATCTTTCTTTACTTCAAATTATTGACACTTGATCATATAGATATTTCACTCAATTTTGATGGTCCTTTGTTATCTTTATTGACTTCTTCAAATTATTGACACTTGATCATATAGATATTGCACTCAATTTTGATGGTCCTTTGTTATCTTTCTTGACTACTTCAAATTATTGACACAATCATATGCTTTTACCTTAATATCTTGTAGATCCCATTTCATCCAAAACACTCAAAAAGAAGTAACTACTATGTATTCCACTTCTACTCTAGATAGAGAAAGTAACGACTCTTTCTTGCTTAACCATTAAACCAAAGACTATTCTAAGTAGAATTATACATTGTCCACTTATACTTTTCACAAGCCTAGTTGAATCTCTATATGTTGTCAATGTAAATTTCTCACAAGTAAATTTGTCAATGTAAATTTCTCAACTTCTACAAGTTTTATAGGCAGAGTCTGTAAAGGGCCAGGTAGCCTCTGGATCTCTTCTTTTATGGAATGTGACATATCTAGTAAATGCCCCTACAGTCAATCTCTGGAATAGATCTAAATAGAAGTTCTTCATTTTAATATCCATAAAACACAACCACTTTAAGGTAAACTGTTTACATGCACGTCATTTCTCCCAAAAACTAAAGGCTTCCTCCCATTAATTTTAGATGTGAATTCTACCATAAATTTTTTAAACCATGCACATGTCATTTGCAATAAATGTCAATTTAATATCTAAATTCACATATGTTTAGTGGTGTCATTGTTTCACTTCCGATATTATGTTGCTTACCTTGATGAACAAGTGGAACTCTGGTGGGAGGCCTCTTTGTTTTTTGACTCTTTGCTCATACTGTCAAAGGTCGTTATATGTTATATGGGCTATACTGTATAGTTATTAGACTACATATATTCATATAGAACTTGCAAATAGTATGATGGAAACCAAACATAATAATGTATTAGGACATCCCAACTTGCTAATAAATTATTAGACTACATATCTTCATATAGAACTTGCAAATAGCATGATGGAAATGTGAACTAATTAGTTATTAGACTACATATCTTCATATAGAACTTGCAAATAGCATGATGGAAATGTGAACTTGCAAATAGTATGATGGAAATGTGGATCTCAAAGAAAAGTCATGATTAATGCTTCTAGAAACCAAACATAATAATGTAATAGGACATGCTCCTTTAACTTGAAAATAGTACATGGTCGAAATGTGGATCTCATGACTCTTCATGATTTATGCTTCTAGAAAATAAACACAATTTAATGTATTAGGACATGCTCCTTTAGGCTTGGTGGAATTACCTTTGCTTTCATGATTAATGCTTCTAGAAACCAAACATAATTTAATGTATTAGGACATAATTTGATGTATCAGGACATGCTCCTTTAGGCTTGGTGGAATTACCTTTGTTTTTTATTTCTCTCTTACACACACACACACACATATATATATATTAAGAGATGATCCCATTTTATTTTTTATTCATAGATCAAATGTCATTTAAATACAAGATTTATCATAATGTACAATGATTCATTCCATATTATTTATAAAATTTTTCATTAAAAAATGAACCCTTTAAATGATGAACCTAGTTAATGCTATTCTTCATGAAGAAGACTACTTGATCTTTCAATTTGAATTTGATGATGGTCCTTTGTTATCTTTCTTGACTACTTCAAATTATTGACACAATCATATACTTCTCATTACTATTTTTATTCCGTCCTTATATTGTATTCTCCCCCTTAGTTATTGTGTACTCTCCCACATAGATATTGCACTCAATTTTTATGGTCCTTTGTTATCTTTCTTGACTTCAAATTATTGACACTTGATTGAATATAGATATCATATAGATATTGCAATCAATTTTGATGGTCCTTTGATATATTTCTTGACTACTTCAAATTATTGACACAATCATATGCTTTTTGTTACTCTTTCTATTCCTTCCTTATATCTATTCTCCCCCTAGATATTGTGTACTCTCCCACATAGATAAATTGCACTCAATTTCATAGGCTCTTCTTTTGAAGTCAAATATATTGTATTCTCCCCCTTAGATATTGTGTACTCTCCCACACAGATATTGCACTGACTGATATTCTTTGCTATCTTTCTTTACTTCAAATATTGACACTTGATTGAACATGTATAGATATTGTGTACTTCCTCCTGCCAGGATAAATTGCACTCAATCATAGGCTCTTCTTTTGAAGTCAAATATATTGTATTCTCCCCTCAGAATATTGTACTCTCTCACATAGATATTGCACTCAATTTTGATGGTCCTTTGTTATCTTTCTTGACTACTTCAAATTATTGACACTTGATCATATAGATATTGCACTCAATTTTTATGGTCCTTTGTTATCTTTCTTGACTACTTCAAATTATTGACACAATCATATGCTTTTTGTTACTCTTTCTATTCCTTCCTTATATCTATTCTCCCCCTTAGATATTTTGTACTCTCCCACATAGATATTGCACTCAATTTCATAGGCTTTTCTTTTGAAGTCAAATATATTGTATTCTCCCCCTTAGATATTGTGTACTCTCCCACATAGATATTGCACTCAATTTTGATGGTCCTTTGTTATCTTTCTTTACTTCAAATTATTGCCACTTGATTGAATATAGATATCATATAGATATTGCACTCAATTTTTATGGTCCTTTGTTATCTTTATTTACTTCAAATTATTGACACTTGATCATATAGATATTGCACTCAATTTTGATGGTCCTTTGTTATCTTTCTTGACTACTTCAAATTATTGACACTTGATCATATAGATATTGCACTCAATTTTGATGGTCCTTTGTTATCTTTCTTGACTACAAATTATTGACACAATCATATGCTTTTTGTTACTCTTTCTATTCCTTCCCACATAGATATTGCACTCAATTTCATAGGCTCTTCTTTTGAAGTCAAATATATTGTATTCTCCCCCTTAGATATTGTGTACTCTACCACATAGATATTGCACTCAATTTCATAGGCTCTTTTTTTAAAGTCAAATAAGTGACAATAATTTACAAGAACTATCCCTAATTTGTTTCTCACATGTTCAAATGGTTCTCTAACAAGATAATTTACAAGAAATATTCCTAATTTGTTTCTCACATATTCAAATGCTTCTCTAACAAGAGGTTTTGAAGGATCTACAACCTCCGGTTGAAGGATGAAGGGCAAGGACCTTCAAAGTACAACCAAATGTTGAAGGATCTACAACCAAAGGTTGAAGATCATTAAACCAAAGGTTTAATAATACAACCTTGAGTGATTCCACGGGTCCTCTACACCCTTCACACGGTAAAATTGGGATAGGTCTAGTGTTTACTTCTACAAGTTCTATAGGCAGAGTCTGTAAAGGGCCAGGTAGCCTTTGGATCTCATCTTTTATGACAGGTGACATATCTAGTAAATGCCCCTATAGTCAATCTCCGGAATGGATCTAAATAGAAGTTCTTCATTTTAATATCCATAAAACACAAACCACTTTAAGGTAAACTGTGTACATGTGTCATTTCTCCCACAAACTAAAGGTTTCCTCTAATATCCATAAAACACAACACTTTAAGATAAACTGTGTACATAAGTCATTTCTCCCACAAAATGAAGGCTTCCTCCCATTAATTTTAGATGTGAACTCTACCATAAACCTTTTAAGTCAAACTTTAAAATAAACAATGCACATGTCATTTACCTCATGATCTTGTGTCATTTCTCTCATGCATTTGCAACAAATGTCGATTTAATATATATATATATATATATATATATATATATATATATTTTTTTTTTTTCAGGGATGAGAAAACCATTAAATATGGTTGAAAAATGGAATTATGCATAGAAGTTTCTTGCTATCCCATTCCAGGGAAAGAAGTGATTACATATGTGCTTTCTAATATTGCGACTAGCAAAGTCTTCCAAAGGAAAATGAATATACCAGGAAGAACAACAAACAACGACGCATATTATATTGGATTGATAGAAGGCTTGGGAACAGTGATGAAGTATGGATCAAATGGAATTGTATTTTTCACCAATTCTGAACTTGTGTGCAACCAGATGAATGACTTGTGCCAAGTTAATAAGGAGAGGCTAAAATAACTGCATGGAATAGAAAACAATATTGTTAGCCAATTTCAATTTTTTAGTATAGGACATTGTACAAATGTGAATAAGATGTCTGCTGATCTATTGCATGGGGCAATGCCAATTCATTATTCATCTATCAAAGATGAATTAGAATTATACAGAGCAATTCCAATGCAAGATTCATCTCTCAAAGATGAATTGGTTTTGAGATGTTCTTCTTCAAAAATTCAAGATTCATCTCTCAAAGATGAATTAGTGTTGAGACGCTCTCCTTCAAAATTTATTGATGGACATTGTAACATATCTTAGATATGTTTGTGTTGTGTACTTATAAATGCGTCTTTTTTAATGACCGTGTGTTTTTTTCAATTAAATACCAAGTGTGCTCCTACCACACCATGTAAAACGCAACTTGGTGAACTTCACATTTGCAACAAGTGGTGAACTTCACATTTTTATAAAATTAAAATGCGGGGATTGCAACAAATTTTTGTTTGAATGGAGTTTTATGCTTCTTTTTTAATGACCATGTGTTTTTTTCAATTTTATACCAAGTGTGCTCCCACCATGTAAAACGTAATTTGGTGAACTTATCATTTTAATAATTTTTTTTTGCTTAAATTGAGTTTCACACATCAATTATTGCTTTCAAAGTTGTGTTCTACATAATTTGTGTACATTAAATTACAAATTGATTTTTTGAAATCTATTTTGTGTAAATGTCCACCAATAGATATATATATATCATGGAGGATGAACGACGAAGATCAACCGAATCCCATATGGGAGTTCAGGGATCGGGGGATGTTCACGATATTTAAATATAATCTTAAATTTCCATACATGTGTGTACATATGGAATTGATTTTTTATTAACTTTGTGAGTTAAATTAGTTGTTAATAAGTTTCATTTTTTAATTTTTAGGAGCTAAGAGGAGAAGGGTCTCTACTCCATCCATGGAGCGTGCCCATGGTTCACCCAGTCATGGTATGGTTCACGCAATTTAATCAATGAATATGTATATGTATTTATATGTACACATGAATGTATTTTTCAAATGATTATAAATTCGTATTTGTTTATGAAGCTTCTCTCTCGTCTCGAGAGGTTGGTAGTGGTTCAAATCCACTTAGAGGGCCATCAATGAGTGGTAGCAGGTTGCGTGAAGGGGGTGATATTTATTCCCCCGAAGGCTAATCAACGACTACTGGTGTTGGTTCTCAGCAGGGTCGTTTTGGGTCTGGTTCTCAGCAGAGTCATTCTGAGTTTCAAGTTCAATTTCATGGTGGAGAAGATGCTAACCAACCACGTCAAGGTTGCCATCAATTTCAATATTTTTTTCATTGAATTTGTACAAATTTTTTTACATGTGTTTTTTCTAATATACAAAATTATATATATATATATATATATTGATGTAGAGACCGAAAATGTTCCAACTAGTGGTCAAAATAGACGCAGGGTAGACCGCTACATTCAAGAAGAAGGTTGTCTACCCAGCACAACTTATCCGGTCGACATTTCTGATATACCATGGGAAACAGACATGGCGCAATGCACCTTACAAAGGTGTGAAAAAATTCATGCAAAATTGCAGAGAGATCTCGTGGCTTTGACTCTACCTGTTGATAGTCGACAAAGCCTCGAAATAGTTACACATTCATTGGGCGAAATTGTAAATGTGTACAGAACTCTTGGGCCAAAGACTGATACATTTGTAGAAGTGATGAGAAAGAGAAAGGAAACAGTAATGGGTCCAGATAAATGGGAGGATGTAAAACAAAGAGTTACAAAAGATGTGGTGAAGTCAATGTTTAATTTCAAGGAAGGGCCAAAAAGAAAAATGCTGAAGGTGCAATATTTCAAGCACCCAAATATAGCTCGCTATTTGTATGATAGGCACCTTGCGGCCTATGGAAGGCTCCCATGGAATGACTAGGTTCCTGTATATTTTTCACAAATGTTTTACGCAAAATTTTTTTTGGGTATGAAACTCAACTACAATGACCTTCCGTCATAATTTTTTGGTCCGGGGAAAGATCGATTGCATGACCGTAAGGGCGCTAAGCGAGATGTGGATTTGCCTCGCCCTGAGCCACCATTGGTGAGTTGACCTTTTCGGGTCGAAACTCTACAGTTAGAGATGGATGTGACTTCTCAAATAAGTTGAGAAGCAAGGGATGTCATGATCGACAATGTTTACAGCAGATTGGGTGGAGTCGATATTTGTCTAAATCAACAAAGAGCACGTGAAAATGCACGTGTTAATTTTTTGTATTATACAGATGAAGAGATTGACAACATGAATGTTGAAGATCTCCAAATATATGTAAAATTTTTTTGCAATGGTTTTCAAGACCTGATTCTTCATGAGGAAGAGGGCATGGGAACGGTATGTGTTAATGACCTTAGGATTTGAAATTATTTTAACATACATATACATGTATACAATTTGTAATAAATACATGTGTATGTACATGTATACATTTATTTGTATGTACATTAATCTAACATAAATGTATTATTATATGTTAAAACACCATTTGCAGTTCTCACACATGATGCATGACGAAAATGTTAATATCACGTTCGGGACCTTTGGTTCAAACAATGCAGATGGGTCTCACCATCAAGATATGTTGGCAAATGTTAGTGTTTTTTAAGTGATATTTTAAAATAAATAATTGTGCACACATGTACATGTATGTATATATAATGATAAAATGTTTTAACAGATTCTGATTCCGTCCGATGTTTTTGGGATGGCGGTACCTTCTTCTTCCTTGGGAGATGTACCTTCTACTTCCTTAGGAGATGAGCCACAAGTATGAACAATTTTCACTATAAAATTTATGTTTAAGTTATATATATATATAGATTCCACCTCAAAAAGTTCCATTAAAATTTGAGATATATATATATATATATATATTGAGTTATTTTAAATTTTTTGAATTTAGGTTCCTATAGAAGATTTCTTTAATCCACGGACTCTAGCGATGGAGATAGGAACATCCACACCATTTGAACAAGTTGTCTAACTTTTTTTTTAATATTATTGAAAATAAGTATATATATGTACACGTGCATTTTCATTTGAAATTTTTAATATATATATATATATATATATAACTGTACATGTATATTGTACAGTTTGCCATTGCAGATGTTCCTATGGGGGTGGAACTTGTTCATCAAATGGAGAGGGAACCTCATGAGGTATTGCATGATTTTTTTGTTATATTTTGTTTTTTACATGAAGTTCTATATATATTCTCACTCATTTTTAAAACATCAAATTTTAATGTTCAAGTACATGTGCATTGTGTATGTAAGTTTCCCATGCTTCACATGATAGTGCGCGGATTGAGACCCTGATAGGAAAGACGATAGATCCATCTCTATTTGATGGACATGATTTGTAGATTTGATTTCAAGATTTAGATAGTCTTAAAATTTCTTTTTTTATATATTATATAGATGCACTGTCATATATATATATATATATATATATATATATATATATATATATATATACAGTTTGATACTTGTGAGATCTACAATTTTTGGACATATTTTATTACAGTGTTAATATAATTTGTTTTGTTTCAAAAAGTTAATTTTTGGATGGTTTTAGTGCTTTTGGCACGTGAATGTGAAGTAATGTTGTTATATAATTTGTTTGGTTTTTAAAACTTTTTTGGATAATTGAACTACTAGTAATGTTGTCATCTGAACTACATTTGGCATGTTATGTAATGATGTGTTATAATTTGTTTTGTTTTAAAATTTTTTGTTTTGTTTTGCTTCTGAACTACATTTGGCATGTTATGTAATGATGTGTTATAATTTGTTTTGTTTTTAAAAATTAAGTTTTGGATGCTTGGAGTACATTTGGCATGTGAAGTAATGTTGTGATCTATAATTTTTTGTTAAATTAAAAGTTAAAAGTTTTGGATGGTTTCAATCTACATTTGGCATGTGATATAATGTTAAATGTTTTTATTGGATAGTTGAACTATAATTGGCATGGCATGTGAAGTAATGTTATGTACATGATATAATCAAAAAGTTTTTAAAACTCAAGTTTTGGATGGTTTCAATCTACATTTCGCATGTGATATTTAATGTTTTAATGTTGCACGATATATAATCAAAAAGTTTTTAAAACTTAAGTTTTGGATGGTTTCAATCTACATTTGGCACATGTGGTATAATGTTAAATGTTTCTATTGGATAGTTGAACTATAATTGGCATGGCATGTGAAGTAATATTATGTATGATATAATCAAAAAGTTTTTAAAACTCAAGTTTTGGATGGTTTCAATCTACATTTCGCATGTGATATTTAATGTTTTAAATGTTTAATGTTTTAATGTTGCACGATATATAATCACAAAGTTTTTAAAACTTAAGTTTTGGATGTTTTCAATCTACATTTGGCACATGTGGTATAATGTTAAATGTTTCTATTGGATAGTTGAACTATAATTGGCATGGCATGTGAAGTAATGTTATGTACATGATATAATCAAAAAAAATTTAAAACTCAAGTTTTGGATGGTTTCAATCTACATTTTGCATGTTTGATATTTAATGTTTTAAATGTTTAATGTTTTAATATTTAATGTTTTAAATGTTTAATGTTTTAATGTTGCACGATATATAATCAAAAAGTTTTCAAAACTTAAGTTTTGGATGGTTTCAATCTACATTTGGCACATGTGGTATAATGTTAAATGTTTCTATTGGATAGTTGAACTATAATTGGCATGGCATGTGAAGTGATGTTGCACGATATATATAATCAAAAAGTTTTTAAAACTCAAGTTTTGGATGATTTCAATCTACATTTCGCATGTGATATTTAATGTTTTAATGTTGCATGATATATAATCAAAAAGTTTTTAAAACTTAAGTTTTGGATGGTTTCAATCTACATTTGGCACATGTGGTATAATGTTAAATGTTTTTATTGGATAGTTGAACTATAATTGGCATGGCATGTGAAGTAATGTTGCACGATATATAATCAAAAAGTTTTTAAAACTTAAGTTTTGGATACCATTTTAATCTACATTTAATGTAAATCCCTTTAATTTTGATTTAATGTTAAATGTTTTTTAAATGTAAATCCATTTAATTTTGATTTAAAATGTTAAATGTTTTGATCTAAGTTTTTGATGGTTTCAATCTACATTTGGCCTATGGAAGACCCCATGCATAGACAACGGATGTGTTGCAAAAGGGGAGGTGGGGGTAGGGATGGAGGGGGTAGAAGTGCTAGCTCTCGCCCTCCTCTTTCCATCCATGACACAGGTAGCCACCCTCCTCCAGCAAGCAATGAAGCACAATTTCACTTCACCAGCGTTATGGTCAAACTGCGAATTACAGCGACCATTTCCATCTCTTTTCAGGAGGAGCCACAAGATGAAGGTGCTTCTAGTTCCAGGAAGTGGTGGAGAAAGTCCACCATCCCAGCCCATCAGCTCTAGGACACCAGAAAGTCGGCAACTCTTCTAGTCAAATCCACCTTGACGAGCTCTAGCAGCGATGGCGTGAGCAACGACAACTCTTCCCAGCACTCCAAGGGAGTAGATGATGATCCGAAGGACTACGGTTGTCCAATTATGGAGGAGAATCCTCCTACACATCGATAGCTAGCCTGATGTCAGGTCCACTTTAGCTTTTTCTCGGTTATGGGCAGTCCATTTTCTATTTTTTTGATTCATACCTCCTCTGGTGTTGGCTAGTTAGGCAACCTAGGAGACGGGTCTCGCTATGTATATTATGTTCATTACAGGCTACATGTTTTGATCTTCTTTTCTTTCATATTTTCTACTTCTGCCTTGAATTCCTGGAACTTTTTGAATACTTCATCTTTAGACCTCTAGAGGTATATCAAAAAATTTATTGAGTGATCATCAATAAATGTTACATAGTATTGATGTCTACAAAGTGACTTCTTTGACATGGGTCCACAAACATTGGAGTGTATGAGGTCCAAAATTTCCTTGGATCTTGTATCACTACTAGTAAATGGTTTCTTTACATTCTTACCAAGGGCACATCCCTTACAAACTATTTCATGCTCTTATTTTAATTGGGGTATACGAGTAACCATTTGTTTCAATGATGGATAAATTGAAACGAAGAAGGAATTAAAAGGGATCTAATAGTCCCCTATAATCATAAATCGAATCGTATGGATGAAAGGAAGAATCGATCCATTGAAGAATGTGTAAGAGCCATGCTACATGACCAAGACCTTCCTAAGTTCTTATGGGGAGAATTTTTTGTGACAGATATACATACAAAATATAAGTCCTCACTAAATTCTTGATGGCATGACCTAGAAAGAGGAATTTACTAAAAATAATTTGAATGTTGATCACCTAATAATTTTTTGATGTCCTATTTAAATTCAAATTCCCAAGGACAAAAGGAAGAATTTGAACCTAATGGGTATGAAAGGAATATTTGTTGTATATAGCACCTCATCCAAATCATATAGAGTTTTCATCAAGGACGAACATTGTATTGAAGTAAGCATAGAGGTTACCTTCAATGAAAAAATTGAATACAATAATTCCAAGGATATCCCTATTGACTCTGATGAAGAAGAAGAACCTATCATTACCAATGAAGAGAATTCAAGGAAAGACAATACTCCAGAACATACAACAAATCATCATGAAGAACTAGAAATACCAAGTGAACCCATACAGTCAATCATCATTCCAGAAACTTGAAAAAAATACCATCTTTGTTAAATCAAATCTGGAAGAAGTCAAAGGACATGTAGCAGTAAAAGGAACATTTGGAGAAAGAAAGAAACCCAAGAGATATTCAGGTTATGAAACTTACATGACTAAAATTATTGAAGCAAAAACTGCCACTTATAAAAAGACAGTCGAACATCAAGTATGGAAGAATGCAAAGTTAGAAGAATGAAAATCTATAATGAAGAACAATGTTTGGGAAATTGTTCCTAGACCTAAAGACAAATCAGTTGTGATTTCCAAATGGGTGTAAAAAATCAATCATGTTGTTGATGGAAGAATTAAGGCTAGATTTCTGGAAAGGAGATTCTCTCAACAAGAAAGAATTGATTACGAAGAAAATTTTACTCCAACAGCTAGATACACAACCATTATATCTCTCATTTCCCTTGCAACTACTATGGGTTGGAACATTCATCAAATTGACATAAAGATTTCCTTTCTAAATGATACAATTGATGAAGAAGTCTACATTTAGTAGCCCCAAGTATTTGAATTACATGGCAAGGAAACACATGTTTGGAGGTTGAGAAAGGCTCTATATGGCTTGAAACAAGCCCCTAGATCATGGTATGCCAGAATCGATGCATATATGCTAAGACTTGGTTTTGTCAAAATTTCAACAAATCCAAATCTCTACATCAAGGTGGTAAAGAATGAACCTGTGATTACACTACTCTATGTGGATGAGTTACTAAGAATAGGTGTGGAGCATCATATTCATGAATGCAAGAAGAAACTAGAAATTGAATTTGACATGTACTAATGCACTACTACTTGGGACTCGAAGTGTGGCAAAAACCTGGTGAGATTTATCTTGGTCAAGGAAAATATGTGATTAAGATTTTGTAGAAATTTGTTATGATTGATACTAAACCTATGACAACTCCAATGATCACTAATTTGAAGAAGTTAATGAATTCATATTCAAATTTTGTTGATCCTACATCTTAATGACAGTTGATTGGCTCCTTGATGTATCTTGTGAACAACCAACGAGATATATGTTTTGCAATAAAAAATCTTAGCCAATTTTAGATGGAACCAAGGCATGATATTGGATAGCAACCAAACACATTTTCAGATATCTTTGTGGGACTATACATCATTATATGAAATACGTTGTAGGTAATGAGATTTATTTCTTGGTCTACATAGATTCGAATTAGGCAGGGAGTTATGCATATGGAAAAAGTAATACTAGTGTATGTTTTTGTTTGGGACCCTCTATGGTTTCATGGATGAGCAGGAAACAAGAATCAGTTGCATTGAGTAGTGCTAAAGTTGAATATATAGCAACTAGTGAAGTTTTTTGAGAAGAAATTTGGCTCTTAAAGTTGTTTGCATATTTGTTTGAAGGACCTTTGGATTCTACCATCATATGTTGTGACAACTAGAGTTGCATAAGGTTGACAGAGGACCCAGTTTTTCATAAAGAAGCACATCAATATCAACTACCACTACATTCGAAGTTTAGTGCAGGATGGGATCATGAATCTATAGTATCTCTCCATTGATGAACAAGTAGCTGATATATTTACAAAGTCTATTCCTAGAAGGAAGCTTGAGTATTTGAGATACAAGCTTGGGCTTGTGGATATTTCCTCCCTAGTTTACAGGGAGTGAGTATGGACATTATATTCCCTATATGTCATGTACTATGGCTAGGACTAACAAACGTAAGCCTAATGAAGGCACTAGTAGGGAAAGTGGTGGATTGGATAAGAATATGCGAACAATATTCTTTGAGGATTTGTATCCAAGATAATATTAGTACCAAGAACTGATAGTATTTGAGGACAGGTGATATCAGAGATAAGAATAGTCCTGTAAGGACATACCTGGTGTTATCACTCATAAAATGTGAAACATTACTTAACATGGTCATACAATTCATTTATCAAAGGTCTCCTTAAGCCTTTCAATTTGGTATAGGAAAATTTCATTTTTTACATATTCTACCTATCCTAAGGTTTAAGACCACCTCCATTTAGGTAATGTCATGTCCCATCAGTCATCATGAGGTGTCATTTTTCATTTCCCAAGCATTTAAATTTAAAAAGGACACTTAATCAAGTTTTACAACTTTTCATAGTGTTTTATACAGCGAAATAACAATTTTCGCTACAAAGCTGCCTAATAGTTTCATAGCGAAACTGCCAGAAGTTAAACTAATCACGCTACGAAAAATTGTTTTCTTTTCTGTCTTGTTAAAATCGATGTGAAATGTCAGCTCATGATTGGAGGAGTTAGGGTGGAGGTCATTTGAGTCTACTAGGGTTAATTCAAAGGTACAAATCCATGTCTAAGGTCATCATTACCCTTTTTAGCATGCATGTGTCATGATTAATGCATGAGTTTTCATTTAAACCATAGAACATTACCCAGTTAATATTTTTGTCATACTTCACTTTATCTTTGCATGTTATTGGATTTCTAGAACAACTGCTTCATCAAACCAAGCAGGTTGCTGGCAGATTCAAAGGTTGCAAGTGTCATCAAGCAAGTGAGGTTAAGAAGATTTAAAGCACCCATGGCTGCAAGGAAGAAAAAAAACAAAGGTGGTCATTGCCACAGGTATGAGCCCATGGACATGAATTTTCTCAATGAAGACCCAACTGCCATGGAGGTATTAAGAAGAACAAGTTGCTTGCAATTCTGTCAAAGGTTGTAGGGTTGTCATCTACATGTTTCCAAAGATTTTGCTAATAGTTTCACAGGAAAATCTTCAAAGGTGGGAATGCTAAACCTCATAGTGACACTAGACAACATGTAAATAGCAACAGAATCCCTAGAGGAGGAGAACATTGGTTTAAAGGCATCAAGTTCACCAAGCAGGATTGCAAAGAGCATCAAACCAAAGCATAGTGAAATTGATCTTACAAATGCTATCCCTAGGAGTTTTATGAAGGACAACTATTCAAAGCTGTTGATGATCATTTAGAAGTATTTAACCTGTGAAGGAATGTTTCACATGGCCTACCCCCACCACCTTAGGCTTCTTCTGCATTTTGTGGGTAAGAGGTCAGTTAACTTGCCCTTTTATTTATACAAAAGTCTAGGTAAAATGTCAGATAAGGTTCAAGTTAAAACATAAGGCAATGAAACTTCTCTCTTTCACCATGGTTTGATTAAATTGTTGGTGATAGAGGAGTTGAAGAGACTAGACAGAGATTGGACTTCCTTTATGTTCATGAGTGGTTTTGAAGTTGATGTTTTCACTCCTAAGAGAGCTTTCAAACCTAGAAATATTTCTTCACCAATAGTGGCAGAGGAAGTTGAAGAAGGGAATAGATCATCCCCACCAAAACAAGTGAGCATGGAGACAGAGCCTTTGCAGAAGATTGACACACCTAAAACATCACCTGCAAAAGAGAAGCAAAGAGTCAACAAACAAGGCAGCAATAGAGTTACTAGGAGCCAAATAGTGGTTAAGGGTAACTTAGACAACATCTTGCATGCAAATTGACATTGAAGAAACTCCCATTGTCCAAGCTGAAGACATTGAAGATGGAGGAAGGAAGATGAAGAAAGGTAACAGAGCTAAAAAGTTAGAGTTTGCAGGTGAAGATGCTGGTTTCATGTTTCAACCTAGAAAGCCAATGACCAAACATGCAATAAAGGTAATGGAAATCAGCAAAGAGACTCAGAAGGTTAGTGAAACTGCTCAACTACTAAACATCATAGATCTCTCTTCACCTGCAAAAGAAGAGCTGGTTATCAAACAAAAGAAGGGTAAAGAGAAAATTAGTGAAAAATCAGAAATTGAAACCCTTAAGGAGCAGTTGAAGGAGGTAGGTAAGGAGATATCAGTCTTGAAACAAGAAGCAAAGAAGCATAGAGCTGAGAAGGTTCAATTTGAACAAATGAGGAAAATTTGGGAAGATGGAGTCACAAGTGTCTCAAAGACCTTGGACAATACAGAAAGGTTGATAAAGTGGACTCAGCCACTAAGGGGAGAAGTCAAACACACCAAAAAGATAAACCTGCACTTGCAATCCAATAATAGGACATTAAAAGACAAAATGCAAGACCTTGAAGAGAAATTGGAGCTGATTCATGAGGAGTTGGAAAAGAAAGGTTTGAAAATGATTGTGTTAGAAGAGCCCATTGGTCAACTGATTTTAAATGAGGAGGAAACATCACAGGAGTAATAATTTGAGATGGAATATGCCTTAGGAGGTTCATAACATGCAGAGAATCAAAATTTTACAGCTAGAGGTCAGTATTTGAATACAACCTTGAAAGGAGCAATTTTTGGTTTTTTGCACAGTTTCGTAGCATACCTCAGGCTTAAAGCCAAAAATACGCTACGAAATGCTTCTGCACCTCCCGCAGTGACATGAGACACAATTTATAAATTTGCAGTTTAGAAGGCCTCAAAATCAGCAAAGACCAAGGGAAAACAGAAATCAGCCTGACCCTCCAATAAGGCCTCCTTTTCAACAAAATTTAGTTGATGAAGAAGATCAGCCTGAGATTCTAGAAGACTCCATTCACTGCCTAGATGAAAACATGTCTGGAATTGTTTTGACTAAGGAAGAGCATGATGATTCTGATCATGATGTAAACAAGGTTGGTGAACCATTTGATTACTGTAAGGGTTATTAACATGCAGTGAGATGAAAAAGCAATACAACCTCAGAAACAGAAATGTCCCTATTACCACAAATAAAACACAAGCCAAGAAAGATGCCCCTAAAGAAGCTAAGGCTAGAAAAGATCCATCACCTCCTCCTCCTGTCAAAGAAATTAAAAATATTACTTATTCTTTCAGTTTGGAGAATGAGATTTCCAAAATCAAGATCCCAATCCCTTTTGGATAAATTCTTAAGGTGAATGAGTACAAAAGTAAAATTGTAAAAATTCTAAATTCTCAACCAGGAGCTGCAGACATCCTTAATGTACAAGAAGACCATCCAACCATCTACTTGGGACCAAGATTGGAAGATGAGAAAAATGAAGAGGTACCTCCTTTCTATGTTAGCCTTAGTATCCATGACATGAAATTACACAATGCCATGTTGGATTTAGGGGCCTCTCATAACCTCATGCCTAAGGTGATTATGGAAAGAATGGGATTGGAAATCACTAGGCCATACAAGGATTTGTTTTCTTTTGATTCAAAAAGAGCTCAATGCATTGGATTGATAAAAGATGTTGTTGTTGGCCTTACACAAGTCCCTGCCAAGACAGTGGTAATGGACATTGTGGTAGCAAAAATTCCAACCAAGTTTGGCATGCTTCTATCCAGGTCTTGGGCAGCTAAAATCAAAGGCACCATGCAGATGGACTTGACATATGCTACTATCCCTGTTTTTGGTGAGAAAAGAATATTGTACAGAGAGACAAGGATGGCTTATATGGTGAGCAGTAAGGATAAGCCTCAGAATTTCCCAATTTATGTTGTTGAAACTGAATTAGGATCAACAATTCTTTTCAATGAGCTAACTGATGAAGCAGAAAGTAGAAATTCAGGAGGTTGAAAATCAGGAAATCATTGAAGAAAAGGCAAAGGGTTGGTGGCTTTTGCACTTTGATGGAGCAATTAGAAGAGAGTGGGTTGGAGAAGGCATTTGGATCACAACTCCTGATGATGAAAGTAAGTTCTATTCTTTCAAACTGAACTTTGATTGCACAAATAACATGGCTGAGTATGAATCTCTGTTTTTGGGTTTAGAAATTACGAAAATATTAGGTGCCCAAAAAATTTCAGTTTGTGGAGATTCTGAATTGGGTATTAAACAATTTGAAGGTGTATATCAAACCAAAGATGTGAGAATGAGAGCATATAGAAATCTGATCATGGATATGTTAGAAAAATTTCAAGAATATTCATTTATTGTGAATTAAAACTCAATAGATGATTCCCTAGCTGTTTCTGCAAGTCTGTGTTGTCCATGCACATTCCACTGAAAGGTATGAGGTTGAATTTCGTTATAGGTCTGCTATCCGAGACAACATCATCCATTGGCAAGTGTTTGAAGATGACGAGAAGGTAAAAAACTTCATAGAATTGAAAGAGGAGTTTGAAAGCACACAAGTAGATCAGCAAAACATGCTTGATGAAACTAAGGGTAATTCTGAAGTTTTGTAGCTGAATAATAATTGTATACCCAAGGGTCTTATCCCACTTGAGAATCTTTTTAACCAAAATGATGTGTTCAAATCTCCTAGGATACAAGCTGACGATGAAGAGGTAGAGAGTTGTAATCTTGGTACAATAGAAATGCCTAAAATGATCAAGCTTTGAAAATTTCTTTCTGTAGAGATGAAACAAAAATATATTGAGATGATGAAAAATTTCATTGATGTTTTTGCATGGAGTTATGCTGATTTGAAGAAGTATGATCCTGCTATTATCCAGCATAGCATTGCTATTAAAGAAAATGAGAAATCGTTCAAAAATAAGTTGAGAAGGATTAATTCACTGCTCATGCCTCTGATTGAGAAGGAAATTAAGAAGCTATTCGATGCAAAAATTATTGTTCCTATCAGATTCTCAAAATGGCTTGCTAACTTGGTACCAGTCACAAAAAAGAGTGGAGAGATCAGAATCTGCATTGACTTCAGAAACTTGAACAAAGCTTCTCTAAAGGACAATTACCCTCTCCCTAAGATGGATCAAATTATGCAGAATATTGTTGGTTCCAAAAGGATTTATATGCTAGATGGTTTTTCAGGATACAGACAAATATTAGTGCACCTAGAAGACCAGGAGAAAACTGCCTTTACTACACCATGGGGGATATTAATGTATGCCAAGATACCCTTTGGTTTGATGAATGCAGGAGCGAATTTTCAAATCGCAATGGATATTGCCTTTGCTGAGGAGAAGGATAAGTTGGTGGTTGTCTATCTGGATGACATAACTGTATTCTCAAGAAGAGAGGAAGACCACTTGAAGCATCTGGAGAAAGTTCTACTGAAGTGTAGAAGGTTTGGTACTTCTCTTAATCCCACTAAAATCATTTTTTATCTAACCTCAGGAAAGTTACTTGGGCATATTATATCTAAATATGGGATAAAGATTGATCCAAACAGAGTCAATGCCATTCAGAAAGTAGATCTGCATAGAAGCGGGAAGGAAATTCAGTCTTTCCTTGGGAAAGTGAACTTTGTGAGAAGGTTTATTCCCAAAATTTGTTGAGATTGTCAAATATATAACTAAGATGTCAAGAGTAGGAGCTGATATTAAATGGACAATGGAAGCAAAGAATTCATTTGAGGAACATGAAGGAACTCACTCGTGCCCCATTTTTTATTAGCCCGGATTTTTCAAATGAATTTTCGTTTTTTACATTTTCATCGAAAAATATAATTGGCTGGAGTTTTAATGCGGTAGCTGACAACAAGGTACAAGAGAATCCCATTTCATTTTTTAACATAACCCTTGCTAATTTAGAGCTGAAGTACAAAAGATTCTAGAAAAACAGCATATGCTTTGGTCAAAGCCATTAAAGATTTCAAAATTTATATTCCGCATTATCATGTCATAGCATTTGTAAATTTCAAGATTTGGTGAAGGAAATCTTGACACAAGATGATCTCGATGGCAAGAGAGGAAGCGGGTAGCTAACTTGCTGGAGTAAGATATAGAAATCATACCTACAAAATTGGTGAAAGGTCTGGGTACAGCAAAGCCGATGGCATGTACCAATTTGACTTTCTTGATATGAATTTTATTGCAGAAATTTTAGAATTATCGATGATGATGAAGAGTTTATTCCTATTGAAGAGAAGTATATTCTATATGACTGGTACAAAGACATTTTATTTGTATTACATCATCATAGACCTCCCGCAAAGAATTGACCAAGTCAAAAGCAAGTTTTATGGAATTGAAATCTCTCGAGGTATTCATTATAGATAAAAATTGCATTGGAAAGATAATTTGAATTCTTTGAATTGTTTGGCCGGAAGAGGAAGATGAAAGGGTGATTTAAGAGTTTCACAAAGGATATTATGGAGGAAATCACTACCGGAAGGCCACAACAAACAAATTCTTAGAGAAGGATTCTAATCGGCTCCACCATGTTCAAGGATGTCTACAAGAAGATAGTTACCGCCACGAATGTCGCATTTTTTATGGTAAGAAAAAACTTCTTCCCTTACCCTTGATGCCACTTATGTTGAGGCACCATTCCGCGTTGGGGGCTATATTTTAATCGTGAAAATGCATCCATCATCTTCATGGCAACATCATTGAATCCCGACAAATAACCGATTATTTCACCAAGTGGATTGAAGAAATCCAAGAAGGGGCAAGAAAATGATTCAATTAATTATCTATTTAGAGAATAAAATATTCAAGCTCGCTGTCCTATGAATATCATCACCGACAATGCACAAGCCAAATCCAAGAAGTTGATCATATTTTGTCATCAAGATTACATTACACCCGGACACTTTATCGCCTATTACCCACAGTAATGGTCTTGTTGAATCTTTTAACAAAAGCATTGTGAGAATTATTAAGAAGGTGCTGCAAGAAACAAAAGATCATGGCATCTCGTTTTCAAAGTATGCTTTGTGGGCCGAGAGAGTGTGTACAAAAAGGTCAATTGGTACTTCACCTTATGAATTAGTGTATGGAGCCGAAGCCATTTTTCCCACATCCTTGGGAGTGCCAATTATGAAATTGCTACAAGGACTAGAGGAGGAGCCTAATGCTATTCATAGGAGAATAAAATAGTTTCTAGCTCGTAGGAGAAAAGGGAGGAAGTATATAATAGCCATCATTAGTCTCAAAAACAGAATAGAGAAGACATTTGACAGAAGGTCAAAGAGAATTTTTAGGTTCAAGATGTGGTATTGAAGTGAGGCCAAAATTGAAGAAAAGGGGAAATGGCAGAAAGTTTTGAGAATATCCGGAAAGGTCCATTCATAGCAGCTACATTCCAAGGAAACAACACTTATCTATCACAGGAGATGGATGGACAACCTCAGGTTTAGTTGGGCATGTCAATGGCAAGTTTTCTAAAGCACTATTCCTCTTAAGTTCTACTTCTTTTTCACTCCATTGTATATATTCCATTTTATTATTTTTTTCTACTAATAAATACAAAATGATCATCAAACTTAATCCCGAGGTGAAGGCCATTAGAGTTTGAAGAAGGATTGGTAATTTCAAAGTTTTTTATTTCCAAAAAATATGGATGGCACTGAACTATGGGTGTTCTTTGTTGTACCACGTGGGCACACCATCCCAATTGATCCACTCCGTTATCACTCATAAAAGGGGAGAAACATTACTTGACATGATTATACAAGCTCATTTATCAAAGGTCTCCTTCAAATTCCCTTTCTCAAGTTGGTATAGGAAAATTTCATTTTTTACATATTCTACCTATCCTAAGGTTTAAGGCCACCTATTTAGGTCATGTCATGTCCCATCAACATCATGATGCCGGCCATTTCCAAAGAATTTAAATTTTAAAAGGACACTTAAGCCACGCTACAACTTTTCGTATTGTTTTATACAACAACAGCGCTACACAAATTGTTTCCACAAGCCAGAGCGGTTTACTAGAAGTTAAACTAATCATGCTAGAAAACTGTTTTCTTGTCTATCTTTTCAAACTCGATGTGAAGTGTCATTTCATGATTGGAGGAGTTAGGGTGGAGGTCATTCGATTCGTTAGGTTAATTCAAAGGTACAAAACCATGTTTGAGGTCACCCCTTTTTTAGCATGCATGTGTCATGATTAATGCATGAGTTTTCATTTAAACCATAAAAAATTACCCAATTAGTATTTTTTTCATACTCCACTTTATCTTTTCATGTTATTGGATTTCCTAAAAATAGCCGCTTCATCAAACCAAGTAGGTTGTCATGCATTCAAAGGTCAGCAGTGTCATCAAGCAAGTGAGGCTTCCTAGAAGATATAAAGCACCCATGGCTACAAGGAAGAAAAAGGTGGTCATCGTCATAGGTATGAGCCCATGGACATGAATTTTCTCAATGAAGACCCAACTTCCATGGAAGTATTGCTAAGAACATGTTTCTTGCACTTGCTAGCGCGTGTGGCTATTAGCCCATGTTTCCAAGGATTTTGCTAATAGTTTCACAGAACAACTTCAAAGATGGGAATTCTAAACTCACAAAGGACAATTCGTACAACATTTCAATAGCAACAGGAATCCCTAAAGGAGGAAAACAATGGTTTAAAGGCATCAAGTTCACCATGCAAGATTGCAAAGAGTTCATCAAAAACCAAAGCATAGTGAAATTGATCTTACAAATTCTATCCCTAGGAGTTTTTATGAAGGACAACTATTCAAATCGTTGGATGATCATTCAAATTATTTTACCCGTGAAGGAAGGTTTCACATATCTACTCCTACCACCTTAGGCTTTTTCTAAATTTTGTGGGTAAGAGGTTAGGTTGAGTTTCCTTTTATTTATGGAAGTCTAGGTAAAATGTCGAGCAAGGTTCAAGTTAAAACAAAAGGCAATGAAACTTCTCTCTTTCACCATGGTTTGATTAAGTTGTTGGTGTTAGAGGAGTTGAAGAGACTAGATAGAGATTGGACTTCCTTTCTATTCATGAATGGTTTTGAAGTTGATGATGTCACTCCTAAGAGAGATTCCAAACCTAGAAATACTTTCACCAATGGGGCACAGAGGAAGTTGAAGAAGGGAATAGATCATCCCCACTCGAATCGTTGAGCATGGAGACAAATCCTTTGCAAAAGATTGACACACCTAAAACATCACTTGCAAAACAAAAGAAACTAGTCGTAAAACAAGAAGCAAGAGAGTTACTAGGATCCAAAAAATGGTTAAGGGTAACTAGATGTGGACATCTTGCATGAAAATTGACATTTAAGAAACTCCCATTGTCCAAGTTGAAGATGTTAGTGCCTCGTATCTTCATCCCTCCGTCGCAGATCAAATTTCTCTTGTTGCAGTCATACTAGGTGTCTCATTCAACAATTTCATTCCATTAGGAGCATGGATCATCCGACGGTAGTGCCTTTTTGCTCATATCCTTGGTGTCTTACACTCCGTTGGCCTATTTCGTTCATTAAAATCATTTACAAGCCATTTTTGGTCTCATAGTTTGCAAAGAATCATTTTTATGTTTTTAGTCTCATTAGGTCTAGGGTTTCGTTAATCCTAGTCGTAATGCCTAATAATGATCAAGAAAGTACATGAGGAAGTCTGAAATAAGGTTTCGTGCTAAATTTTCATCATCATGAGCATCATCGATTTCTTTCAAAACTCGTTTTGAAGAAAATATTCTATTTCATCTCTATGTAAATAAATGTAATGGATTTTAAAGTTTTCAGTTGTAATAATACTTTCACTCGCAACCCCGGTCGCCTTTGCCAAAGCTCCATGCCATATATTCCCGCAAGATGTATTAAAGCTCATCATTCAAGTAAAAATCCAAAAGGAAGCAAAACAAAGTTTTTCAAAAGTGTCAAAGTTTGCAACATTACAAAGTGGGTTTTACAAAATGGAAAATCAAAATCTTTGGTATATATATGATTTTCATGTTTCAAGACTCCATTTGAATGCCAAGAGAACAAGAGGTGAGTGAAGAATAAACCGTGAGGAGCGAAGGAAGAATTTGGAGGTCATACCGTGTTGAGTTTCCGAGCGCGACGCATCGTGGGTGACTATCGCGACGCACGGCGAGCGCGACGCATTGGGTGACTATCGCGACGCACGGCGAGCGCGACGCATTGGGTTCGCTCCCCGTGTGAAAATTTTCTCCTACGCGCGTACGGAAGGACACGATGCCCCGGGTTTGGTGTGATGCACATGGCGTAAAGAAAATTCATTGTATATTTCTTCCAACTCATCAAATTTGTTCGGTCTCTCTTGGTTCAAGTAAGTTCATGCAACCACTCCATTGCCCAGTGACATGTGTTTGGTGTTGTTTGTGAAGATTTGAATACAAAAAATCAAACCCTAATAGCTTGTTTGAGGATTGTCTCCTTTAGGGTTTTGAAATTGGTTTTGTGCCAAATAATTCCATTCTCCACTTTTTTTTTTCCCTCGTCACTATTTATCTTCTCACAAATGCCTCATTTCCCTATTCCCTTGTATCCCTAAACCATTCATTCCCTATCCCATTCCCAATTATCCCTGTCCTTAATTGTAAATTTCCTCAAACCCCAAGGCTATCCCAAGGAATTCAATGGTTGTCCCTAAACCTTTAAACTCACAAATTTCAAGTGGCAAACTTCAATTTTCACTTGGTAATATTCCATCATTTCCACCACCCTATCCCTCCATAGCCCCTCCCATATTATTACATATTTGGAAACAAAACCAAGTCTACCAAAATTTTCATTTTTCATCCAAGAGAACATAGACCTTGTGAGATCATGGAGATAGATACTCATACATCTTATGATCAGGACAAGATTCCACCACCGAACTACATGTACCTAGAAGGCCTCATAAGAATGGCAGACATTCGAGGGAGGAGCCCACTTCATTGGCTGAATTGGAGGGTGCATGTCCACTTTCCATGGCATGTTTTCAACAACAATCTTGTTATCAATTTTTTGAAATGGTTGCTAGGTTCCATCATCAAGAGTTGGCACCATTGTTTGTGTTGCATTTACATGATGGTCAAGTCACCCTTGCCGGTGTGACATTCACTTTAACACCTGAAACTATCTCTCAAGCAACCTAATACCAAATGCCGGAGAAAAATGGAACAAAAAGACAACAAAGTTGATAGGTACACTATGAGCCATATATCGTGCCTAGCTTCATGAAACAACTCAAGAAAGTGTTTCCCCTTTCGGTTCTTAAATGATTCTTATGCTCCTTCCGATGACACTTATCATCAAATATTTCATTGTGAAGGTCGGTTTTCACGTCTTTATGCTCATCATATCGTTGTTGATGCATTTCACCAAGGTGATGATGAACTCCCCTTACTTCAGTGTGTCGAATATTGAGAAGATGACCACTGCAGTAAAGGAAAACTCTTGAGCAGCAAGAGGAAGAATATCTATCACTTTGCACTCATCAATATTGTGGTTATGCATCGCCCTCATTTATGGTGGTATTTCATGGGAGGATTTCATTTCTAATGATTTTTCTACAAACAGTACCTTCGGAGGTTTTTCATGAGGAAGGTGAACCTTCATATCAAGATGAGGGTCAAGAGATGAGGACTACTAGTGTGCCGTGTATGTCACTTATCGAGAGGCACTAGAGGGTTATTTGTAGTAGCTGTGTGAATATTATTCACCTGGGGTGGAAGGGGTCTCGCTTCCATCATCAAAAACACAGTATTGTGACAGTGGGTAAGAGGTCTAAGGGTAGATGAGGGGCCTTCGTATACAAGATACAAATTTCATACTCATTGATGAGGATTTGCTCACCAAGCTCAAAGTTAAGAGACTATTCAGGAGTGTATGCGTAGATAGACACTTTGTACGTCAAGTTGCAAAGAGCCCAATTTATTATCAACTACCTGAGCAAGAAACAAATAGTTGGAAGATTAGCAAACTATCATGGAGTTGCAAAATATCCGTGAGAACCGCAAGTCGCCCAAAGAAGCCAAACCGAGATGACATCCATTGAGCGAGAGAATGAGGCCGATCGAGAGACTTGGCTTGAGAGGGTCAACATTCATTTGGAGAAGTTAAGTTGGAGAAGGCTAACAAGGAAAAGAACATGTTAAGGCACATGAAGAATCTATTATTGGGTAAGAAATCACGTTTGCAAGGCATGAATCAAGATCTTGAAGGCAAAGTAAAGAGGGCATTAAAGTGTCGCAAAAGGCATGATAGACTCCAAATTTTGCGTAAGCTTCCTTGGCCCAAAGATAGCGCATGATGGTGGACATTCAGCCCCAAATTTCAAGAAATTTGGGACACATTTTTGTCAATTTTGATTTTTTTTGGCCTTAAACAATGCATTTTCCGCCAACGCGTCGTGCCACTTGGTGCGCGCTTATGATTGGGAGCTCCTCTTGGGTAAATTTGTATTTTTGGATTTTTCATGAAAAATTATGCATGCTACCCATTACCCGCAGATTTTGACAAGTTTTGGTTGCCAAAAGGGTCAAAAACACCCTAAAAATGACCTTTTTGCCCTTTTTGGACACATAGGAAGCAGTGTTGTTGGGAAAACTCATTTTTGGAGGGGGTAAATGGCAACCAAATTCAGAAATTCCACTTGGGTTGAAAGAGAAAGTGGCATGATATTTCCAACGAGCTATCTTTTGCTCAATTTGGACACTAGGAAGGCCTTCAAAATCGGCTCCAAAGTGAAGCGACGCATAGAGATTTCTGTGCGCGACGCATTGGGGATTTTGGCTCAGCTTTGACTCAAGAATCCCTGTTTTTTGCCTAGTTTTGGACAAGCTTTGAATTTTTAACTTCTACATGTAATTGATTTAATTTGATGTAATTTCATGGCACTTGATGTAATTTTGACAAATTTTTACTCATGGAAGTAGATTCATTCATCAAAAGGTGAATTATAACTCGAATGAATCCGCCTTCCTATCTTATAGGAGGCAAGTTGTTCCACTTCCTATTTTCCAATGGTTTAGATCTTGTTGAAAGCTCCTAAACTAGTGATATAGACCCATAGAGGCATGGGGATGAGTTATTCTTGTCTATATCTTGTATTTTTTCAAATATTTTTAGGGTTGGACACTTGGGATTGCTTTGAGCTCTTACTTCAGACATTTCATCTCTCATAGCTTTGGCAAAGGAATAGACCAAAGGTTTGGTAGCACTCCTTGGGATCCATGTGGCTCTTTGTTTTGATGATGTATTTCTCTCTGTGATTGTAATTTTACCGATGTTTCATGTGTATCATTGTCCTTATCATTTCTTCTTAAGTTAAACAAACAAGTAATAAAGGTGGAATTCATTAGATTTGGCAAGGTTTCCCCTCTTCCTTGAAGTTTTGTTTAATTTTCTATGTTTTCAACTATCTGAAGAGTATTATTGAATGTCTTCGTCTCCTTTAACTCCTCACCGATCCGAGCTCTCCATTTCATTCAAAATTGAAACATCAAAACAAGCTTTCCCACCTTGCCCCATTCGTACCAATCGCAAAACTTCTATTTCCCTAGACCCAAAATCTACCTTTCCCTTTGATCCAACAAACACCTTCAAAGTTGAATCAAACTCTCTCTTACATATATATACCTAGCCTAAAATCAGCCTTTTTAAAAGTCATCTCAAGCCTTACCGATTATTCTTTGGCCGAGATTGACGAGGAGAGAGCCCTCTTCCCCGATATGGTAGGGCTAGCTACACACATTAAGCATGGTTTGATGTTACCCTAGACTCGCCTTCCTTCAGCCTCGAGGTAGATTTAAGCCATAACATAGTGGCGACCATACCGGGATCGAACGCAGACCCTCTCGGTTTCGCAAACCAAAGATTCTTAGTGCAAACAAACATCTGTAAGGGAGACAAGGCAAATGGATTGCCGCTCTCTTTGTTGGAGTATGATGTGGAGATAAAGCCTACAAATATTATCAAAGGACAAGGATGGCTAAACTAATGGCCGAGTCAAATTTGCATGCCTTGGATATTAATCTCTGATTGCCACTATGTCCGAGGAAAATGAATAAAGTTCGCTAATCTGCATCGTAAATATTTTTTTCTTTTCCTTTATTCGGACATTGTATATGTGCTCCAAAATTCGTCACCATCGCCGTAGGGGAATGGCTAAAAACAAAAGTAGGAATCTGAAATTGAAGGCTTCCAAGTTTTGTATCATGAATAATGCACTCTATTGGAAAGATCTCTTTGGTGTTTTGCTAAATTGTTTGGTTGAAGAAGAAGCAAAAGTTAAAAGTTATGGAGGATTTTCTATAAGGGAGATTGCGGAGGTCACCTTTTCCGGAAAACAACTACCAACAAAATTTGGAGAGTAGGATATTATCAAGCTGACTCTCTTCTTTGCCGATGTGTACAAAACCGTTAAAATCTGCCATGAATGTTAGATTTTTGAAGGGAGGAAAAAATTGTGCCTCTTTGTCGCCTGCTCGTTGAAGTAAGTGCTCCTTTTCGAAGAAAGGTTTGGATTTCATTGGCGAAATCCATCTTGCTTCTTCAAGGCAAGATAATTGATCCTTACAAGCCGACGGATTATTTTACTAAATGGATTGAGGCGATTCCCACTGTGCAAAGCACAGACTCCGTAATAATTTCATTTCGAGAGCAATATTTTGTCTCTTTTTGGTATTATCCAAATAAGTTGATTACCGATAATGCAAATAGCCTTTTAAGTCTAAAAGAATGATTGATTTTGTGATAAGTATAAAATTACTTTGGGGCACTCAACCGCATATCATCCACAAGGCAACGGACACACCTTCAAATAAATCTTTGGTCAACATTATCAAAAAGCTATTGGAAATAAACAAGAAAGGTTGGCATAGGAAATTGGTTAATGCACTTTGGGGCAGACAGAGAGTCAAAAGAAATCTATAGGCATGTCTCCTTTTGAGCTCGTGTATGGTGTTGACACGGTATTCTACCTCTCTCATAGTTCCAGTTGGTTAAACTTCATAGAATCTGGCAAATAAGATGATCATATGCAATAGAGAATAAATCAAATGATCCATTTACAAGATACTAGAGACAAGGTTTTCGTAACACTTAAGTCGCAAGAGAGAATCAAGAAGATATATGATCGAAAGGAAAAAGGCGTACAAGTTTCAATTAGAAGAAGTGGTGCTGAAATGGGATGCAAGAAATGAAGATAAAGGTAAGCATGGCATGTTCGAGAATATTTGTAAAGGACCTTCTAATTGCCGCATATCGAGGCAAAAATGCTTTCCTCTTTGAAAGAAATGAATGGAGAAGATTGTCCAGATGGCCGGTCAATGGTCGGCTACTCAAACGGTACCATTTTTGAAATGTTTTCTCGTTGTCACATGTATCACCGTACATACGCTCGTTTAAGTTTCCATTGCAAGGGAAGCCGTCATCATTCTTTCGCCAGCGTCCGAGGTGAAGGCTATTAATTCAAGGTTGATTTCGCTTGGTTTGATTTGTTGAATCAGGTCTTTCACTATTTTTGGTTTGAAATTGAGTCGGCTTTGTGTCAATTTTCGCTCATAAAAATGAGTCAAGAGTCTTGTTTTGGTTTGTCAAAGTTATTGACTCCATAGCCCAATGGATGAAGGCACCGCCTACTTTCCCGCAGAGATCCGTAGTTCTTGGCACCTCCAAGGAGCTACCATCCCCATCGAGCCAATGTTAGTGCCTCCGTATCTTCATCCCTCCGTCGAGATAAAATTTCTTTGTTGCATTGCATTATTAGGTGTCTCATTCACTACTTGCATTCCATTAGGAGCATGGATCATCCGAAGGTAGTGGATTTTTGCTCATATCCCTTATGTCTTATACCTCACGCCGACCTATTTTTTGTTCATTAAAATCATTTACGGTCATTTTTGGTCTCATATTTTTCAAAGAATAATTTTAGGGTTTTAGTCTCATTAGGTCTAGGGTTTCGTTAATCCGGTTTTCGTAATGCCTAATAATGGTCGTAAGGCACATGAGGAACTCAAATAAGGTTTCAGCTAAGCAAAGTTTCATCATCATATGCTTATCAATGATTTTTCTTCAAACTTTGTTTTTAAGAAAAAAATATTCTATTTCATCTTTATGTAAATAAATGTAATTGATTTTAAAGTTTTCGCTTGTAATAATACTTTCACTCGCAACCCCGGTCGCCTTTGCCAAAGCTCCATGCCATTCATTCCTAGCAAGACAAGACATAAAGCCTATCATTCCGCTTAAAAAAGCCAAAAGGAATCAAAATAGAGTTTTTGAAAAGTGTCAAAGTTTGCAACATTACAAAGTGGGTTTTACAAAATGGAAAATCAAAATATTTGGTATATATATGATTTTCATGTTTCAAGACTCTATTTGAATGCCAAGAGAACAAGAGTGAGGAAGGATAACCCGTGAGGAGCGAAGGAAGAATTTGGAGGGCATATTGTGGTTGAGTTTCCGAGCGCGACACATTGGGTGATTTGGCCGCGACGCACCTGGGGCGAGCGATGCATTGGGTCCTCGCTCCCCGTGTGCAAATTTCTCTCCTACGCGGCACATTGGAAGGACACGACACACTCGGGTTTGGTGCACAACGCATGCGGCGTAAAGAAAATTCATTGCTATTTCTTCCAACTCATCAAATTTTTTTCGGTCTCTCTTGGTTCAAGTAAGTTCATGCAACCACTCCATTGCCCATGACATGTGTTTGGTGCTCGTTTGTGAAGATTTGAATACAAAAAATCAAACCCTATTAGCTTGTTCGAGGGATTGTCTCCTTTAGGGTTTTGAAATTGGTTTTGTGCCAAATACTCTATCTCTCCACTTTTTTTTCCCCTCGTCACTATTTATCTTCACAAATGTACCCCATTTCCCTATTCCCTTGTATCCCTAAACCATTCATTCCTCTCCCATTCCCACTATCCTCATCCCAATTGTAAATTTCCCCAAACCCCAAGGATATCCCAAGGAATTAAGTGGTTGTCCCTAAACCTTCAATTCGATGCATTTCAAGTGGAAAACTTCAATTTTCACTTGGTAATAGTCCATCATTTCCACCACCCTATCCCTCCATGGTCCCTCCCATATTATTACATATTTGGCAACAAAACCAAGGACACCAAACTTTTTCATTTTTCATCCAAGAGAACATAGACCTCGAACATCATGGAGACAAGATAATCGATACATCTTATGACCGAGACAATGATTCCACCACCGAACTACATGTACCTAGAAGGCCTCGTAAGAGTGGTAGACATGTGAGGGAGGAGCCCACTTAATTGGCCGAATTGCACGCCCGTCCACTTGCCATGGCATGTTTTCAACAACAATCTTGTTATCAATTTTGTGAAATGGTTGCTAGGTCCATCATCATCAGAGCTGGCCCGATTGTTTGTGTTTCATTTACATGATGGGTCAAGTCACCCTTTCTAGTGTGACATTCACTTCAACACCTAAAACTATCTCTCAAGCAACCGGAATGCCAAATGTTGAAGAACAATGGAACAAAAGGAAACAGGTTGACAGGGTACACTATGAGCCATATATCAAGCCTAGTTTTGTGAGACAACTCAGCAAATTTTTTCCCTTCTGGTTCCTAAAGGATTCATATGCTCCTCTGATGAAACTTATTATCAAATATTTCAGTTGTGAGGGCCGGTTTTCACGTCTCTATGCCTATCATATTAGGTTACTGATGCATTTTACCAGGGTGAGGATGATGAACCTCCCTTATTTCATGTGCCATATTGTTGAGAAGATGACCACTCTCGTGCAAAGGAAAACTCCTGAGCACCAGTATAGCAGTATCTATCACTTTGCACTTATCAAGATTGTGGTTATGCATCAGCTCGGCTTGCAGGGTATTTCATGGGAGGATTTCATTTCTAATGATTCTTCACAGCTCCTCAGGTTCCTTCGGAGGTTGGTCATGAGGCAGGTGAACCTTCATATCAGCATGAAGGTCATGAGACACAGACCACTAGTATGCCAGTGTTTGTCACTTATCAGAGAGGCACTAGAGGGTTATTTGCAGCAACCAGATGAGTATTATCTCCACCCGGGGTGGAAGGGGTCTCGCTTCCATCGTCAGCAGCACATGTATAGGTACAGGACAAGGGTAAGAGGACCATTCAGGATGAGGGGCCTTCAGGAGGCCAGGATATCAATTTCATACTCATTGATGAGGATTTGGGCTCACCAAGCTCAAAGTTGAGAGAGATTTTTCAGGAGCAGAAGGCAGAAATAGACACTTTTTCCGTCAAGTTGCAAAGAGCCTAATGGATCATCAATTACCTTGAGCAGCGAAAAAAACAATTGGAAGATCATAAAACTATCATGGAGTTGCAAAATATACGTGAGAACCGGTAAGCTGCCCAAAGAAGCCAAACCGAGATGACATCCATTGAGCGAGAGATTGAGGCTGATCGAGAAACTTGGCTTGAAAGGGTCAATATTCATTTGGAGAAGCTGTTGGAGAAGGCCAAAAAGGAAAATAACATGTTGAGGCACATGAAGAATCATTATTGGGCAAGAAATCATGTTTGCAAAGCATGAATCAAGATCCTGAACGCTAAGTTGAAGAGGGCATTAAAGCGTCGGAAAAGGCAAGATAGAATTCAAATTTTGGCCGAAGCTTCCTTGGCTCAGCATAGTGCATGATGGAGGACACTCAGCCCAAATTTCATGAAATTTGGGACATATTTTGCAAATTTTGATTTTCTTTGGCCTAAACATAGATTTCTTAGCTCGACGCGTCACGCTACTTGGCGCGCGCTTATGATTGGGAGCTTCTCTTGGGTAAAAATTTGTATTTTTGAATTTTTCATGAAAATTTAAGCATATCTACATATGGAAAAGATATTTTGACAAGTTTTGGGCCTCCAGAAGGGTCAAAAATGCCCTAAAAATGACCTTTCTGCCCCTTTTTGGACACACAGGAAGCAGTGTTGGGAAAACTTATTTTTGGAGGGCAAAATGGCAACAAATTTCCAAAATTGCACTTGTGTTGGAAAGTAGACAGGCAGAGCTTTCCAATGTGCTATCCTACACTCACTTTGGACATTGGGAAGGCCTTCAAAATCAGCTCCAAAATGGCGCGACGCATAGAGAATTCGAGCGTGGCGCATTAGGGATTTTGGCTCATTTTTCACTCAGTAACTCTGTTTTTCGCCTAGTTTTGGCCTGTTTGACTTTATTACTTCCACATGAAAAAATCTTGATGTAATTTGATGTAATTTCATGGGTGTTGATGTAATTTTGGAAAATTTTTACTCGTGGACATAGATTCATTCATCAAAAGGTGAATTGCAACTGAATGAATCAGTTTCCTATCTTATAGAGGCAAGCTTTTCCACTGCCTATTTTCCAGTTCTTAGTTTAGATCTTGTTGAAACAGCTCCTAAAATAGTGAGCTCGACCCCTGGAGGCTGGGGATGAGTTATTCTTGTCTATATCTTGTAGTTTTTCAGTAATTTTCAGGGTTGGACACTTGGCATTGCTTTGAGCTTCATTGTACATTTCATCTCTGCATTTTGGCAAAGGAATAGACCAGGGTTTGCAGCACTCATTGGGATTCATGTGGCTCTTTGTTTTGATGATGTGTTTTTCTCTATGATTGTAAGTTTACTGGTTCTTTATGTGTATCATCTTCCCTCTTATTTCTTCTTAAGTTAAACAAACAAGTAATAAAGGTGGAATTCATTAGATTTGCAGTGCTCTACCTTGAGTTTTGTTTAATTTTCTATGTTTTCAACTGTCTGAAGAGGATTCCTGAAATCTCCTACCTTCTTCAACTCCTCGCCGGTCTAAGCTATCCATTTCATTCAATTCGAAACATCAAAACAATTTCCTTCCTTGCCCCATTCAGATTTCTGCAAAAACTAGGCCTCATTCCCTAGACCCAAAATCTGCATTTCCCTTTGATCCAACAAACACCTTCAAAATCAAATCCAACCTCCTTACATATATACCTAGCCTAAAATCAGCTTTTATTCAAGTCATCTCAAGCCTCACTGATTATTTTTGCTGAGATTGAAGAGGAGAGAGCCCTCTCCCGATCTGGTAGGGCTAGCTACCAGATTAAGGATGGTTTGATGTTACCCTAGACTCTGCCTTTCTCAGCCTGAGGTAGATTTAGGCAATAACATAGCGGCGACTCCACTAGGGAACACAAAATGGTTTGCTTTTTAGTGTTATTTGTTTTATAAACTATAGACGGAACCTGAAGTTATGCCAGGTAGCCTTCGAAACGCTCTTGCTTTTAATTAGCGAAAGTAGATAAATGCTACTTCAGTTAATCTCTGGTCTAGTTTTATAAACGTAACATCTAACTTGTAAATTTCCCCAGTACATCAGATAATTCTGGACTTTTGGGTGATGAGTCTAGAATTCGATAGGCTAAACAAGTTGGTTTTGTCCATTTGATTTTTGAGAATAATTCAACACACTGGTTTCCAGACGACATACCAGAGCAAATCCGGATCCCGATCCACCTCCTGTGTATGAAAATCCAAATCTTATTTTGAGAATCCTTCATCGAGAAAGTCCTGTGATTCCCGTGTTTAAATCTCATTCATGTCCCATTGTTTTTGAGTATCTTGAAGATCTTGAGTTTGATGAACAATTTGAGTTGTCGTTGTTTAAGACTAAGTCTGAAAGTGCTATTGATTCTACTGTCCTAAATCTAGAGTTTGTTAAAGATCTTGAAATTGAAAAGGCTAATAGATCCATTGACAATTACATCTTGAATATTCAGAATTCCATTGTGGCAACAAACATTCCCAAATTCAGAGTCTGCATCTGCAACTCTTGGGTCATCCGCAATTACATCTAGTTCACAAATTCCTACTAAGCCTCCTTTCATTCCCACCATTCCCGTGCAACCTTATATCTCTGATAAAAAATATGCAATAGTATCACCTCCATCCACACCACATATACCTCATACATCAACTGCTCTGACTCCTCCTATATCCCCAAACCCGATTGTAAATCCACCCAGAGCAATGGCTGCCCGATTTGCACCCCTCGTATTGCATAAAAACTTGGATGACATGCCCACTGATTATCAAAGCAAAATTCCATTGTTTGATGGCACTCCTCAAAGTGATACTGCTCAGAAACATGTGGATAGGATGGCAGATTTCTTTGACCTTCATGAGATTGATGCAGAAAATGTGGCAATGAGACTGTTTGTACAAACCTTTGGAGGTGAATTAAGGAAGTGGTTCAGAGCTTTGCTGGCTAGAAGTATTACTACATTTCCTAATCTTCAGAGACAATTCTTGGATCGATGGGAAGTGAAGAAAGATCCGCTTCATATCCTTTCCGAATATGACAATATCAAACGCAATATTGGTGAGTCAGTTCAAGATTATTTTGTTAGATTCAATTCCGTTTACAATGCAATTCCTGCTGATATAAAGCCACCTAGGGGGTCAGCTTTGATTAAGTTTTTGGATGGCTTTGATCCTGACATGGCTTATCAATTAAGAGAAAGAGATCCGGGCACTTTAGAAGATATGCAGAAAATTGCAGTCAGCGTTGAATCCAATATTCTTGCCAGGAGAGCTAAAACGAAAGCTGAAAATAAAGTAGCAATAAAGGAAGAGGTTTCCACTTCAGATCAAGTGCTTCGTAAGATGGAAAAGATGTTTGAAATATTAACACTTGATAAGCCTGAACTATAGATCAGAAATCCTAACTTCCGTGGCCAGCAGCAACCACAATTTAGAATCAAGCAAAGAGAGCAGCGAGTACAGGAACCAACAGTGCAACAGCAGGTGAAGACACCTTTACAGCAGAATTTTCTACATGGTCTAGAATCATATGATGAAGAGAATGTAATAGGAGAAGAGAATCATTTCTTTACACCTGATGATATGCCAATTTTTATCACTGAAGATGAGGAGTATTCGAAAAACTCAGCTGTACAAAAGGACGAGAACTTCATCTTGGCAAATGAGACAGCTCTTGAAGAAGAGTCTGATGAGTATCAAAGGGGATATATGAATGCCTTGATTGCCCAGCAACGACAATATTCACTCAAAAATAGAGATGTGCCCATTAATCTAATTCAAAAAAGAAAGGAAGCTACAACACCAAAGAATGATTCACTTGTTGTGCAGAAAAAGTGAAAAGAGACAACTGATCCCACTACTAGCAAATCACCATCAGCAAATTAAAGATCCAATCAGCCAAATATATCAAGGGAGAAAAATGAAAAGAAGGATGTTCCAGCTAAAGAGGTAGAGAAAAATTCAGTTTTTAACTTAGAAAATGAAATTGCTAAGTTAAAAGTATCCATTCCTTTGACTGAATTGATGAAGAATAGCAGTTATAAGGGTCAGGTGTCTAAGATTTTGAATTTAGATCCGTTGTCTGATATGGTAAATGTGGAAGATGATCAACCTGAGTTGATTTTTGGTCCAGAATTGGACGGTGAGTCTCCAGATAGTGATGTGCCTCCTTTTTACATCAGCCTTAGATTGCATGACTATGTGTTACACAATACTATGTTTGATTCTGGAGCCTCTCATAATCTCATGCCTAGGGAAATCATGGAGAAATTTGGATTGGATATCACTAGAAAGTATCATGACCTTTATTCTTTCGATTCTAGTAGAGTAAGATGCATTGGGCTTATCAAAGATTTGGTGGTCAGTTTGGATCAGATTCCGACTAAAAATGTTTTGATGGATGTGGTTGTGGCAGATATTCCTCCTAGATTTGGCATGCTTCTTTCCAGATCTTGGGGAGCGAAACTCAAAGGGACATTGCAGCTTGATTTCTCCTATGCTACTATTCCCGTGTTTGGTCAAATGAGAAAATTATACTGAGAGAAAAAGATGAAGTATATGATCACTAGCAAGGAGAAACCGGTAAATCATCCAATCAATTATGTACATACTGATTTAGAATCATTTTTTTTGTACTCAGATAGCTTTAATGATGTAAATAGTTAATTAGTTGAAGTAGAAGACATTCCAGAAATCACTGAAAATTTCAGAGAGGTCTTAAAGAAAGAGAGACAAAGACTTGATAGTACTGATGAGCAATCAGCCTCCTGACAACAACAAAATGTTGATGGACAACAAAGCGAATCAAAAAATCAAATATAATTTCAGCATTTGGAAGAGGACGAAGATGGTTTGTGGACCATGGATTTTGATGGTGCCATAGGAAGGGACGGTGCTGGAATTGGAATTTGGGTACGTAACCCTTTTTCTTCCCCAAACAATGTGCCAAGAAATGTAAGGGTCTGTTCTTATAAATTGGCTTTTGATTGTTCAAATAATGAGGTTGAATATGAAGCTTTAATTGCTGGTCTGAAAATTATTAGAAAGTTAAATGCTAAGAGGATTGCAGTGTATGGCGACTCCGAGTTAGTTATCAAGCAAGTGAAAGGTGAATATCAAGCTAAGCATCCTCGAATGCGGGCATACCGAAATGAGGTACTACATATCTTGAGATTGTTTCTAGATTATACTTTGACTTGTGTCCCTCGTATTCAGAATGGTATTGCAGATGCACATGCAACAACAGCAAGTAATTTGAAAATTCCGATGAATTCAAGAAAAAAAATTGAAATCTATGTGAAGCATCGTCCGACTGTTCCTGACAACCAAATGTATTGGCAAGTGTTTCAAGATGACAAATAAATTGATGAGTTTCAGCAAAATGAAGGTAAATTCAAAGATAATTCTATTGATGGGGAGCATGATGATGGCGAGGCTGATGTACAAATCAAGTAGATGGAAGTTTTGCAGCTGAAGGATAATGTCATTCCTAAAGGTCTAATACTTTTAGAGGAGATTTTCGACCAAGATGATGTAGCTCGGAAGCCAAGCTTGCTGCCCACCGAGAAAGGAGTTGAGGATGTGAACATTGGATCAGCAGAAAATCCAAAAATGGTGAAATTGTCCAAAGCATTGCCCCCACAGGTAAAATAAAAGTATATTAGTTTATTATCTTCCTTTGCTGATGTATTTTCTTGGGACTATTCAGATTTGAAGACATATGACACAAACATAATTCAGCACACCATTCCGATCAAGCCAAATCAAAAGCCCTTTCGGCAAAAGTTGAGAAGAATAAATCCAAAGTTGTTGCCCTCGATAGAGAATGAAGTGAATTGGTTGTACAAGGCTGGTATCATCATTCCCATAAGATTTTCAGATTGGATTTCTAATTTGGTGCCCGTGCGCAAGAAAACATGTGAGATTCGCTTATGCATTGATTTTAGGAATCTGAACAAAGTATCTTTGAAAGATAACTATCCATTGCCCAAAATGGATCACATACTTCAGTGAGTAGTTGGAGCATCCCGTATGTCGCTACTCGATTGTTATTCCGGTTATAACCAAATTCTAGTCCATGAGGATGATAGAGATAAAACAACGTTCACCACTTCGTGGGGAACTTTCCATTATGCTAAAATGCCTTTCGGTTTGAAGAATGCTGCTGGGACCTTTCAGCGAGCAATGGATATGGCATTTGAAAATGAAAAGGATGTTTTTCTAGTTGTGTATCTTGATGATTTGACAATTTTTTCTAATTCAGATGAAGAACACCTTTATCATTTGAAGATTTTTTTTTCAGCAGTGTAGAAAATATGGTGTGTCTCTCAATTCCAAAGAAGAGTTTGTTTGCCATGGATGAGGGCAAGCTTCTTGGTCATATTATATCAAAGGATGGCATCCGCATTGATCCAGCTCGAGTAGAAGCTATTCAGAAAATTGATCTTCCCCGAAATAAAAAGGAGATCCAATCATTCAACGGTAAGATGAATTTCTTACGTCGCTTTGTGCCCAATCTTGCAGAACATTTAAGGGAAATCACAAACATGCTCAAGAAAGATAGTGTAGTGAAATGGACTGAGGAAGCAGTAAAGTCTTTCAATTTAGTGAAATTGGCCCTTTCTTTACCTCTGGTTTTGATCAGCCCGGACTATACTCAAGATTTTATTTTGTTTTCATTTTCCTCGGATCATACTCTGGCAGCAGTCTTGATGCAGAAAAGAGATCAGCTTGAAAAACCAATTGCTTTTTTCAGCCGAACCATAAGAGATGCAGCCTTAAAGTATAATATTATTGAAAAGCAAGCTCTTACCTTAGTAAAAGCGTTGAAAGATTTTCGAGTATATATTCTGCATTCTCACATTCTTGCTTATGTTCCTAATGTTGTTGTTAAAGATGTCTTAGTGCAAACAGATCCAGAAGGGAGACGAGGCAAATGGATTGCAGCCTTGTTGGAATATGACGTGGAGATAAAACCTACAAAGCTTATCAAAGGACAGGGGCGGGTTAAGCTAATGGCTGAGTCAAATTTGCATGCCTTGGACATTAATCTCATTACTGCTATGTCCGAGGAAAATGAAGAAAATTCACTTGTTCAGGTATCAAAAATCTTTGTTCTTTCTCCTTGGTACTCAGACATTGTTTATGTGCTCCAAAATCTGTCACCACTGCTAGGAATGGCTAAAAACAAAAGTAGGGCATTGAAATTAAAGGCTGCCAAGTTTTGTATCATGAATAATGCACTTTATTGGAAAGATCCCGGTGGTGTCTTGCTAAATTGTTTGGTTGAAGAAGAGGCAAAACAGGTTATGGAAGATTTTCATAAGGGAGATTGCGGAGGTCACCTTTTCTGGAAAACAACGGCCAAAAAAATTTTAAGAGCAGGATATTATTGGCCGTCTCTCTTTGCTGATGCATACAAAACTGTTAAAAGCTGCCATGAATGTCAGATTTTTGAAGGGAGGAAAAAATTGCAGCCTTTGCCGCTCAAGCCCATTGAAGTAAGTGCTCCTTTTCAACAGTGGGGTTTGGATTTCATTGGCGAGATCCATCCTACTTCTTCAGTGCAGCATAAGTGGATCCTTAGAGCGACGAACTATTTTACTAAATGGATTGAAGCGATTCCCACCAGGCAGGCCACAGATTTGGTAATCATTTCATTTCTTGAAAACAACATTTTGTCTCATTTTGGTTGTCCAAATAAGCTGATCACTGATAATGCAACGACCTTTAAATCTAAAAGAATGATTGAATTTTGTGATAAGTATCAAATTACTTTCAGGCACTCAACCGCATATCATCCAAAAGGCAACGGATTGGCCGAATCCTCAAATAAATCCTTGGTCAATATTATCAAAAAGCTGCTGGAAATAAACAAGAAAAGTTGGCATAAGAAATTGGTTAATGCACTTTGGGCAGATAGAGTGAGTCAGAAGAAATCTATAGGCATGTCTCCTTTTGAGCTCGTGTATGGTGTTGACATAGTATTCCCGACCTCTCTCGCAGTTCCAGTGGTTAAACTTCTGCAGGAAGCGGGCAGCGAAGATGATCATATGCAACGAAGAATAAATCAAATGATCCATTTACAGCAGACTAGAGACGAGGTTTTTCAAAACACTTTCAAGCTGCAAGAGAGAATCAAGAAGATATATGATCGAAAGGCAAAGGTGGACAAGTTTCAATTAGAAGAAGTGGTGCTGAAATGGGATGCAAGAAACGAAGATAAAGGTAAGCATGGAAAGTTCGAGAATCTTTGGAAAGGACCTTTCAGAATTGCTGCATATCGAGGCCAAAATGCTTTCCTTTTGAAAGAAATGAATGGAGAAGATTTTCCAGGAGGGCCGGTCAATGGTCGGCTACTCAAACGGTACTATTTTTGAAATGTTTTTTGTTGTCATACATATCACTGTACATACCGGTTTGTTTAAGTTTCATTGCAAGCATGTGCTATCATCATTCTTTCAGTTTGGGGCCCGAAGTGAAGGCTATTAAACTGAAGGTTGATCTCAGTTTTGGTTTGATTTGATGAGTCAGGTCTTTCAGTCATTCTTAGTTTCGAAGTTGAGTCAGTTTTGTGTCAATTTTCAGTCATGAAAATGAGTCAAGAGTCTGGTTTTGGTTTGTCGAAGTTATTGACTCCATGGCCCAATGGACAAAGGCACTGCCTACTTTCCTAGAGATCTGTATTTCTTGGCACCTCCAAGGAGCTACCATCCCCATTGGAGCCAATGTTAGTGTCGGTATCTTCATCCCTCCGCCAGTGATCAAATTTCTCTTGTTGCATTGTATATTAGGTGTCTCATTCAGTCAGCTTCATTCCATTAGAAGCATGGATCATCTGACGGTAGTGGCTCGTCACTCATGTCCATCATGTCCTTTACATGCTGGCCTATTTATGTTCATTAAAATCATTTACAGTCACTTTTGGTCTCATAGTTTGCAAAGAGTCATTTTAGAGTTTTAGTCTCATTAGGTCTAGGGTTTCATTAATCAGGTCTTAAAAATCCCTAATAATGGTCATCAAGCACATGAGGAAGTCTGAAATAAGGTTTCAGTGTTAAGAGTTTCATCATCATATGCTTAATAATGCTTTTTCTTCAAAACTCTGTTTTGAAGAAAAATAGTGTTTTTTTATCTTTATGTATAAATAAATGTAATTTTAAATTTTCTCAGTTGTGATAATACTTTCACTCGCAACCCTGGTCGCTTTTTTCAAAGCTCCATGCCATCCATTCCCTACAAGATAGACAGAAAGCTCATCATTCAGTTAAAAATCCAAAAGGAAGCAAAACAGAGTTTTTGAAAAGTGTCAAAGTTTGAAACATTGCAAAGTGGGTTTTTTTTATAAGAAAAATCAAAATCCTTGGCATATAAGATATTTTCATTTTTTAAAACTTCATTTGTATGCCAAGAAGACTGGAGTAAGCCAAGAAGAAATCGTGGAGGTTGAAGCAAGAAATTTGAGGGCAGACTGTGTAAAATTTCTGAGCGCGACCCATTAGGTGACTATCGCGACGCATCGGGCAAGCGCGACACACTGGGTTGGTTGCGCGACGCATTAGGCTGAGAAGCAAGTTTATTGCTATTTCTTCCAAATCTTCAAATCGAATCGGTCCATATTTGTCCAAGTAAGTCAATAAACCTTGTAATTGCCAATGACATGTTTTTGGTGATGTTTATGAGAGTTTAAATACAAAAAATCAAACCCTATTCTCTTGTTGGAAGAATGCTCCTTTAGGGTTTTGAAATTGATTTGGTGTCAATCATTCCCATTTCCCCCATCTTGTTAATCCCTCCTCATTGTCTATCTTCTCACAACAACCCATTTCCCTATTCCCTTGTATCCCTAAATCATTCATTTCCTATCCCATTCCCATTATCCCCATCCCAATTGTAAATTTCCCCAAACCCCAAGGCTATCTCAAGAAACCAAGTAACTGCTCCAAAAATCTTCAATTGACAAATTTCACTTGGCAATAGTCTATCATTTCCACTACTCTATCCCTCCATAGTCCCTCACTTGTTACCACATACTTGGCAACAAAACCAAAGACACCAAACTTCTCATTTTCATCCAAGACAATATAGACCTTGGACATCATGGAGACAGATACCGATACATCTTATGACCGAGACAGTGATTCCACAACTAAATTACATGCACCTAGAAGGCCTCATAAGAGTGTTAGACATGTGAGGGAGGATCCCACTTCATTGGCTAAATTGCAGGCTTGTCCACTTGCCATGGCATATTTTCCACAACAGTCTTGTTATCAATTTTGTGAAATGGTTGCTAGGGTCCATCACCATCAAGAGCTGGCCCGTTTGTTTGTGTTGCATTTACATGATGGACAAGTCACCCTTGCCAGTGTAACATTCACTTTAACACCTGAAACTATCTCTCAAGCAATCGGAATACCAAATGTTGGAGAACAATGGAACAAAAGGTAGCAGGTTGACAGGGTACACTATGAGCCATATATCAGACCCAGCTTTGTGAGACAACTCAGCAGAGTGTTTCCTTTCTGGTTCCTAAAGGATTCCTATGCTCCTCTGATGAAAATTATCATCAAATATTTCAGTTGTGAAGGCTGGTTTTCATGTCTTTATGCCTATCATATTAGGTTGCTAATTCATTTCACCAGGGTGAGGATGATGAACCTCCCTTATTTCATGTGCTGGAATATTGAGAAGATGACCACTCTCGTGCAAAGGAAAACTCCTGAGCAGCAGTATAGCAATATCTATCACTTTGCACTCATCAAAATTGTGGTTATACATCAGCTCGGCTTGCAGGGTATTTCATGGGAGGATTTCATTTCTAATGATTTCTTCACAGCTCCTCAAGTACCTTCGGAGGTTTTTCATGAGGCAGGTGAACCTTCATATCAGCATGAGGGTCAGGAGACAGAGACTACTAGTGTGTCGGTGTATGTCACTTATCAGAGAGGTACTAGAGGGTTATTTGCAGCAGCCAGGCGAGTATTATCTCCACTTGGGGTGGAAGGGGTATCACTTCCATCATCAGAAGCATAGGTACAAGCACAAGACAAGGGTAAGAATCCAATGTAGGATGAGGGGCCTTCAGGAGGCTAGGATATAGATTCCATACTCATTGATGAGGATTTGAGCTCACCAAGCTCAAAGTTGAGAGAGGTTGTTCAGGAGCAGAAGGTGGAAATAAACACTTTGACCGTCAAGTTTCAAAGAGCCCAATGGATTATCAACTACCTTGAGCAGCGAAACAAACAGTTGGAAGATCAGCAAGCTGTCATGGAGTTGCAAAATATACGTGAGAACTGGCAAGCTACCCAAAGGAGCCAAACTGAGATGACATCCATTGAGCGAGAGATTGAGGCTGATCGAGAAACTTGGCTCGAAAGGGTTAATATTCATTTGGAGAAGCTATTGGAGAAGGCCAACAACGAAAATAACATGTTGAGGCACATGAAGAATCATTATTGGGCGAGAAATCGTGTTTGCAAGGCACGAATCAAGATCCTGAAGGCAAAGTTAAAGAGGGCATTAAGGCATCGGAAAAGGCATGATAGACTCCAAATTTTGGCCAAATCTTCCTTGGCCCAGCATAGTGCATGATGGAGGACACTCAGCCCAAATTTCAAGAAATTTGGGACACATTTTGTAAATTTTGATTTTTTGGGCCTAAACACAGATTTTTCTGCCCAACGCATCACGCCACTTGGCGCGCGCTTATGATTGGGAGCTCCTCTTGGGGAAAAATTTGTATTTTTTGATTTTTCATGAAAATTTATGCATGCCTACCCATTTCCTAGAGATTTTGATAAGTGTTGGGCCTCCAGAAGGGTCAAAAACACCCTAAAAATGACCTTTCTGACCCTTTTTGGACACACAGGAAGCAGTGTTGGGAAAACTCATTTTTGGAGGGAACAATGGAAACCAAATTCAATAATTCTACCTGGGTTAAAAATTAGACACGTAGATATTTCCAACAAGCTATCCTGCACTCAATTTGGACACCGGGAAGGCCTTCAAAACTGGTTCCAAACTGGCGCAATGCATAGATATTTCAAGCGTGGCGCATTGGGGATTTTGGCACATTTTTCACTCAGTAACTCTGTTTTTAGCCTAGTTTTGGCCAGTTTGAATTTATTACTTCCACATGTAAAACTATTGATGTAATTTGATGTAATTTTATGGCTCTTGATGTAATTTTGGCAAATTTTTACTCATGGAAGTAGATTCATTCATCAAAAGGTGAATTGTAACTGAATGAATCAGTTTCCTATCTTATAGAGGCAAGTTGTTCCACTGCCTATTTTCCAGTTCTTAGTTTAGATCTTGTTGAAACAGCTCCTAAAATAGTGAGCTCGACCCCTAGAGGCATGGGGATGAGTTATGCTTGTCTATATCTTGTAGTTTTTCAGTCATTTGCATGGTTGGACACTTGGGATTGTTTAGAGCATCACTGTACATTCATCTCTGCAGTTTGGCAAAGGAATAGACCAGGGTTTGCAAAAATCCTTGGGATTCATGTGGCTCTTTGTTTTGATGATGTGTTTCTCTTTGTTAATGTAAGTTTACTGGTGCTTTATGTGTATCATCTTCCCTCTTATTTCTTCTTAAATTAAACAAACAAGGATAAAGGTGGAATTCATTAGATTTGCAGTGCTCTACCTTGAGTTTTGTTTAATTTTCTATGTTTTCAACTGTCTGAAGAGGATTATTGAAATTCTCTTGCCCTCTTCAACTCCTCACCAGTCTGAGCTATCCATTTCATTCAAAATTGAAGCATCAAAACAGTTTCCTACCTTGCCCCATTCAGATCCCTGCAAAACTGCTCATTCCCAGACCCAAAATCTACCCTTCCCTTTGATCCAAAAAACACCCTCAAAATCAAATCAAACTCCTTTACATATATACCTAGCCTAAAATCAGCCTTTGTTCAATTCATCTCAAGCCTCACTGCTCATTTTTTGCTGAGATTGACCAGGAGAGAGCCCTCTCCCGATTTGGTAGGGCTAGCTACCAGATTAAGCGTGGTTTGATGTTACCCTAGACTCTACCTTCCTCAGCCTGAGGTAGATTTATGCCATAAAAAATTGGAGGACTGGTTTCAAATGGCATGGTCGATGAGTTCATCTTCATCAAGCTACCCCCCTCTAAGAATAACATCTACCCTACACATAGGGGAAATGTTAATAACTCATCTTCTTCATCCTCCAACCATATAGGGAGATCATGATCAATGGAAGGTTGGGCTGGAGGATATAACACTAACTGTTTAGACAAAGGCCCATTTTTTATAGTCATTTTTCCAACCCAAAAACTAATATAAGTATCTACAATGCCTAACCAAGGTCTCCCTAAGATGAGAGGATAACCATTAAACTTGGTTTTTGGTTGTAGGACCAAGAAATATGTAGGATAATCCCAAGAGTTAATGGTAACCATAACATCCTCAACAATTCCCTCTAGATTTATTGTGGACCGATCTACAAGTTGCAGAACTATTGTGGTTTTCCTCAAAGTCCCTTGGAGATTAAGTTTCAACATAGTTTCCTTGGTCATGACATTGGTATCAGCCCCTAGATCAATCAGAGTATTGGGGACTATGACACCATCTATATTCACATCAACAACTGGACTACCAGGGTCCAGGTACTTTAGAAATATCACCTTCCCCAACATTAGGTTAGATAATTGTCCTACCACATTGATGGTGGGGGTATCTCTCTTCCTTCTCCCAGGTTTCTTGACGCACTTTTCTTTGATGAGCCTATTGTAGATAGGGACTTTTCTTTGATAGAAGTGGTATCTTTACACCCAAATTTTCCAATTCTCCCAGGAGTTCATTCTCCTATGGGGTGTGATGACTAGGATGGATCAAGCGCTCAAGAAAAGGAGGTTGTTGGATCTGAGTGTTACCTTCTTCCTTCTCCTCCTCAACCTCTACAGTTGGAGATGGAGGATGGTTGTCTAGGAGTACTCTTCCCGACCTGAGATTAACCTCCCGTATCTCCACAACATAAGCTGGATAGGATGTTTCTCCACTGGGAGCTTGCTGTGTCTATCTGTTGTTCAGGTTCATATTGGGTTGTGCAGGTATTTGAGGTAGCCTAGGTGGAGCAACATGAGTAAGCTGAGGTTGAGGTTGGGGTGGAGGCATTAGAGCAGGTGGTTGATTTTGTTGAGGCCTCCACCCTTAGGATGAATTTTTTCACTGAGGTTGTTGTGGAACATACTGCTGGAATGGTTGGTTGACTGGCTGAGGATGATATGAAGGTTTGTAAGACCAAGTAGGAGGTGTAGACCATGATGGTGGAGTGGGGGTGTACCAAGGTTGCATGGGTGCACTCTGATTGTTGTGATAATAAGAGTAAGGTGCACCTTGCATACCTTGGTTATATGGCCAAGGGACTTGAGTCCTTCTCTGGTTGATGAAACAGAGTTTCTATGGCATTGCTTCCCCACCTTGATATACATCCTTAAGTCCAGGTAAGGAGGGACACTTCTCTGTGGCATGATTCTCTTCACAGACTAAGAAAACTTCTATGACATTCAGTGGACATTCATTTCTTGGGTGCTTCTGGTTACATCTAGGAAAAAATATGGATAGGGCTCACTTTGCTTCCTCTTTCTTCCTTTTGATTTGCATTGTGTCCATTTTCAAAGAAAAGGTGTGAAGCATGTCACTCTTGAAGTCCTCTAGCATGTTTCCAATCTCATGTTTTATGAAGGTGGAAGAGGAAGGGGTATTGGATGTACTTTGGCTAGCTCTGTCGTTCTTCCTAAATGCCCTAGAATTGTTTCGAAATATAGTTTTGATTGTTTCATAGGTTTGTTGGTAGATATATCCTCTTGATAGCATATTTAGTGTTTCTATCATCTCTTCTCTAATCCCTCGAAGAAGTAAAATTTTAAGTGAGTCAAGATCAAGAGTAAAGTTGGATCTCTTATAGTTCAATTGAAACCTCTCTTTATAGTCCTCTAAGGATTCATCCGGCCCTAGAGTCATCCTAAAGATCTCATCCTTAGATTCCTTGGACCTACAATAGTCTTTGTATTTGTTACTGAAGTTCTCTTCCATCTATGCTTCGGTAGTGATGCTCTCCCCAGGCAGACCAATGAACCAGCGCAAGGATGCATCCTTAAGGGTGGATGGGAATAGCTTCAACTTCTGATCATCATAGGTATAGTCATAATTCCTACAAACAACAACAAATTAAAACATGAATGTGTCAGGGTCCTTAGAGGTAATTCCATGAAAGTGTGGAAGAGCTGAGGGGCTAATGTTCTTCATATTAGTTTCCCCATCTGCCTCTGTTATGGGAAAGGCTCTCTAGATCCCAGCCATTGTTAAGATAGGTGAAGCAGGTTCCCCATTTGAAACAATGTCTTCTTCTTCTTCCCCAATAGGATCCTCAAAATATTTAGAAGGCTCTCCTATAGGGGGTTCACTCTCATTGCCACTGAAGAAGAGTGAAGGGTGGTTAGGAGGTGATGTGGGGGTTTTAGGTAAGGTTTCTCTTTGAGTATTCCTACTCCTACGAGGCATTAAAATCAGATCTTTTTGTATTTTTTTAAATATTTCTGAAATGACATGAAAATAAAAGAAAGCAGAAAAGAATGCTAAAAAAAAATCAAAAGGTCTACTAGACACCTCCCAGAGCAACAACACCAAAAGTGGTGAGCCTTGGTATTTCACCAAGAGTGCTGCAACTCCCAGGGGTTGCCCTACTTTATTTTATCAACCCGGGGTACGTTCAAACTTGGATGTGACAGTGCTATATACACAAAATATAAATTATATTCATGTCATCCTCTTCTGCTTTACGAAAGGGTGCTATTTCTTAAACTATGATAAAAATTTAAAAGTAAATTGATGGAAGGAAATGACAGAAAGGAAACTAATTTAATGTGCATAAGGAAATGACAAAAATAAAACTAATTTAATTTTCAGAAAAGGATATGACTGAAAATAAACTAAACTATATTGTTGAAAATAAATGACAGGAATGAAACTAATTTAATTTGCAGAAAAGGAAATGACTGAAAAGAAACTAAACTAAGTTTCACCTAGCTAGGCCAATCGTCTAAACACACCCTACTTATTCTCTGATCTATTTACCATGCTATCATGCTTCTAACCATGAAACTATTCATGATAAACTAGACTTGAAAAGGTGTGGCTTGCATTTTGGAGGAAAACGAGCTAAAGATGCTAATGAAGGGCTTGAACAGATGGGACAAGGCTTAGAGGTGTGGAAAGACGGGTTTGAACCTTATGAAAAATTTATTATAGCACAAAAAAGCTTTGGAGCAGAATAATTTGAAAAGTGTGATGGTGGAGTTGCGACAGAGGATGGAATTGCGATATGCGATATCGCAATTGCAATATCACAAAGTTGGAGGGATAGAGAAAATGTTGTTCAGGAGCGAGAGAAAAATGCGAAATGTGATGAGCTAATAACTACGAAGTGCGAAGGGCCAAAAGTTACGATTTGCGATTTGTCATGTGGTAAAAGTTGCAAAGTGCGAAATGCGATATCACAGTTCATAATATCGCAAAGTTTGAGGGGTAGCGGAAGTGTTGTCCAGAAAAAGTTGTGAAGTGCGAAATGCACTGGGTGATGTGGCGGTGGGATTGGCAACGTAGTATAGAGAATATTGCAATCGGCATCGGAGCGGTAAGTGTTAAAGGAACCAAATAAAAACTGCGATTTGTGATTTGCAATGGGGATAAAAACTGTGAAATGCGATTGCGATAGGGATGACGTGGTGGAATGCTACATTGATGTCGCAATTGACGGTTGGGGGTGGTAAGTATTAAAGGAAAAGGGGAAAAAGTTGTGAAATTCGATTTCCATGTGCGATGCAGTGGAGTTATCGCAATCGGCGTGTGGAAGTGGTAAGTCTTAAAAGAAAATGGGAAAAGGTTGCGAAATGCAATTGTGATGTGTGATGCATCGGAGCTATCAAAATCGGTGTTTGGAAGTGGTAAGTCTTAAAAGAAAATGGGAAAAGGTTGTGAAATGTGATTGTGATGTGCATTGCGGTGGAGCTATCGCAATCGGCGTTGGAAGTGGTAAGTCTTAAAAGAAAATGGGAAAAAGTTGCAAACTGCGATTGTGAAGTACGGTAGTGGGAGATTCGAGGAGCAAAGGCAGAGGTCAAGTGATGCAGGAGAAAAACCACCCCAAGTCAAAGTTGAAATTTGTGAACCTTCCAGAATGCAAGCATGGCATGAGAACGAGATTTACTCATGTTAGTTTGAGTTTGTTAATTGTTTATCAATGAAATTATTATTTTAAGAGACTGTGAGCGAAGTTAGGAGTTGATCAGATCTCACTTGATCTAATCCATATTGTATTATTATATTTAATTATAAGTTTGTTTGTAATTTTTTATCTTACGTAGATTTTGAGGGATGTGAGAGATCTTAAAATAGATCGGATCCCAAAATATATTATTCTTAAATTGTATTGAGGTAATATAAATTGTATGTGTGAGTGCTTAGAAGGGGGAGCCTGATGCCATGTAATACTAGGGCGAGTGTGTGCTCAGGCCCACAGAGGACGTAGTACTCTAATCGAATTTGATTCCAATGAAGATTGGGTATCTCTATATTTATTACGACTTGTTTTAACCATAGTTTATAAATCATGTGTGATTGCATGAATTGTGTGTAAAACCCCTTGACAACTGTTGGAATAATAGATATGGGAGACATGATCGAAAAGCACTGGCAGATTGCGGATTGGGCCTCGGCAGCAGAGCCATTGGAGGAAAAATAGGACCACTCTACACCATCACCACCTCGGTGGATAATACCACAAATTTTGCATATGGAAGTTTGAGATATGGGGTGATACGTAATACTCCACTCTGGATTTCTTTTTCTCAAGATATGATCATCAAGCTTGAGATGCGCCTGGTTTTACTGAGCCAAAAAACTATTGATGCAATATTTAAAAATGTCCAGATTGGAAATGGACCTTGCCTCCACGTCGTGACTGTCGACAAAATTATTATTCATGGATTGCGAATCAGCAACTGTGTGCCCAACTCATCGGGCAACATTCTGGTGTCAAAGGGTAATGTGATAATGATGGGACCACAGGTTCCAGGATCGACTAAAATGCAGATTCGTCTGCATCAAGTGGTATCAAAGCAGGGAAATATTTCCCGCAAAGCGAGTTTTGCGTGCAAAGGAAGGAGGTACAAATATGTCAAAGGTTGGTAAGTGTGTGGTCTTTATATTTTTGTGTAGGTAGCGGCAGAAGAAGGTGATAATATTTACACCAAACTAGAGCAAGGAGTGCTCAAATGGTTCCAAAGGAGTGAACCAGAGAGATGCCAAAAAACTGAGCTCAGAGGAGAGAAGCTTAGTGAGGTATCATGTATCAAGGAGGAGATTTTTTACTGCAGAGGTTTTGCTGCAACTCACGAATGCTGTTACATAAATATCACAAAGGAAATTCCACAGAGAATGTGGGTAGAATTGCGAAGAGAAAGAAAAGGGCTTGGTACTGATGGCAAGTAGCATACTTGTTACAAATATCAAGAAGGCATATGACCAAGAGGTCATAAAATTTTGTACCTCGGGAGTCTAATGTATGAGCAAAACCACCTGAAGTCAAAGTTGAAATTCGTGAACCTTCAAGAACGCAAGCATGGCATGAGAACAAGATTTACCCAGGATCGTCTGATTTTTTTAATAGTTTATTAATGAAATTATTATTTTAAGAGATTGTCAGCGAAGTTAGGGGTTGATCGGATCTCACTTGATGCGATCCATATTGTATTATTCTATTTAATTATAAGTTTTTTTGTAATTTTTTATCTTACATAGATTTTGAGGGATGTGAGAGATCTTAAAATAGATCTGATTCTTAAATTGTATTGAGGTAATATAAATTGTAGGTGTGAGTTCTTAGAATGGGGAGCTTGATGCCATGTAATACCAGGGCGAGTGTGTGTTCAGGCCCACAGAGGCCGTAGTACTATAATTGAATTCGATTCCAATGAACATTGGGTAACTCTGTATTTATTATGACTTGTTTTACCCATAGTTTATAAATCTTGTGTGATTGCATGAATTGTGTGTGTAAAACCCATTAACAACATTTGGAACAATAGATATGGGATACATGATCGAAAATCACTAGGAGATTACGGTTTGGGCTTTGGAAATGAAGCCATTGGAGGAAAAATAGGACCACTCTACACCGTCACCACGTCGATGGAAAATCCCACATATTCCCCGTATCGAAGGTTGAGATATGGGGTGATAAGTAATACTCCACTTTGGATTTATTTTTCTCAAGATATGACCATCAAGCTTGAGATGCCCCTGGTTTTAACAAGCCACAAAAGTATTGATGCAATATTTAAAAATGTCTAGATTGGAAATGGACACTACCTCCGGGTCGTGAATGTCGACAACGTTATTATTCATGGATTTCCAATCAGAAACTATGTGCCCAACTCACCAGGAAACGTTATAGTGTGGGAGGGTAATGTGCTAATGATAGGACCATAGGTTCCAGGATCGATTAAAATGCAGATTTGTCTGCATCATTGAGTTTTAATGGTTTTCAAGCATTTTGCGTTAAAAGGGGTAAGGCAACTGTGACCAATAGAAACAAAGGAATAAGGCGGGATAAAGGGTTTAAGTGATTTTATATAAAAAATGTGGGTGTAGTAGTTAGAATAAGCGAGAGAAAAAGAGGGAATGGGGGCCTAAAAACAGTGTTTAGGTCGTGAAGATAGAGATGGAAAATAAAGCGAGAAGGCATCACGAAGTTGATATGAGGTTTTAGTAATAATTCTTGCAATCAACCTACTAACTTATGCGCAAAGAAAAAAACAAATGCGTAAAAATGTAGTGCAAAGGAAGACTAAAAAATGGTAATGAAACTCTACTTTTAATCTCAGAAACAATGAACAGAAATCAATTTTTTGGGTTTGTGGGAAGGTTCGCCCTCCTCGAGCTCTATTGACAGAGATGAGAAGGAGGCCTTGATCCACAAATTTTTGATTTTTCTCCTCTATTATATTACTCACGAGCAAATTAAACCTACAACAACACACTGAAAGTGAAACTAAACAACAATGAAACATAAATGAAATTATAAGAAGTGGAACTAATGAAATGACAGAAAGCAGAGAACAAATACAATAGAGAGCCTGAGGAATGTGGATTAGGCCCTAACCCACAAGCCTAGCTCTCTGAAACTTAAATTAGTAAAATGAAATTAGTCTTCTCATTTCATAAAAGAATAGCCTCATACATTTCTGAAATTTTGATCACTGAGTAAAATAATAAAAATCTCAATAGCTTGCAACAAATTTTCGACCCTTCCTGGCTCTAGCTTTGCTCAATTTATTCTACAGGGAAACTACCAAAAAATCCCTAGAAAATAGTGATTGAGTCCACTTGACTCCATGTAAAATATCGAGTTGCTTGGCTGCCTCTGGAACTCAAATTGCTGGAGAGAATCTTTGGGGTGATTGATTCCACTTGAATCCAAGTAAACAAAGATTGAGTGCACTCCTCTTTGAGTTGCTTGGCTGCCTCTGGAACTCAAATTGTTGGAGAGAATATTTGGGGTGATTGAGTCCACTTGAGTCCAAGTAAAAAAATATTTAGTTTCTTGGCTGCCTCTGGAACTCGAATTGTTGTCTCCTCCAAGTCTTTATGATAAAATCCTTATAAAAATGCTTAATAATTCATGATTTTCTACACTCAACCTCATATTAGGCACTCAGAGTATGTTAGCCTTAATAACCACCTATACTAGCATCATAAAACCAAATAATAATACAAATGCAAGAAAAAGAGATCTAAGAAGGCAAAAAGGTGACCACTAACCCCTCCAAATATCTCTAATATGGAGCTCATCACTAGGCTTAAATAAAAATTTGGTCTCAGTTGCAATGTTGGAGGATAGATGCTATGATGTTGTTTTCAATGAAGGTAAAGCCTTCCTGTGACACAAAACAACAAGACAATCCAAGAAGATAGGGATTTCAGTTAAGAATCTCCATAAACTGGATGTAGATGGCTGCGCAGCAATGATGGGAAAGGCGGAAAAAGTGGTGAGGTGGGATGAGGGTGAGTTATGGGACAAAATATTGGGCCATCTACACCATGGAGCCTTGAAGTTCATGCAACGAATTTCTACCATACTTCCAATGGGAACACTTGATGAGTTGGATACATGCAAGGGGTGTACCATGGGGAAGTATGTACATTAGGGGAATTTTGAGGTCTAAAATGGGCCTCCTAAGGAAATTATAAAATAATAGTAGAAATAATAAAAAAAATATTTGATTACACCATCAAATTTTAGAGGGAAAAAAGAAAAACTATTTTTTCAACTCGCATTTTCAACTTATATCCCAAAGTTTTTGCTCAAATTTCGAGCAGGAGTACTCATTGGATGAAAAATTTAATTCCTCATCCAAGGATTACCTATGCTGTATACTTTTTATGTATCATGATACATGAAAAATTAGAAATACATGAAAAACGTGATTGCAATCACGTTTTTTCATGTATTTCTAATTTTTCATGTAGCAGGGTCCATCAAAAGTATGCAACATGGGTAATCCTTGGATGAGGAATTAAATTTTTCATCCAACGTGTTATCAAAAAATCTAACCCTGATAGGTTGCTCCCAAGTGGACTTCATGTAACTCTTTCAGACAAATCTTTTGGCTGAGGCTTAGCCTCCTCAACCTGAGAGGGCTCTCTCAAAGATTTATGATTTTTTATTAATGAATAGATGGCTAACTCTAAAATAAAAGAATCAAAATGTATAACCGGTTGTATCACATATTAGAAAACATTCATTGCGCTATGGAGTCATGATAATCTTCAACCAAAACATTGTAATCTGTTAAGTATGGAAGTCAAGGCATTTGGAGTCTAGGTTAATGAATAAAACAATAACACAGTGAAAAACACAGTCTATTTGCATGTGAAGGAAGTTAGAGCATTGTAAAATGAATTCTAAGTAACACATACAAATACTACTGCAAATAGATAATTGAGGAAGGCCATAGAAAGATGATACACATAAAATCCTTATGAATCTTAAGTTGTCAAAACAGATCTCTGTATTAAGTTGAAAAAGACACAGTCAACTACAATAACATAGTCAATTGCTAATGAAAATTCCAAACCCTTATGAATTTGACCTCATGCTCTATATAGAGAATTTGCAATCTAATATTCCTTGATCCTCCACTAGAGAATTCGAATTCACTTATTTTGACACATTTTCTAATCTTAAACATGCCATTAATTACAAAGTGACAACTTTACTGCCTTTGAAAAGTCCTAGTTCTAATAGGAGTGAAATTCCTAAATATGATTGCAACAACCTTATATAAAATTTAATACTTCCTTTTACAGCTGCAATCCCATGTATTCAAACTTTGATGATGCTTCCACCTTTGAGGTAATCCTGTTGATGATGCCAAAAACTGTCCTAAAATTCAGGAGACAAATTTCCTGCTTTTTAGCCCTTAACTTCCATTTTCATCTTCGAGCACTTGTCAAAATTGATAGATTAGTTTAATATGTGTTAATCATTTCCTTGAAACCTTTAATCTTCTACCTGTGCAAAGCAAAATCTCTGAAATAGTGTAGAAAGGTGTGAAATATGTTTGCGCTATGAAAGTAGCCTGTTTTCGTAGCGCAATTTGTAGGTGATTGTAAAAAAATTCCTTTAACCATTTTTTCTCCTATTTTACAATTTGAACCTTCACCTGTAATATCCATGCTTCCACCAGTAAAATTTAAATTCAAAACCCATCAACCTTATCTCCAAAATTCATATGTAAAAGTGAAAAAATTCATCTTCAGTAGTTTTGTAGCGTGCTACAAAACTGCTGTGTAGGCTTATTTCAAAACAGTCTTCAGAAATTTTTAAGTTGAGGATATTTACACTTCACAAGGACTGCTATTTTTATCAAAAAACATATTAACTTAACCTCAAAAATATGACTGTCATCAAAATTGGTCTTCACCTTAATGAAAAACCGATTTAAAATTTATCATTTTTCTGCACTATTCCATTACCCTGTTTCACTGTTGCTTTAGCTTTTCTTGAGATCTTGTTAGCTAGATTTCTAAGTCTTCAACCTGTCTCCTTAGTCCCCTGTTTCTGTTCCTTAAATGAGTATTCATAACCCTCACAAATCTTTCTTCTTTTATGGCTGGTACAGTCCAAGTGAAATATTGTGCTTCACTGCTAATTATTTCTGGTTTAGAAACCTTATCACCTTCCCAGAGGGCTTTCATCCTTTTGAAACTTGTTTTTCAATAGCATGCTTTCTAGCTCTCATCTTTAATCTGACAATTTCATGATTGGCTGATTTCAACTTTTCTTCCATCTCTTCATAACTGATTTTTTCTGTTTGTGTGGAGAATACTCTGTTTTTGGCCTTTTCTGGTATAGGTGAAGAAAGATCTATAAATTCTTCATGAACAGTAGATGTTTCCTCTATTTTCTCTAGATCAACATTAAGCTCTTGCAATTTCTTTGACTATCTAGTTACAGGCTTCCTAGCCTTGAAGACAAATGCCACATCCTCATCATTGAACTCCAACTTTTTAGATGACTTCATCTTTTTCTGTTTATCTTCATCAATTCTTATGAAGTCAGCTTGTACCAAAGGGAACTCTTCTATGTCTATGGTTTGCAATATATCATATAAATTTCCCTTTAAACCTGGATTTTCACTTGTTCCTAAAAACGCTGCTTTCCCCTTTGATTTTGCAACTTAAATCCTAGTCAGTCTCTGTTGAACTTGTTTATCAGCTGACTGTTTCTGTGCATTTTCTTCAATTTCACCTAAATTTTGTTTTGCAGATTGAGGAGTTTCTTTAATGACAACTAATGTCTTACCTACCTGTTCTTTCACCTATTTCCTAGGTTTTAACTTCACAAACCTTTTTTTCCTTGTCACTACAGGCTTCCTGGATTCTGCTGGTGGAGTTTTTTTTTCCTTAGGGTTACTACCTGTAGTTTGAGCTTCTACTCCAAATCCACATAAAAATAAAAATGATGACAATTCTCTGTTAATATTTTGGAGTTCATTTAATACCACTAGTTTGATTAGACCATGGGGAAATAGAGAAATTTCACACCCTTCATATTTCATTTGAACATTTTCTACCATCTTAGATATGCTTCTATATAGGAAAAATGGCAACTCTAAAGATATCATGCCTGTAAAGTGTAACAGAAGTTTAAAATGGTATGAATAAAATTTATGATACCTACCATCGCATGTAAAATACCTCTAGATATAGAAGAGTAGATTTGCATAGCTATCTTTGATGCAGCTCGTGGGAATTGCATTGTTTAAATCCATCTCTGTGAATTCTAGCTTTAAAACACCTTGCATGACTCCATGTAAAATATGAAACCCTTAAACCATGTTTCTTGCCCTCTAGGAATCTTAGTTACCAAGGCTATGGTTTCAGGAGTAATTGACAAATTTAATATTCCAATCTTTGTGTTTGAACCACTGAAATGCAAGGCAAATTCCTTTGTTACCTGACTGTGTCCTCTCTGCAACTTTTCACAAAAATTAAAACACCCTGCCTTCCTGAAAGCCTCTAACACTGTTTTGTATTTAGCTAGGGATCCTGTTCTTTCAGGTTCTGACCTTAAGAAACACCATGACCTGCGATTTTTCTTTTCTTCTATCATTCTTGCATTCAGAAATTTTTGTCTGCTTCCTGTAGAATCTGATTATCAGCCTCGCTTGATATAACATTCAGCCTTGCTTGATAATGGATGAGGAAAGCTTTGGTGTAAGATGGCCATAAGCTTAACACTTGAAAAAGATATGTCGAAGTGTTTTGCATGAAAACTGGAATAAGTAACCGGCCTTCAAATTTGAACTTGCCTTTCATAAATGATACCTCTACGATTGCAATGATGAGTTTTAATGGCTACACGTTTTTGAAATGACCCCTAACTGACTCCTAATGATGAAAAATTAACAGATTCTGACTGATTCTATGATTTGATATGACTTCCCTACGAATCCGCGCTTTCATAGCACACTTAGTGCTTTTTCAGGGATATGCACTACGAAAGTAGCAGCATTCTTGTAGCGCAAAACTGGTTTTTTCAACTGGTTGCATTACGAAAGTGCAGTTTCATGGCTTATTGCAAAAAAAAACTTTTTCAAAGGTTAAAATGTGACTTCTAAATGGATGATGGGACCTTTAAACCATGAAATGAGACCTTTAAAATTTATTTGGAAATGAAAGTGACACTTTGAAGACTTCAAACCCTATCACATACCCCTTTAAGAATGAAATGACTCAAGACCCATTTAACACGCCCATTTAACACCATAACTAGAAACAAAGTAAACTTTCAGAGTTTAGAAAAAAAAAAAAAACTTTTATGGTGATAACAGTGGCTCCACTTGGGATAGTGTGCCCATGTGGTACACTAAGAACCCATAGCTCCAGTGCTATCCATTTTTGATAAAAAAAAAAAAAAAAACTTTTGAGTTGACAAGCATCTTCTTCAAACTATAATGGTCTTCACCTCGGGCTCAAGCTCTCTGATTCAACTTTTCATTATTAACAATAAAACTGACAAAGATGAAATATGTACAATGTCATGAACGATTGATAAAACTTTAGCAAGTATAATGCTTTAGGAACCTGCCATTAACAGGCCCTCCAACATATGATCCTCCATCAATTTCCTACAATATATAAGTGTTGTTCCCATGAAAAGCAGCTATCTTAAAAGGACCCTTCCATAAATTCTCAAACTTACCATGTTTGCCCTTTTCCTCAATTTTGGCCTCCCATTTCATCACTTTGTCTTGTATTTGGAAATTGTCTTCTTTTATCTTCTTATCAAATGTAATTTTAATTCTGTTTTGAGCATGTTGATGGTTGTCATAAAATTCATTTCTCTTTTCCTGCAAAGTTATCAACTAATTAATCCTCCTCTAAATGGCGCTTGGTTCCTCTTCAAGTCCTTGAATTAATTTCATAACAGGTACCCCAAGTGATGTCGGAAAAGCAGCTTCAGCGCCATAAACTAATTCATATGGCGAAGTCCTGATTGACCTCTTTGTACATATTATATTAGCCCATAAGGCATACTTCAGCTTCAAATGCCAATCTTTCTTGTTCTCCCGCAATACATTTTTAATGATTCTTACAATGCTCTTATTTGATGATTCAACAAGACCATTTGCTTGCGGATATTATGATGTAGAGTGTCCAAGAGTGATGTGGTATTGATGATAGAAATTGATCATTTTATTAGACTTGAATGCTTGAGAATTATCTGTTATAATCTTCATGGGGCAACCAAATCTAGACAAGATATTATTCTCTAGAAAATAAATAATTACAGAATCATTAGCTTGCCTTGTTGGGATCACCTCTCTCCATTTGGTGAAGTAATCCGTTGCTATGAGAATATAGCGATGTTGTCTTGATGATGATGGATGTATCTCTCCAATAAATTCTAATCCCCACTACTGAAAAGGTGCTTCCACATAGATAGGAACCAAAGGTAAAGGTACAATCTTTCTCCTTCCTTCAAAAATTTGGCATTCATGGCATGCATCAATTCTTTTGTAAATTTCTTTAAACATTGTTGGCCAAAAATATCCCACTCTTAGAATCTTATTTGTTTTATCCTTCCAATAATGTTGACCTCTGCAATCCCTTTTATGGAATTCTTCAATTACTTTATCAGCTTCTTCTTCAAGCAAAAAATTTAGCAAAATTCCACCAGTATCCTTCCAAAACAGATTTCTGTCAAATATAAAATATCTCAAATATTTTAGCTTAACAAACCTTTATTTGGACTTTGTTAGATAAGTGGGAGCTTTGTGATGTTGTAGAACAAAAACCACCTCTTTATACCAATTTTAAGTAAGGTATTTCTCACCAATAGGGACCAATTCTTCCTCATCATTAGAAATTTCTGATATTTCTACATTCAGAATTATATCAAGATAGTCCAAGTTTAATTGTGTCATTAACTTTTCCATGCCTTGTCCCTTAACTAATTTCATTGGTTTAATGTCTATGTCATATTCCAACAATTTAGCGATCCATTTTCCCCTCTTACCATCGGGATCTGCCTGAGTTGAGATGTCTTTTACTATAGTACTTGGAACAAATGCCACAATGTGAGAATGCGAAATGTAAATTCTGAAATCATTGATAGCCTTCACCAAAGCATAGGCCTGCTTTTCTAGAATATTATATTTCAGCTCAGCATTTTCTAATGTTTTACTAAAGAAATAAATAGGTTGTTCAGTACCTTGCTTTCCTTTTTGTTGCAAAAATCCGACAATTGTATTTTCTGAAGCAAATGTAAAAACAAGAAATTCTTTGGAAAAATCTGGACTGATGAGTACCGGTGCTTGTGTGAGTGCCTTCTTGATTTCTTCAAAAGAATGCTTTGCCTCTATTTTCCATTTAATCTCAACTCCTTTCCTTAACATCCTTGTTATATTTTTGACAATCTCAGCAAAGTTAGAAATAAAATGCCTAACAAAATCCACTTTTCCAAGAAATGATTAGATCTCTTTCCTACTTCTAGGCATATCTACCTTTTCAATTGCATTAAATCTGTTAGGATCAATCCTAATTCCATCTTCAGAAATAATATGACCAAGTAATTTTCCTGTTGTCAAAGCAAAGATGCTTTTGGTAGGATTAAGAGAGATACGAAACCTTCTACATTTCAGCAGAATTTTCTCTAGGTGTTTCAAATCATCTTCTTCTTTCTTTGAAAATACTGTTATATCATCAAGATAAACAACCATATTCTTGTCCTTTTCTTTAGAAAAAGCAATGTCCATTGCTCTTTGAAAAGCAGCTCCCACATTCATGAGACCAAAAGGCATCTTGGCGTACATGAATGTGCCCCATGGTGTTGTGAAGGTTTTTTTTTCCTGATCATCCAGATGTACAAGAATCTGATTGTAACCTGAAAAACCATCAAGCATAGACATTCTTTGAGAACCAACAATATTTTGTAGAATTGAATCCATCTTGGGAAGGGGAAAGTTTTCCTTTAGTGAAGCTTTGTTCAAATTTTTGAAATTAATACAAATTTTGATTTCTCCACTCTTCTTTCTAACCAGTACCAAATTTGCAAGCCAATTTGAGAATCTAATTGGGACAATTATTTTAGCATCAAAGAGATTCTTAATCTCTTTATCAATCAATGGCATGAGAAGAGGATTAATTCTCTCCAATATCTGCTTGAAAGGTCTTTCATTTTCTTTGATAGGAATAGTATGCCGAATAATGGAAGGATCATACTTTTTTAAATCAGCATAAATCCAAGAAAAAACATCAATAAACCTCTTAATGATCTCAATATATTTAAATTTCATATCAGCAGAAAGAAACTTTTAAATTTTGATCATTTTGGGCAAAGCTAATGTACCAAGATTACAACTCTCTACTTCATCTTCATCAGCTTGTATCTTTGGCGATTTGAAAACATCATTCTGATCAAAAAGCTTCTCAAGGGGAATAATACCTTTTGGTATATAATTATTCTTTCGTTGCAAAACTTCAGAATTTCCTTATGATTCAACAAGCATATTTTGTTGGTCTACTTGTGTACTTTCAAATTCTTCTTTTGGCTCAATAAAATTCTTTACTTGTTGATCATCTTCAAAAACTTACCAATTGGTTATATTATCTGGTATAGCTGGTCTATGAAGAACTTCAATCTCATATTTTTCAGTAGAATGAATAGGAATGATGAAAAGACTTGCAGAGACAACAAGAGAATCAACAATGGAATTTTGGTCTCTAGTTTTGATAGTGAAAGAATAGGCTTGAAAATTTTCCAACATGTCTAAAACTAGATTTCTGTATGTTCTCATTCTTACATCCTTCGTTTGATAAACACCTTCAATTTGTTTAATAACTAATTCTAAATCTCCAAAAATAGAAATATTTTGAGCCTTCATTTTTTTCAAAACATCTAGACCCAAAATCAAAGATTCATATTCAGCCATGTTGTTTGTGCAATCAAGTTCAGTTTGTAGGAGTAAAACTTACTCTCATCATTTGGACTTGTAATTCAAATCCCTGCTCTAGCCCCTTATTTTCCAGTTGATCCATCAAAGTACAATGACCACCATCTTTCCATCTCTTTGTCATTTACTTGCTGATTTTCGCACTGCTGAATTTCAGAGTGCTAATTTTCTACTCTCATTTATTGTTCGACACTATCAGTTGACTCATTGAAAAGAATAGCAAATCCAAGGTCAGTATCAAAGGCATAAATAGGAAATTTTTGAGGTTTTTCTTCACTGCTTACCATGTAAGCCATTCTAATCTCACGATACAATCTCCTTTGCTCACCAAAAACAGGAATAGTAGCATAGGTAAGGTCCATCTGCATTGTGCCTTTGATTTTTTCTGCCCATGATCTTGACAATAACATACCAAAATTTGGCGAATTTTCAGCCACTACAATGTCCATAACAACCGTCTTTGCTGGGATTTGTGTTAGACCAACAACAACATCATTAATTAGACCAATGCATTGAACTCTTTTTGAATCGAAAGAAAACAAATCCTTATATGGTCTTGTTAATTGCAACCCCATCCTTTCCATGATTACTTTGGGCATAATATTGTGAGAAGCCCCTAAATCCAACATAGCATTATGTAAATTAATATCATGAATACTGATGCTTACATAAAAAGGAGGAAACTCTTCATTTTGTTCATCTTCTAGCCTTGGACCCAAATATATAGTAGGATTATCTTCTTGAACATTCAAAATATCAGAAGCTCCTGGTTGTGAATTAAACATCTTAACAATCTTGCTTCTATATTCATTTACCTTGAGAATCTCGCTAAATGGGATTGATATTTTAATCTTTGAAATTTCATTCTCAAGGTTGAAAAAAGAAACGGATTTTTCAGCTTCTTTGATAGGAGGAGGAAGTTGAGTGTCTTTCTTACCAAGTGAAGTGTCTTTTACCTTCAGAAATCTTTGGAGTATCATTTTTGGCTTCAACAACCTTGGAGCATCTTTCTTAGGCTGTGATTTTTTTGCAATAATAGGAACATTTCTGTTTCTGAGATTATATTGCTTTTTCATTTCAAAAATAGCATGTTGATACCCCTTAAAATAATCTGATGGTTCTTCTCCTTGATTAGCCAAATCTGACTCATCATGCTCTTCTTTAGTCGAGAAAATTCCTGAAATCTCTTCGTCAAGGCAATGTATAGATTCTTCAGGAATTTCAGACTCATCTTCTTCATCTACCAAATTATGCTAAAAAGGAGGTCTTACTGGAGGATAAAGCTGTTGATTTCTATTTTTTCTTGGCCTTTTTTTATTTTGAGGTCTCCTGAATTGAGGGTTTATAAATTGAGGTTCATGTTGCACACGAGGGGCAGAATTATTTCCAAGAGCTAACCTATCCATCAACTTCTCCATAGTTTTCATCATTGAGTCAAATTTATCATCGGAAGTTGAGGAGGAAGGTTTCTCTTCTTATTTCAATTTAGTTTTTCCCATTCTTGACTTTTTAGCAGCTATCATGTTTACTTCTACCTTTACTGCATCACTTTGCATTTCAGCAAGTGTAGGCGATTCTCTTTCTCTCAAAAAGATAGAAAAGTCATAATCAAATGCTTCAGCATATCTCATTTGTGCTAAGGCTTCTGGAGGTTTCAAATGAACTGGAATTGAATCAAAAACATTATTAAATATTTTTGAAATGTTTTGGACAGATTCATCAATTGCTCTTCTAAGACTGTTATATTCAGTAAGTGCTTGAATTGGATTGGTTATGTTTCCCCATTTTCTCAAAAAATTGTCTTCAAACTCATCCCAAGTTCGAATACTTCCCAGTGTGAGAGCTTTAAACCATTTTCTAACTTCAACGGTGAAACTTTGTGCAAACAGTCTTAACTTCACATCTTCATCATCAACCTCTTCTCTGTCTATAAAATCATTAAATTGACCTACATGTTGCTCTACTATGAGTTCTTCATCACTTCCCCAAGTCTGAATCCTAGCAGCATATTTACTAGGGAGATCATGTAAAACAACAGGAATGACAAGTGGTGCATACCTAGCAGGGCTAGCCATGTTTAAAGGATGAAAAATAGTGTTGGGAATGGCAGAAACAGAAGATGAAGAACTGATATAAGAAGGACTATTTGGTTTTTGTAAGCCACTAATAATTGAGCTCCAATTTGGAAGGGGTAAACCATATTTGGATTTCAGCAAGACTTCGAAAGGATCTAGTTCTTTCAATTTATCTAGAGACTCTTTTTCTAACAACAACTCAGAGGTAACAGCTTCCCAAAATTCTTCTTTGTATTCTTGTGTTACTAAGGCTGAAGTATCAATTCCTCTTTTATGCAAGTCTAAGATAATATCAATGAGTTCCTTTTCACTTTATGATCTAAACAACACTTCATGAATTTTATCATCAACTCTTTTGTCTTAGGGACTTCTTAATATTTCAAAGGACAAAGATTTCGAATGAGATGGAGTACCTGATATTTCTGAAATTCTTTGACTGCCTCTTGAAATAGTGTTTGGATTGTCCACTATGGTAGGTGGATTGGGATCATGATTTCTCCATGTGTATCTATTTATCGAAGCCACCTTTTAAAATTTTGAAAATGTATGGAGTCACCAAGGTAGATGCAGCCTCGAAAAGCTTTTTGAGCTCCTGCTACCTTCAAAATTTTAAGCACGATTTTGGGAATGAGTGGTGTTTAGGCTCTTGGAAGACGCACAAATGCTATCACAAAATCACGATTACTGATAGGCTGCTCACCAAGTAGACTTCATGTAACTCTTTCAGACCAAGATTTTGGCTGAGGCTTAGCCTCCTCAACCTGAGAGGGCTATCTCAAAGGTTTATGATTTTTGATTAATGAATAGATGGATAACTCTAAAATAAAAGGATAAAAATGTATAATTGGTTGTATCACAGATTAACAAACATTCATTGGGCTATGGAGTCAAGATAATCTTCAACTAAAACATTGTAATCTATTAAGCATGGAAGTCAAAGCATTTGGAGTCTAGGTTAATGAATACAATAGTAACATAGTGAAAAACACAACCTATTTGCATGTGAAGGAAGTTAAAGAATTGTCAAAAATAATTCTAAGTAACACATACAAATACTACTTCAAATAGATAATTGAGGAAAGCCATAGAAAGATGATACACATAAACTCCTTATGAATCTTGAGTTGTCAAAACAGATCTCTATATTAAGTTGAAAAAGACACAGTCAAATACAATAACACAGTCACTTGCTAATGAAAATTCCCAACCTCTATGAATTCGAATTCATGCTCTATATAGAGAATTTACAATCTAGGATTCCTTGATCCTCCACTAGAGAATTTAAATTCTCTTATTTTTACACCTTTTCTAATCTTAAACATGCTATTAATTACAAAGTGACAACTTTACTGCCTTTGAAAAGTCCTAGTTCTAATAGGAGTGAAACTCCTAAATATGCTTGCAACATCCTTATCCAAACTTAAATACTTACTTTAACAATAGCAATCCCATGTATTTGAACTTTGATGATGCTTCCACCTTCGAGGTAATCCTATTGACGATGCCAAAAACTATCTTAAAAATCAGGAGATAGGTTTCCTACTTTTTAGCCCTTAACTTCCATTTTCATCTTCGAACACTTGTTAACATTGATAGCTTAGTTTCATATGTGTCACATGTGTTAATCATTTCCTTGAAACCTTTAATCTTCTACCTGTTCAAAAAAAAATCTTTGAGATAGTGTAGAAGGGTATGAATATGTCTCTGCTACGAAAGTAGCTTGTTTTCGTAGAGCAGTTTGTAGGTAATTGAAAAAACTTAAATTTAACCCATTTTTTCTCCTGTTTTACAATTGGAGCCTTTACCTGAAGTCTTCATGCTTCCACCAGCAACATTTAAACTCAAGACCCATCAACCCTATCTCCAAAATTCATATGTAAAGGTGCAAAAAGTCATCTTCAGCAGTTTCGTAGCGCGCTACAAAACTGTTGTGTAAGCTTATTTCAAAACAGACTTTCAGAAAATTTTTAATTTGAGGATATTTATACTTCACAAGGACTGATATTTTTATAAAAAAACATGACAACTTAACCTCAAAAATATAATTTTCATCAAAATTGGTCTTCACCTTAATGAAAAACTGATTTAAAATTTATCATTTTTCTGCATTTCTCCATTACCCTGTTTCACTATTGCTTTAGCTTTTATTGAGACCTTTTTAGCTGAATTTCTAATTCTTCAACATGTCTCCTTAGTCTCCTGTTGTTGGTCCTCAAATGAGTATTCATAACCCTTACAAATTTTGCTTCTTTTATGGCTGGTACAGTCCAAGTGAAATATTGTGCTTCACTGCTAATTATTTCTGGTTTAGGAACCTTATCACTTTCCCAGAGGGCTTTCATCCTCTTGAAAAAAGAAATTTCAATAGCATGCTTTCCAGTTCTCTTCTTTAATTGGAAAATTTCATAATTGGCTGATTTCGATTTTTCCTCCATCTCTTCATAGCTGATTTTCTTTGTTTGTGTGGAGAATACTCTGTTTTTGGCCTTTTCTGGTATAGGTGAAGAAAGATCTATAAATTCTTCATGAACAGTAGATGTTTCCTCTGTTTCTTCTAACTCAGCATTAAGCTCTTGCAATTTCCTTGACTGTCTGGTTAGAGGCTTCCTAGCCTTGAAAACATATGTTGCATCCTCATCATTGAACTCCATTTTTTTGGATGACTTCATCTTTTTCTGTTTATCTTCATCAATTCTTATGAAGTCAGCTTGTACCAAAGGGGACTCTTTTATGTCTATGGCTTGCAATATAACATCTAAATTTCCCTTTAGACCTAGACTATCACTTGTTCCTGAAAACATTTCTTTCCCCTTTGCTTTTGCAACTTGACTCCTAGTCAATCTCTGTTGAACTTGTTTATCAACAAATTGCTTCTGTGCAATTTCTTCAATTTCATCTAACCTTTGTTTTGTAGATTGAGGAGTTTCTTTAATGGAAACTGATGTCTTTCCTATCGGTTCTTTCCCCTGTTTTCTAGGTTTTAATTTCACAAACCTTTTTGTCCTTGTCACTATAGGCTTACTGGATTCTGCTGGTGGAGTTTCTTTTGCCTTAGGGTTACTGCCTGTAGTTTGAGCTTCTACTCCAAATCCACATAAAAATAAAAATGATGACCATTCTCTGTTAATCTTTTGGAGTTCATTTAAGACCATCAGTTTGATTAGTCCATGGTGAAATAAAGAAGTTTCACATCCCTCATATTTCATTTGAACTTTGTCTGTCATCTTAGCTATGCTTATATATAGGAAAAATGGCAAGTCTAAAGATATTCATGTCTCGTAAAGTGTAACAAAATTTTAAAATGGTATGAATAAACTTTATGATACCCTGCCCTCGCTTGTAAAATACCTCTAGATATAGAAGAGTATATTTTCATATCTATCTTTGATGCAACTCCGGGAATTACATTGTTTAAATCCATTTCTATGAATTCTAGCTTTAGAAACACCTTGCATGCCTCCATGTCAAATTTGAAACCCTTAAACCATGTTTCTTGCCCTCTAGGAATCTTAGTTACCAAGGCTATGGTCTTAGGAGTAACTGAAAAATTTAATATTCCAATGTTTGTGTTTGAACCACTCGAAATGCAAGGCAAATTCCTTTGGTACCGAGATCGTGTCCTCCCGCAAATTTTCAAAAAAAATTCAAAAACCCTCCCTTCCCCGAAAGCCTCTAACACCGTTTTTGTCTTTAGCTAGGGCTCCTCTGATTTTAGGTTCGACCTTAAGCAATGCCCCGACTCGTGATTTTTCTTTTTCTTCTGTCATTCTTGCATTCAGAAATTTCCGTCCGCTTCTGTAGAAACCGATTATCGTGCTCGCTTGAATTCAAAACAATCGACCTCGCTTGATAATGGATGAGGAAAGCTTTGGTGTAAGATTACCATAACCTTAACACTTGAAAAAATATATTGTTAAGTGTTTTGCATGAAAAACTGGAATAAATAACCAGACCTTTTTCAAATTTTAACTTGCCTTTCATAAATGAGACCCCTACGATTGCAATGATGAGTTTGAATGGCTACACGTTTTGGAAATGACCCCTAACCGACTCCTAATGATGAAAACCTAATGGATTATGACTGATTTTATGGTTTGATATGACTTCCCTACGAATCCGCATTTTCGTAGCATGCTTAGTGCATTTTTTGGGGGATACGCGCTACGAAAATAGAAACGCTTTTCATAGCACAAAAGCTGGGTCTTTTTCAACCGGTCGCGCTACGAAAGTGCGGTTTTCGTGGCTTATTGCAATTTTTTTTTCAAAGGTTAAAAACATGACTTCTAAATGGATGATGGGACCTTTGAACCATGAAATGAGACTTTTAAACTTTATTTGGAAATGAAAATGACACTTTGAAGACTTCAAACCCTATCACTTACCCCTTTAAGAATGAAATGACTCAAGACCCATTTAACACCATAACTAGAAAGAAGGTAAACTTTCGTAGTTTAGAATTTTTTTTTATGGTGATAATAGATAGACTAACTCTTCCTAGCTCTAGCTATACTCTATTTATTCTACAAGGAAGCTACCAACATCTCCCTAGAAAATGGTGATTGATTCCAGTGGACTCCAAGTAAGCCAAGATTGAGTGCTCTCCTCTTTGGGTTGCTCGTGCCGCTCCGAATTCGATTTGTTGGAGAGAATATTTGGGATTATTTCGACTGCCTTTGAGGGTGGAAAAATCCTCCTACAATTTCTCCTTGTTGTCTCCTCTAAGTCTTTGTGATAAAATCTTTATAAAAAATGCTTAATAAATCATGATTTTCCGAACTCAACCTTATATTAGGCACTTAGAGTATGTTAGCTTTAATCACCAATTATTCTAGCATCATAAACCCAAATAATAATAAAAATGGAAGAAAAAAGAGATCTAAGAAGGAAAAAAAGGTGACAATTAACCCCTCCAAATATGTCTAATGATGGATCTCATGAATAGTCTACTCCCTTTAACTCCAATCTCAACTGGGTATTCCTTAGAACTCGACATGTAGCAACTATTTATAGAGAATTATCAGTTATCTAATTTATCAATCCATGTGAATTAAATCATATTTAGTTCATTGGACCTCTCACTAGCTCATCCATAAATTAGAACACACGTAAATTTTATCTATATAAATACACTAGTTAAATTGATTTAAACTCAAATAATTTAGTGTAATGTTCCTAATTAGCCCAAGCTAATAGGAATATTTCATTTTGTTTCCTTTTTATTATTTGATGAATAAAATGTAAAGGAGGACATGAAAAACTCCTTAAATCAAAGAATAAATACATGCCCAATGTGAAAAGGGATAAATCTAGGCCTTTGTAATAAAATCAACTTGCAAGTGTGAAAGGGGGTTAAGTCGTGAGATCTGGGTCAACCTTGACCAAATCTACAATGTTGTCTAGATTTAGTGTATCTCATAAAGGGACAAGGGTGCGGTTCTAGAAGGAGGACCTCATGTGAAAGGGGTTAAATGATTCAAGGCGGTTTAGGGTTTTTTCACATCCTCATCTTATAAAAGGAAGGAGAAGGCTCAAGAGAGGGGTTGTTGAAGATATTCGAAATTAGTCTCCCTAGAATAATTTTATTTCTATGGGTCGTTTAAGCAAGAGAATAGTGAGGGTTTCCTGTTTAGGAATCCTCCCTCCTTCCTTGAAGGTTTCTTGGAGGAGATTGTGCTACATTGATCCACTATATGGAATTTTGGCCAAGCATCATCTTACATATACAGTGCAGTCCTATTTGGGGTGAGCTGTCTATGTACGCTACAGCAAGTGGAGTTCTAGATCTGTAGAGATCTAGTTTGTTTGGGTGTCTCTTCTCATGGAGTGTGTCTTTTAACCTTCTGGAAGAGTGCCTCTTCAGTTTGAGCTTCAGATTCTTATCTTGGCATGAGGCGAAAGTGTGCCCCACTTCTTCAACACAGTCACTTGAGTAAACTGCGTCCTCTTTGTAGGCAAAGTTGCAGTGTACATTTGATAGCAGTTTGGAGGAGAGATCTCCAGTGGAAGGACTCCTTTTCTTCACTATGGTGATCTGTGGATTGGCCAACCAATCCATGTTCTATTTCAGATTTGATCTATTATGTATCATGTTCTTCATAAATTTCTAAATATTTGCAGATCTATGGTGTAGATTTCAGATCTATTCATTGTTATCCATCTTCTACTGAGATCCCCAAGGGGAATGTACCAAAAATCTCTTTTTGCATATAAATCCCATTCTGATCTATGATTTTATATTCAGATATATTTTAGATTTAAAATATAATGAAACACTACTTTTTCCTCCTGTAAATTATGCGGTTCAGCTTTTCTGTCTCATTCCATGGTTGCAACACTTCATTTTGAGGCCTTTCTTCATGTATAAATCTATATTTTCTAATATAAAGACATTGAATCATATTATAAACTTTCCATACTCATATTCCATCATTATTTCAGTTAAACCATTCATAAAATCACGCTGTAGAAGCTTCAACACTTTTTGCATAATTTAAGCCATGGGAAATCAGGGTTTTCTAGCCTAGTTAGGAAAGGAGGAATTGTTTAATATAGCGAAATGCCTTTTTTTTTATGAAATTAAACTTGGGATTCCCTAATAACCCTATCTATCATATACAACCACTTTCCCATCTTAGTTGTACGCAAATAGCTGAATACATTCATTTTAGGGCCTAAATCATCACTTTTCCCCACCTTTTGCCTTATAAAACGCTGTATAATGTTGGTGCTGTATATTTTATTGAAGGATAATTGATTTTAAATCTATTATAAGGCATATTTATGTATCTCCACATTGGTAATAACTCATATTATTCCCAATAGTGTACCTATTCCAATTTTGGAACATTACAGTGGTATCAGAGCAAGATCTTTGGCTCAGCCTGTGGCTTCAAGCCAAAGTGTTGTAGAGAAAGGAGAAAGGTCAGAATTCTAAATAATATGAGTTTTACCTCATCATATTATATATCCATGAAGAGCCTCTTCAAAGAGGGTAGACAGACAAAGGATAAAGAAGAAGAAAATGAAACTCCTAGAGGGCTTCAAGGAGAAGAGAGTTGCAGTGAGACCTACAGAAAGTTTCAAGAAGGAGAGGAAGACCCATGCACTTCCTACCCTCACAAAGAATATGAATTTTACATCAAAAACAAGAGCATGGCTCTACCACTTGGAAGAATGATAGAAGAGGAGATCTCCTTGCTCCTTTTCCAGACCATGAAGGGTATTGAAGAAGATCTCAAGGAGTTTGAAAGGATGGAGACTTGTACGAGCACTGGCACAACCTTGGAGGAGCAGCCTTCATGTTAAGTAATGAAGGAAGACTACACAGTTGCAGAAGAAGCTCTTGCTTCTACATGCCACCAAGGTATAATTAAAAATCCATCTATTGTCATTTCAGCACATTGTATGAAGAGATCTGCATTTTTGTATACTGTTGATTTAGAGAAAAAATGTTGCACAGTGTTGTGCAAGATTAGTAAGGAAGAAAGGAGGCACCATTCCTCATGGGGGCATTTAAATTGTAGCATCATTCATGAAGAAATGGAGGAAGAAATGATGAATGGTAGACATCTTGAAGTGAGAAACCTTTTCTCCTTTCTAGATGCCTCTTTCTCAATGAGCAGTCCCCAGCTCAAAGAGAAACTTCTACCTGCAGAAGATCCAGAACCTCAATGGTTTTGGAAGGAAAAATATTAGAGGTATTTTCTTGAAGATATCAAAGGGATTGCATTTCAAAAGCCCTTGAAATGCAAAAGGTGTAAAACCATGAGGACACAAAGAGGAGATGGGGAAGAGGGCCAGCCTCTTTCCTATCCATTGCAGAAGGTTGAAACACCTAGGAAGGTGATTGGATTGCACAGTGGAAGCATGGAGGATCTTCTCCACTCATGTATTCAGTCATCTCTCAATAAGGAGGTCTCATTATATGAATATTATGGAACCATCCATGGGCAGCTTGTGTCATCACTATCAAAGGAAGAGACCCTGAATATTGCAGAAGGAAAAGAGGAGGGAAAACTTCACATGGTAAGAAACATTTTCACTCTTTATTTAAGCATAATGATGCAAAAAGAAGGCAGAATGATCTATGCCTTGACGTCTCCTTACTTGAAGGAATTCCATCAAGGAGTTCCCATGATAAGCAGAAGAGCAAAGTGTTCCCTCAACCTTGTGCATCAATGTCATCTCTTTCTAAGAGGGAAGCCAACACAACATTGGAGACTTTGGGTAAGAAGCATGCTTATGTAAATCACATCTTATTTCATGATTGCATGTATTCTCTTACTTTACATTTGTAGGCCATAACTCCCAAAGGGAGTGTTTTACCTTACAAGCTTCATGGCCAACTATGGGCCAAGATTATTTTCAAATATGGCCACTCCCTTGATGGGCTAAGGGAGGTGTTACAACATGATGGGTACTTCCCTGAGGCACCAAATATATATTTCGCTTTCATCCATGGTGAAATGATAAGGGCAGCAAGTAAGTGGCATGAAAACCACTTACCATATCTAGATCTGAAGCAGGGAGGAGATCACCTGTGCTGGTTCCTATTGGGTGAGTTTGGGTACCACCCAAGGTTTTTGAATTTCTTATCTCATGCCTTGTATTTCAAGAAAAGAATCCATAAGAAGAAGGCATGTTTGTTTTGGTTGATGAGGAGAGAGTATGGACACCCCATGATGAATTCCATGTCCATACATCTACTTGTATCCATGATGTATGTACATGTATTTCTATTTAGAATGAATATCATAATCATGTATGTTCTTTGGGTGGGGAGAAGATGTAACCTTCTCATGGGATGGCATAAGGGAGCGTGTTTATATCATGATGTTAATGATGCTCCAATATTTATTGTAAACATGAGAGGAGGAAAGGTACAATGGGCGAATGTATCCATTGGGAATGCAATCTCCCAAATTCATTTGTATTTCAAGAAGAGGATAGAACCTTATATGGCTGCTGCATTATATATTGTGTTTTCTTATGCAAAAGGTCATGTATCGGGCTTATGTCATGGGAAGGGATCTCTCACAAGGGATAACTTGGAGAAATACATGTGTTGCTTGAATCATGTTCAACCAACACCTATTATCCTCCATTATTTCCAAGCTTTGAAGAAGCTTATGGCAGAAAAAAGGTGGTGGGATGGCCACTTATTGTATCATGATTTGAGGCAGCTAGAGGATGGACAAAGCTAGTCTCAAAGGAGGGACTTGGGTCACCATCCAATGACACTTAGTCCATATTTCTATTGGAGCACCTATGGTAAAAATGATTTGTTCACTATATGCATAGGAGGTTGGGCAAGAAGGCTCACTAGAATCCATGAAGAGAATCATGAAGGTCCAAGCTCCTCTTGGCTTCATGAGAACTACATTTTTGCAGCCCAGGATCAACAAATCCACATCCATCAACAATGGGAAGAGGGACAGTGTGATTTGAGTATATTTATCTCTCATTTCTAGCCTTATAGCCCCTATTCAATGCACATGATGGGGATTAATGATTGTTTCTATGAGCTATCAAGAATGGCTCCTTTTATTTGGATGATAGCATGGAGAGTAAAGGCTCTTAAAGGGGTTGAAGTACCCTATATTTACAATCTCTCATGCCTTAAGAATACCAATGGACAACTTGTAATTCTTCCTTTGTATCTCCCAATTCTTCATGATGACAACTATATGGTTCATTCCGGGGAGGAGACAATTCCATTGGAGGTTTTGCAGCACTCACCTTGTAGTTGTTTGAGGACAAGCAACAATTTTGGAGGGGAGGAATGTAATATTCCTAATTAGCCCAAGCTAATAGGAATATTTCATTTTGTTTCCAATTTATTATTTGATGAATAAAATGTAAAGGAGGACATGAAAAACTCCTTAAATCAAAGAATACATACATGCCCAGTGTGAAAAGGGATAAATCTGAGCCTTCGTAATAAAATCCACTTGCAAGTGTGAAAGGGGTTAAGCTATGAGACTGGGTCAACTTTGACCCAATCTACAGCGTTGTCTAGATTCAATGTATCTCATAAAGGAACAACGCAGTTCTAGAAGGAGGACCTCATGTGAAAGGGGTTAAGTGATTCAAGGTGGTTTAGGGTTTTTCACATCCTCATCTTATAAAAGGAAGGAGAAGTCTCAAGAGAAGGGTTGTTGAAGATATTCAGAAATTAGTCTCCTTATACTAATTCTATTTCTCCAGGTTTTTTAGCAAGAGAATAGTGAGGGTTTCCTGTTTAGGAATCCTCCCTCCTTCCTTGAGGATTTCTTGGAGGAGATTGTGCTGCACTGATCCACTATCTGGAATTTTGGCCAAGACTCATCTTACATCTACAACATAGTCCTATTTGGGGTGATTTTTCTATGTAGGCTATAGCAAGTGGAGTTCTAGATCTGCAGAGATCTAGTTTGTTTTGGGTGTCTCTTCTCATGGAGTGTGTCTTTTAACCTCCTGGAAGAGTGCCTCTTCAGTTTGAGCTTTAGATTCTTATCTTGGCATCAGGCCAAAGTGCGCTCCACTTCTTCAGCGCAGTCACTTGAGGAAACTACATCCTCTTTGCAGGAAAAGTTGCAGTGTACATTTGATAGTAGTTTGGAGGAGAGATCTCCGGTGGAAGGACTCCTTTCCTTCACTGTGGTGATCCATGGATTGGCCAACCAATCCATGTTCTATTTAAGATATGATCTGCTATGTATCATATTCTTCAGAAATTTCTGAAGATTACTGCAGATCTATGGTGTAGATCTCAGATCTATTCATTGTTATTCATCTTCTGCTGAGATCCCCAAGGGGAATGTTCTAAAAATCTCTTTTTTCATATATATCTCATTCTGATCTATGATTTTATATCCATATCTATTGTAGATCTAAAATATAATGAAACACTACTTCAGCCCCTTGTAAATTACGCTGTTCAGCTTTTCTGTCTCATTCCATGGTTGCAGCACTTCATTTTGTGACCTTTCTTCATGTATAAATCTGTATTTTCTAATACAAATCCATTGAATCATATTATAAAATTTCCATACTGATATTCCATAATTATTTCAGTTAAACCCTTCAAAAAATCATGATGTAGAAGCTTCAGCACTTTTTGCATAATTTATGCCATGGGAAATCAGGGTTTTCTAGCCTAGTTAGGAAAGGAGGAATTGTTTAATATAGAAAAACACCTTATGTTTTGCTGAAATTTGACATGGGAGTCCCTCATAACCATAGCTATCACATCCAACCACTTTCCCATCTTATTTTTACGCAAATCGCTTAATAAATTCGTTTTAGGGCCTAAATCATCACTTTTCCCCACCTTTTTCCTTATAAAACGTTGTATAAAGTTGCTGCAGCATATTTTATTGAAGGTTAAGTGATTTTGTATTTTTATATGACATATTTATGTAGCTCCACATTGGTAATAACTCAGATTATTCCCAATAGTGTAGTTGTTCCTAATTTGGAATATTCTGAAAACCAGAGACAAAAATGTTGTAAAATATCACTATGATGGTGGATCAATAGTGGAATTAAAGTATAGATCAGTGGTCTTTACGAGCAACAAGGTGGTAAATGAATGGGAAAACCCTTCTATTTACTAACAAAATATTGATTAGTCTAGATATTGGTGCATAATTAAAATATTATTATTAAATCAAGATCCAACTTTTATGGAATATTTTATTATATTTGTTGGAGGGAAAAGGAATTTGACTTGGGTCAAATCCCTTTATTTTTAAATAATAAATAAATAAATGATTTATTTATCATTTTAAGGATGTGGTTGAGTAATAATCAAATAAGGGTGATTTAGTCATATTCAACAAATAATATTATTTAAATAAGGTTTAAATAATTATTCTTAGGAAATAATAAGACAAATAATGATTTATATAATTAATTTCCCCGTTTTGGGTTAAATATAACCATAAATATTAATTAAATTGTTGTTTAACTAATTATTCCTTGAGGAGAATCAAACAAATGTAGATTTATTAAGGTGGTTTACTAAGTTATTTTTCATATTGAATGCAATTTTACTTAGGGTAAAATTGGTCTTGCATGGTGTGCTTGGGTCCATCTAATAACAATGGGTTAGATGACCAAAAAATGGTGTAACAACCTCAACCGGATGCTTCACCTCAATAGAGTTCACCATCTCAACATCACCAACCTCATGTTGACCCTTTACCTTCTTTGCGCAACATGTCTTCCTCCCTTTCTTCTTCTTCACTTGGTAAAAGCCTTGATGCTAGTAACTAGGTGGCTAAGAAGAAGAAGAAAATGAAGAAGAAAAGGAAGAAGAAGAAGAAGCAAGATAAGAAAGAAGTCAGCCAACTAACCATGGTTGAAAGTGTTGGTAATGTTGAGGAAACCTCCAACATGCATCACAAACCTAGATACCGTTGCAAGCTTTGTAAGGGTGACCACTTCCTTATCAATTTTCCTGGTATTCCTAAGGTCTTGGAAGTATGGTAAGAAAGATCTCATCAACTTATTGTGATCCATCAACTAGTGATAGTCAGGTTCCTGGGAAAAAGAATAAAGTTAGGTTTCCTTGTAGGTAATGCAAAGAGATTCATCAAACTCAAATTTTCCCTCACATGGATGAAGCCTCAAAATTGTTGGAAAACCTTACTATTCCATGAAAAAAACTTCCGACTAGTTACCATAAAATTTCTCCCGACCTACCGTCAACTGAAGAAGTGATTGATCTAATTCCAAATATAGTCAATCCCACTCTTCCATTGAAGAGTGAAACTGATATCATTTAGGTTGATGATCCATTATTTGATTAAGTGGTCAACTCGATTTCACATTTGGTCAATCCCACTCTCCCTATAGAGAGTGAAATTCATACTTCTCAGGTTCTTCTTGTTACATCAGATTCTTCTACGCATGGGGGAATTTCACTTGTTCTTACAGAACCCCATCCAAGTACTGAGGTATTTTCCTTTAATTGGAATAGACTGACAGAACCTCATATTCCTTCCTTCATCCCTTTCCAAATCATTGTGAAGGCTTGTGGTAAGAATATGCGTCACGCAAATGTAGATGAAGGTGCTTCTGTTAGTATTTTATCCTCAAATTCTTGGTAAGCTTTGGGTTCCCCTCAGCTTGTGTCTGTTACATAGAATCTGTTAGCTTTTAACAAAACCATTAGTGACCCTTTAGGGATCCTCCCAAATGTTCCTATTACGTTTGAAGGTAAAACTATTTATATTGATCTTATGGTAGTTTGAGGCCCCTTGGATTTCAATTTTCTCCTTGGGTGAGACTTTTTCTATGCAATGAAAGTTATTGTATCGACACTCTTTTGCGTGATTTCTTTCCCTCACAATGGAAACATTATCAATTTTGACCAGCTTCCATTCTCTAGTCTTGATTCAACTACCAATAATATGACACCCTAGAATTTTCCTTACACGGAAGTGCTATCTACCCCACCACAGGTCAATTATGTGGCAACTAGTCCCATGTTTTCAGTTACTGATGTAAGTGATCCTCTCATTGTTTGCTCGACTTCTTTTGACTTAGATCTGGAAATTGACATGGTGAACCCTGTGGGGGTATTTGAATAATATGTTCTTATTCCTATTGAGTCCCTTGACATGTGTTCTTTCCAGTGAATTGTTCTTCCATCTCATGAAGACCTCTTGGAAGCCCTGATCGAGGAGTGTCCCTTGGCATGTGTTTCTTCCAGTTGGAAGCCATGATCAAGGCTACATGAGGAGAGTTCCTTCTACTATGCATTGGGGCCTCAAAAATCTATGGAAATAACAAGGGGGATAACCACCCGTTCCGGACCTTAAAGCAACTCCTTTTCCATTTGGGATAGTGGCTCTGACTAGGGATAATGGGACTAGTTTCCCAGTTTCATGTTTTGTATGATTGTTTGGTTTCTTTCAAATTATTTGCAAGGAGAATAACTAAAAAAAAAATAAGACAAATTTATTCTAAGATGCAAAACTTTGAATTAAATTTGATCAAATCTAACCCGGGATAATCTTGATTTTATGTGATCTAAAATTATGTCTATTCAATCTGTGATGATTTAGATAAATTACAGACTTAAGAGAATTAATATTTTTGTAAGATAATTCTTTTGACAAAATAATTAATCAGAAGAAGATGTGAAAAATATCTCATATATTCTGATGATCATATATAAAAAAAATCAATTTCTATTATGATATCGTACAATAGTGCAACTGATACTTCAAACATAAATAATTGATTTCATACATGGTTCATAAAAAGATAGATTTATCACTAATGTTAAAAAATAGTTTAGCATACACGATAATAATACCATATGTGTGTTGCCCTGCTCATCTGACCAGTGATAATAGGCCACAATCAATATTCTATCAATAAGTCATTCAGAGAATACAATAGTGCATCAACATTGATCAACCAAGATGATATATAATTGAAAAGACCATGTTCCATTATCTTATTATGACATCCACAAACATAAAATAATGCATTCTTTGTAAATTTTCTTAATAAAAATCCTGGACCCTTCTCTAAATGCATGAGAAGGGTTTAAATACTATATTAACTAATTACAAAAATAGATTGTACAAAATATCTTATGAGGAGGTTCTAACAACCTTCCTCATTCCTAGTATCTAATTGCTAAAATTGAAATTGTCAAAACAAATTAACTCGCGATCATGCTTGATGATCGACTAGTGTCAGCTTTGCTTTTCTGTTCACAAATATTAGACATTGTTTGAACTTGTGTAGGCTTCCTGAACTGTGTATTCATCTGTCCAGTAAATATAGCATCAAGTAAAAGTGGCAGCATTTTTTGTATGGAATCTAGAGAACAATTCAATGTCATTATTTGACTATGAGGCTTAACCAAGAATTGCCAGTATGCTTCCCAATTAGTCTTTTTCAGCTATGAAATTGTTTCTTCTCATATTTGACCTGTATTTTTCCAACTTTGCTCCAATATTTTGAGATTAGGAATTTATTTAGGATCTCCTTCTTTAATTAAACCAGAGGTATGTAACATGTGGTTGATTGTTTTGACAATTCTCTTTGATATCCTTGATGCTCTAGCTATTGCCAATTATTCTTGTTTTACCTGTGTATCCCAGTCAGTAAAGAGAATATCATTATAAGTTTCTTTGATCTTTGGGATATTTGATATTCTCCCTTCCTCTAAATCTTTCCATTCAATATAGTCAGAAATTCTGGTATTGAGTTCATTAAACTCAATTCTCTAGTCAATGACTGTATTAGTCAATTGTTCACTGATTTCCAAATGTGGAACTATGTCTGACATTTGTAAGACAAAAAAATCTTATGGTTTTGAGAGTAGGGCATTTATTGCCAATGCTTCTTTAATGAATTCCTCTGTAGTATGAATGCTTTCATATTTTATAAGATTTTCTCTCAAATATTTAATCAATGTGTCTTTGTTGGATAAGTCATTTTAATGACTTATCTTAAGTACTTCCATATCTTGTTATAATTTAAAGAGTTGTTGCTCAACCTTTTGATTCAAACTGTTCCTTTCTTCATCCAGTTGTTGTTGTAGTTTCATTATTTTATCGTCCTTCTCTTGAACCAAAATGGATACTTCGGTTGCTTTGTCCTGCTCTAGAAAATTGTGATAGACGAGTTACGTTTTTGATTGGGTTTGACGAGGTGTCTTTCCACACAACTTCCATGATCTCATTACCTAATGGCGTTTCAATCCTTCTTCTTTTTCTCTATTTCCTGACTATAGCTTTATGAAGAGGGTTGTAGAATACATCCAATGGAGGGATATTAGTTACTTTTAGAATAATATTAGTAGTAGGAAATGCAGGAATAACTTTTGCATCTTGGGAGCTTGTCCCAGGACTTTCGATGATTTCTTTTGCAGAAACTATCTGACCCTGGGAGGTCTAAAATCCTGTATTTTTTTGTGTGGATGATCCCTAGGGAGTATCCATCAATTTATTACTAACTGAAGTCCACAATTTATCTATCTCACTTTGATTATGTGGGTCTAATTCTTCTGTTCTGATCACCTTGCTTGGTTTAGTCATATAACTAGTAATAAAGAAATTTTTCAGAATATGCTTGAGTCTTTTCTCTCTATACTCATGGAATTTTTGTAATTCCTCCGGGTTTAGATTCAATCTAACAAAGTTTTGAACTTCTTAAAAAGTTTCAACAGATTGCAAAACTTCTTCAAATCTATCATCTCTGTGTATGACAGGTCTAATTTTGATTGACTGAGTAAATTTATTAGTGATCTGTTGTGGATCGAATTGCCTTGGAGGTAGAACAGGGAGCTTCAAGAGCTAAATTTTCTGGCATTCTTTCAATGCATGATTGAAATTAATGAGGGAGAATGAACCACACTGAATTGGGAAACTTGGCCATAAATATTTTTGACTATCTTTCATAGTTTTAGTGAGTCCATTTCCATTAGTTTATCTGAAACATACAGAGGAAGCACATGTCGAGGAGCAGAGCTTCCAAATACTATAATGCATGAAAATAATTCTTCAATGAAAAATCTTCCTATCATTGGAGATCTGTGATGGCTTCCTTAGTGAACCTGGGGCTCTCTCTATCAAACATTAACTGATGTAATGGTAATAAAACCCCATAACATAACCTGTGGAAGTGTGGTACAAAATGATTTTCCCATATCTATTTATGACTTAAATGAATTGGAGTAGGGTCCTCGGGAGTCTGTTTCCAACCCATAATTGGAAAGCTGGTGGAGAAACAAATGGCATTGAAAACATATGCGCTCATGAAAAATTGGGGGACGTATTTGGAAGAAATAACTCTTGCATGGTGATATTCATTAACCGCTTTGGCTAGGTTTTTGGAAAGAATGGTTGCCCAATTCATGATTTGAGAATTAGCATAGGAGTCAGTCAAGGGAAGCCAATTAATAGAGAGCTTCGTGTTATCAGGGAGACCATATAATTTGCACACCATTGATGCTGCAAAATTGTAGGGATTTTCAAGTGAAGCAATAGGATACATACCTAATTTATCATGTTAAACTTGTTATCCATTTTCCTCCAACCTTGAACCATTTTGAAAGGGTCTTCACTATCCTTTGCAAATTTTTCAACAAACTGGTTGTCATAGATGTCTTGTTAGTCGGGCAGTTTGTACATGACTTTCAAATCTTCAGCTCTAAAAGAACCTAAGATTCCATTCTTAATGGTTCTGAATTGTCTGTCTTTAATTGTTGAATTCTCAACCACCCATCTTATCATATCAGCATATGATAAAAGCCCGGCCTTAGTTGCTATTATGTGAAGGAAGGAGCATGTGACATATTTAAACTGTAAATATAAGGGCTTTTAATCATCAGTAGTTTCCCTTGACCTCTGTTACTTCAGGTTTTTCATCTTCAAGGATAGTATAGATGGCTTGCCACGTTGTAGCACCTCCATCTTAGTGCAAACATTATTTGTGATTTTAGATGACATTTCTATACATTCAAATTCCGCAATAGTTTGTTTGTCTTATTTCTGCATTACCTTGCGTATGGACATCTCTTGAGGAAAAATCAATATTTAGGATAGAGTAAGGATCAAATTATGAAAGATATAGTGAAATGACCAATTTTAAAAGAAAAGATCTGGGAAGCAGCGGTTTCATTAATTAGCCGTAACAAAACAATAGTTGTTTGCATTGGGATGATGAAACATGTTTAATTATTTCTGACATGATTTATTTTCACATTAAAACCTTTATTAAACCCTGACAAATCCGTCGCATTGCGTATTTTTAAACTTTTTTTGTGAAGCGAATTTATTTAACAAGTTTTACATCATGCGATATGCGATTTCGCGATATCGAGATAACGCAACATCGGAATATTGATAAGTGATGTCTTAATTTTTGAATGTATATGTGCGATGTGTGATTCATGATGTCTCTAGCGAAGTTTAAATCACAAATCGGGATTTCATGTTTTGTGCTTAACTTTTAATGGGAAAAATATTATGTGGAATGTGATTTGTGATAGGGTTATCACTGTTGATCAGCAGTTGTCATTGATTTCAACCTAAGAAGCAGTAGGGGCTACCCCAATATTGCATGAAAATTTTGACCTACCAAATTAATATATTCTAGGTCAAGAATGCTTTTCATCGTTTCTACTTGTCAAGATGTTTCCGTTGATATATGGCACGACACGTAATTCTGCACGGTTTGAGAGATGTTCATGTTTGAAGTTTGTAACCCTAGTTAGTGGGCTAAAACCCCATGGGGTTGTGGCATCGGTAATTAAAAAGTAATAATTAATTTTTTTTAAGCTCATAAAATCCCTCCCATGTTCACTTGTTAAAGCCCCTCTCAAGCTAAGAATTTAAATAAATTGTGATCCTCATATCCTCCTTATCCAAGGGATTTCTCCATCTGAAACATGTCATCATGGAATTTTCACTATAACTATTTTTCTATGAAGGTTCAGAAGTTGAAAGTTTCATGAGGTGAATCCGACATCCTAAGGAATCTCCTGTGAAAATTTCATATGAAAGCACACAATATTTTTAGAGATATGATATGTGGAAGTCAGTGTTTTTGCAGGCTCCTGAAATTCATCGCAAAGAAGTGACCTTGGGAAAATCCTCATAACTCTCTCTATGAGTATCAGATTGAAATTTTGTAAAAATTGGTAGATATTGCACTGACTTTAATTTTCTCTCTATCAATTTTAGAGCTGAATGAAGAAACAATGACATGTGGCATGTCATACAAGTTTGCTCTACTGAAACAATCCATAATTAGGGCATTGTGAGAAATTGGGCATAACTCTCTCTTGAAGAATCAAAATTTGGTCAAACATATGGCATTGGAAGGATGACTTAGAGGAATAATACAGGACTGAAAATCAGATATTGGGGATCTAAAATAACAAAGATACACCAGATTCAATATCGAGCTCCTAGAAGGCAAGAAAAAGCTAGATCATGTGTTGTTAAGGGCTGCAAAGGACCAAACTTTCTAGGGCAGCAAAGAAAAGCAAGCTGCATTAGAGGGTACTATGACAAGAGCAGCAATGAAGGTGTATAACAACAGCAAGAATCTCATCACATGAAGTCTTCAAGTGGGCAACACTGCATATAGTCACTGTAAAGGTATCATTGTACCAAGTCATTGTAAATACATTATTGTAAAAATTGTTCTAGTGTCTATCTGCCAAGAGTTGAAGAGGCAGTGTCGGGAGGTCAAGGAACATCATTAGGTGGTTTTGTAATAGTTGGGCTTATGGTCTAGTGTGTATTCTTCTTCTACATCATTCTATATCATTGTAAAGTGGACCATTTTCCCTGATACTAGAGTCCATTCTTCTTTTATTCTTCTATAGGGTGGTAGGGTGGTGCTAGGGTGAGTTGTATCTCATTGGGTGTTGGGGAATCTGTTCAGTTGACTACTGAATAATCTCGGACGTTGGAGTATCCATCCAATTGGAGATGGAGAAAATGCTTTTCTAGATTCTAGGAAGTTGGAGCTTTGTTTTCAATTGGAGTTGAATATTAAGGAATTATTAGAAAAGAATTAGGTGGTTTTTGTCCCATAGTGGGTTTCCACCTTAAAAATTGTGTGCATTTTTGTTCCTTTTGTTTGCTTCTATAATTGTACAAAAAATGATAATAATTGAAGATTAGCTAATGCTCTAATTAAAAGAAATATTGATTCAACCCCCCTCTCAGTATTTCCAACAATTGGTATTAGATCTTGGTTCCTTCAATAGCAGTTTAACAGTTGGAAGGAGGTCGTGGAGCATATCAAAAATGGTGTACCTATGTTCAATGAAAATAATTATGCACTCTGGAAAGGAATAATGGAGGTCTATCTCTTGGCGCAAGGTTATGAAGTATGGGACACTATTCAAAATGGATTTACATCAACCGCGGATGAAAAAGGTAAGAAGAATTTGGTAAATGATGGAAAAGCAAAGAATATTATTATCAGTGGACTTATTGAATCTTCTTATCATAATGTGTTGGGTTGTAAAACTGCCAAAAATATATTGGACAAGCTTGAGAATATATATACAGGTGACTCAAATGTCAAAGAAGCAAAGCTTCAAATCTATAGAGAAAAATCTAAGCAACTCAAGATGAAAGAATATTGCAACATTGTTGCATACTTCCAATACGTTGATGAAATAAAAAATACTCTGGAAGGATTTGGAGAGCTAATTGATGAGAAGACTATTATACGAAATATTATTAGAACGTTACCAGGGAGATTCAAACCAAAGGAATTGGTCTTAGAATACAGTGAAAATCTGGACAAAATCAGCAAAGAGGAATTACATGGAGTTCTCATAGCATATGAAATGATACTTGATGAAGAAGAGGGTACTTCACATCTAGAAACTGCGTTCGTTGCATCTAAGAAAATGCATAAGGACAAACAACCTTCAATTGAAAAGACATGCACCTGCAAGTGTGAAGAAAAGGGAGATGATGAAGAAGGTCTTTCAGATGAAGAATATGCTTAATTTATGAGAAAACTGAAAATTGGTAAAGGAAAATTCAAAGGTAAACTTCCATTGATATGTTTCGGCTATGGTGAGGTTGGGAATTTTTCATCAAAATGTCTGAACATAAGTGATGGCAACTCAAAAGGAAAGAAAGGATTTTATAAATTTAACAAGCAAGGATCCAAAAGGAACTTTCTCTCTAAAGAAGATAGCTCATCATGCGATGAAGACAATGACAATGAAGAAGAAGCCAATGAGAGAGTATTGTTTATGGCCAAGCACAATAAACAAGAGGTATCAAACAATGAAGAAGAAGGATTGACCATAGAAGAAATTTCTAAGGAAGCAATCAAACTTATAAAAGAGCTCAAGGTAGAGAAGATTTGTTCCAATACTCTTAAAGAACAATTTCAAGGTCTCAAAATTGAAGTTGAAGAACAAAAATGCATTGAAGAGTCACTTCAAAATAAATTGGAAGAAAGCAACCAAGAAAAGGAAGAATTAGAAGCCGAAGTAGTCTTGCTACATAAGAAAGTGAATAAAGGAAAACCTATCCAAAAATTTTCCAACAGCTCAAGGGCATTTGAAGAACTCATCAACATCAACAATCTTGCAATGACAGAACTGGCATCAGTTACAAAGAAGAAGAAGTAGGACCTTCTACAACAAAATACAATGAGCCTATGAGATCTGACATGCATCTAGACTTCATTGGACAAGATTAGCAAGAACAACCTTGGAAGAAAATTCCTCGATGAATATTTCCATCTAGGTACCAACATATTTTTTATGGCTACTATTATTCATGTGGAAAATTTGGTCAGAAAGTTGTAGAATTTTGCACGTACCCCAGGAATGAATATAATTTCAGGATGTCTGTCAAATATAAACCTCCTAGGGCTCATTGAAACATCAATAGATTTGAACATTTAAGAAATAATATTCAATGTTACAAATTTTGAAACTTTGCACACATAGCCAGAGACTGCAGACTCGAAAATCCTCTAGAAGAATCTTCAAAGCCACAGAACGAATGAACATGGAAGAAGAAGAAGGTTGATAATTTTTCTCTCGCTCTAAAGGCTCAAAACAACAAATATGTGTGGTATGTTGATAGCGTTTTCTCAACGCATACGACTAGAGATAGAAATAAATTTGTATCTATGAAAGATAAGAAGAATGGAACTGTGTCCTTTGGAAATGATGGATCTTCAAATGTTATAGGATCAGGTAATGTCACTCTTGGAAGCAAATATGTTATAGCCAATAATGTTCTATTGGTTGAAAACATGAATCACAATCTGCTCAGTGTTGGACAAATGTGTGATCAAAGACACACAATACTATTCAACTCCACAAAATGTGAAATGAGGAAAGGCAGGTATGGTGAAATTGTGGCTATAGCAAGTCGAGCTCCAAATGAAATATATGTTCTAGATGAAGCAAATAAACCATGTCTAATAGCTAAAGAGGATGATATAATATTTGGTAGCAATGATGATCGACTAAGTAAGAAGTTTGCTACAAATATGCAAAGTGATTTCGAGATGTCTTTACTTGGTGAGCTGACATACTTCTTAGGGCTTCAAATATCTCAGCAAGAGAAAGGATGCTATAGGGTAAAATTCTTGGGTTGTTGGTTATCGAATATCCCTCTCAGGGCTTTTTGGTGCTTGAGGCATACAATAATATTAGCTGTATATTTCACAAAGAAGGCACATACATGTTCATATTAGCTTAAAACAACTTGATAGAATGAGATAGAAGATTACCTCTTTAATGATCATGGAGTCCCTTGGAGAGCACTAGGCAGTGAAGCAAGAGTTCTCCTTCACCAGCTCCAAATCTTGGCCCTGCAATCAATTAAAGCACCCGTGTAATCTCTACCATAACATATATTTCCTATCAATTAAGCCAATATATAATAAACACTTAAACTATGCAAATCTAAGACATTCATCTCATGATGTGTAAATAATCAAATAATAATGACAATATCAACGCATAGAATGGACAAAAAAGATACAGTTCTATTGATTTATAAGAAAGGAGGATTACAACCATCGGTTGTACCAAGCCCTCCTCAGCCTTCCAATCTCTCTATCTCTCAAAGTGGTGATGTCTTGATCAACAAGTTCTCAATGAACCTCTTTGACCTTTGACCTTCACATTACATCAATGATCTCTACTTCACAAGTACGAAAAAAACTTTGACAATCATTCGACCTTGAACCAAGAGCCTTCAACTCCATTTTATAGGAGATGGAGAGAGCAATCATTGCCCTTCTCTTTCCACCAGTTCTGAATAGAAAAAACCAAGATGTTTCCTCAACCTCCATGCTTTTTCCTTCTTTGAGAGTTCAGTTGTTTATAACAAGGCCCAATAAGAGTTGGTGCTTTGCAGTTTCCTTTTTGTACTGAATCTCTTGTGAGAAAAAGATAGAGATTCAAATCATTCTTCGCAGGTTTTTCCCATTTCAAACTTAAAAAATAGGTAACGCTGCCCTCTAGTGTAAACATAGCATTTCCCTAGCCACTAATGTGGCCTATTCACTGATCAGTTGTGTTATAACGCTCTTGTGTTTTTGTAGTGAGGCGTTACCTTGGCAGAAATAGTGTTACACCATTTTTTGGTCATCTAACTTATTATCATTAGATGGACCCAAGTACACCATGTAAGACCAGTTTTACCCTAAGTAAAACCGCTTTCACTATGTTAAAACAAGAAAACCCCAAAAGGAAATATTAAACAAACCCATATTTTTTTGATTTTCCTCATGGAATAATTAATTAAACCATAATTTAATTATTATTCCCAATCATGTTTAACCCAAAATAAAAGAAATTAATTAGATAAACCTTTGGTTATCTTATTAATTTCTAGGAATAATTATTTAAATCTTATTTAGATAATATTCCTTGTTAAATATGACCAAATCACCCACAAATAATTAAATAAATCATTATTTATTTGATTATCTTCCAACCACTTCCTTAAAAAGGTAAATAAATCATTTATTTATTTATTTTTGACTAATCAAGGGATTTGACCCCAGTCAAAGACCCTTTCCCTCCAACAAATATAATAAAGTATTCCATAAAAGGTGGATCTAGATTTGGTTAACATTATTTTAATCATGCACCAAGATCTAGAATGACCCAATATTTTGTTATAAATAGGAGGGTTTTCCCCATCATTCTTCACCTTTTGTTGCCTATTAGATCACTCTGGATCTATACACTTAGTCACCATTTTTTGCCATTTTGCTCCCTTTGAGCTCTACTTTTTGCATTGGGTTTTCTACATCAACTAGAGAGAGGAAGCTTAGATCTGAAGTGCTGAGGACTACAAAGAACCCATCCCATTGAGGAGAGCTGGATACACCTTCTTGTTTTCCTCCCAGGTGCCCTGTAATATAAAATTCTTTCAAAAAATTGTGTTCTTGTCTTGTCTGTTGGATGCATGGAGCAAACCCTTTACTTTACTGCTTAATGTCTTTCCATTTATAGATCTGGTTGTTGCAGCATTTTTATTACTAACAGCAGATCTGAAGATATTTGGCAGCCACTATTGTTGTTAGGGCTATTAGTTATGCGTAGCTAAAATGGTCCTTTTTCGTACACTCCGACGAAGGATTCATACTAACAAATGGCGACTCCACATGGGTTTAAAATTACGACTGCTGTCGTTTTTCATATTCCTGCATATCCAGCTACTTCAGACCCTAGGGTTTCTTTTCAGCTGTTCATTTTTCCTATTTTTATGTTGTTTTTCTCACATAAAACCCTAAAACATTAATATTTCTAACTTCCGTGTGTTTCTGGCCCTATTGCGCAGGTAAGCGACACCAGCCGCAACTGAGACGGCAACTTTTCTGAAAATCTGCCGCCGAGACAACCGGAACTGGGGGTCGCACGTTTTGGCCCTAAACCTGCGACCTGGACCTCCAGGTCGCACTTTTTAGCCTGTTTCCTGTGACCTGCACTGTAATCAGGTCAGAAACTGCGACCTGCCATTTTTTCAGCATTTTTTCTGCAATTTTTCTGGGTTTTTCTGCAGCTTCTGTCAGGGTCCTCCAGCCTCTGTCTCAGCCTGTTCTGCCCAAGTTCTGATCTGTTTTTACTCATCTAAGTGGGAACCTAGCCCCTTAGGGCTTTAGTACCCTCCACTTTTTGCGGAAGAGTTTTAAGCTATTTCAGCCATCTGTTTTTCTAAACTTCAGCCTCCTTTTTCCAGATCTGTTACCTCCTTTTCAGATCCTTTGAAATCAGCCTTTCTTCCTTTCAAATCACCTCCTGTCGTTTTGTTTGGACCTCCTTTGAAGGCCTCCACCTCGCCCCCTCTGGTTTTTGCTGATTTCCTTCCTTTTTCCAGCCACCTTGCCTCTGTCTCTTGGCTGTGATCTGCACCTCTTTTCAGCAGCTTTGTCCTCTAGATCCCTGTCCCCTTTGACCTTAGATCTATTAGCCCCTTTTCCGTGTGCTTTACATAAGTTTTTCCCTTTCTTTTCAGCATATTTTTGAGAGGCCCACCTTCGTGGGTTAGATAGATGCACAAGTAGCTGTTATTTTTCTGTTATTTCAGCATTATATTCAGTTCTCTGTAGGTTTATTTTCAGCTACGCAGCACACTTTTTTCTTGCTCTCAAAATGGAAAGGGTTTAAAAATTAAAATTAACGCACGCCACACACTGACCCTAAGCGAAGAAGCGCCTGGTTAACACCACCTGGCAAAGACTCTAAAATCAATTGTCACTGCACCTTTTCTGCCCTTGACCTCACTTGATTCTGTCCCTTTCTGCCCTTGTCGGTTTCCTTCTTCCCGTCATCATTGCGCCCTCAAGGCGCCTTTCCCGGAGACTTCTTGGCCTTCACCCTCAGTTTCCGGTTGATCGACCTGCTCCGCACCGCCGTCGTCGAGCCAGTCCACCTTCGAGTCCGCACTTCGACTCCTCTCCTGATTCATCGGGTCCTCCTTCTCCTCCTGGTTCTCCCCCTGTCACCTTCACTATGTCTGGTCCAGGGCCTAACGCTAGCGGTTCTCCCGGCCCTAATGCCGGCCCTACTACTAGTGGAACCGCCACAGGAACTACCCCGGCCACCCCTGTGCTGTCGTACATTGCAGGCCTCAGCCTCCCCGATTTCCATCAGTTGATCAATGACCCCATTCACCACAATGCTAACTGGCCCGCTATGCCAACCAAGCTCCCCTCAGACATCCCTAAGTTTGAGGGCCTTAATGGAGAAGATCCAACCAATCATGTCCCATATTTCCATATGTGGTGTTCCTCCAATTCCATTACCGATGACTCCATCCGTCTTCATTTGTTCCAACGCACGCTTACCGGCGAAGCTTCTAAATGGTATGTTGAACAAGCCACCTCTACCCATACCACCTTTCAGACTCTTTCCCAAGCCTTTTTGTCGTACTTCCAGCTCCCTCTCCGATATGATACTGGCACGGAGCTCTTGACTTCCTTTAAGCAAGCCTCTTCAACACGCCTTTCCGCCCATGTTCAGGAATGGCGATGAAGACGGAGCTTATGTCGAGCCCCTCCCTTCGAAGATCGGGTTTACATGGACTGGTTCCTGCGCACCCTTCCCGCTCCCATCGGCAAAGATGTCGCCTCTCATTTTCCTCAAACTGAAGAAGCCGCCCTCCAAATAGCCTTGAAATATGACCTGATCTATGCTCAATCTGGTTATGTTTATACCGTTCTTCCTGACATCCCCAGGCCCGGTGGCGCTAACGCCCCGGGGGCATCTCATTCCGCCGACAGTATCGTTGGAGCCCTTTCCCATCCATACGCCCAACCTCCTATGGGCTATGGTCTCCCTCAGGGAGGGGCCAGCTCCTCCGGCACTCTTCCCCCTCCCGGTAGCATGTATCCAGGATACGGCATGCCTCCTCCTTTCGCCCAACCTCCTGCTTACCCCAATGTTGCCCAACCCACCCATTACCCTTATCCGTAGCCTGGTGCGCCAGCTCCTCTAGCATATGCACTTCCTCCTCCCTTGCCTCCTCAACCCTAGCAACAGCACCTACAGCCCCCTCCAGGGCAAGTATTTGCACAGCAGGGCGCGACTAATCCCCCTTCTTCTCAAAGAAGGCGGAGAGGCAACCAAAACCAATCTACCCCTGGTACTCGAGGACCCAATTCTGGTGTGGACCCTAACACTAGCAACCAGCAACAGGGCAGTCAGCCCAAGCTGGACAGGCCGCTTCGCACAAACAAGCCCCGTTCGTGTTGCGGTGTTTATGGTCATTACACCCACGACTGTCCCCTCTTACCCCAGATGCGGCAGATGTGGGAGTCTCAAGCCACATTGCAAGGACAACACGCCTCCCCTCATGCTCCTCCTAATGTGGCCACTACCCAGCCAGCTATGTTTACTGATCCTTTCCCTCAACAAGGATTCATGTCTACCCAACCGCTCGACAGCCAGGTAGCCGCCCCCCCTTCCATTTCTGGTTCCTCTGATTACCAGATCCTTATGATGCACTCCGATCCTACCCCATCCGTCGATCTTCACCTTCAAACTCGATCTTGTCAGTACCCCAAGCCTCCTGCTCAGTTTGCCCCCGAGCCTCCCTCTTCAGGTTCTACAGAGCCTCTTTCGACATCCAGTGGTCCCTTACATATCCTTCAACCCAAAGTTGAGGTCCCTCCCAAGATCCTTAAGGGACCATTATGTCGAAATGCTGCTTCTGATCGAGCTGCTCATTCGTATATCATAGTAGATGATCTGGCACAGTCTCCTGCTGCCATTTCCACACTGGAACTCCTCTAGTCGTGCCCTTCCCAAAAGAAGGCTCTATTATCTGCCGTGGGCACTGTAGATCCTGCTGATGACCAAATGATTATTTTCGACGCCACTCAATCGGACCATCCTCCCCTCCCTCCTTCCGTCGCCTTCCAAATCCCAGTCAAAATCCGGAACGCCAACGTGTCCCGGTGTATAATTGATGAGGGGGCATCCACATGTGTGATGTCTGCTTCGGTTTGGAAGCAACTCGGATCTCCTGAGCTGGCCCCTTCCACGATCACCCTTCGAGCGTGGGACGGTCATGCCTCCCAGCCCATTGGCCTGTTTCGTAATTGTCCTATCACCCTTGCCGGTAAGACTGTTTGCGTTGACGTTGAAGTCATCGACGCCCCGCTATATTACAACATTCTATTGGGGCAAAGCTACACCTATGCTATGTCTGCTGTCCCATCCGCGGTCTTTCGCAAGATGTCTTTCCCCCATAACGGAAAGATAGTCACCATTGACCAGTTGACATATCATGAGCCAAAATCTTAGACCTCTCCTGAGGCGACTATCTCTTCTGTAGCCAACAAGCAAACCGTTGATTCCTTGACCAGTGTCTGCCTCGGCGTTTACAAAGATTCCTCCCTGCTTGGAACTTTCCCTAACCTTCCTCCTCCTCCCATCACTGATCCCAGCTCCTCGAATGTTTGCATGATGCAATCATCTCAGGCTGCCCGTAAGCGGCCTGCCTCGGCTAGTCAGCAACCTCCCCCTCGCCCTCCGCAACCCGCTCCTAGCCATTCATCTCAGCCAGCCGGACCTCCTCCTCCTGGCCCTCCCCCTGCAGCTGGTATCCCGGAACCTCTTTATCCTCCCGGATCGGTTCCTCCCGGCCTCAACCATCTCGAAGCCGTCCCTCCTGGTCATTTCCCTGCTGGGCAGATCCCTTTCCTAGCTCCCCCTCCCGGAGTATATTCTGTCCCCGTCATGGCCACCCTCTCTCTCCCTAACTTGACCTTGGGCATACTGGTCTGGTACCTTGATCCCCCAGCCACCACCCCTCCTGGTCATCCCAAGCCCTATATGGCTTTGACACCGGTTCAACCGGTCCCCCTAGCTTCCTCCATTGCCTCTGTGCCCCCAGCACCTCCACAGGACCCTTCTCCTGTCGTGACGGCACCCGGGAAGAAAGGCAAAGCCCGCAAGGGGGCACCCAAAGACAAGACTACCACGACTGACCCGGCCCCTCCGCCGCCCGCGAAGCCTTGCACTTTATGTGATGTCACCGGTCATGCCACCCATGCTTGTCCCGAGTTGCCCCGTATTCAGCCCATGGTTAAAGTCGCGTTCCCCGAGTCTACGGTCCCTGAAGCCCCCATTCCTTCTCCGTCCATAACCAAGAACCCCAAGACTCTCCGCACCAACAAGCCCTGTGCTTTGTGCGGCGTTCATGGCCATTAATCCCACCATTTTCCTCACCTAACGCACTACCGCGCCTCTTCAGAGGTAATCCGAGAGTATGAGGTCGAACAAAATCAATCCGCCTCTCCTATCCTCGCGCAGTACGCTTCAGGCCAGCCTGAGGATCCCCCCGCTCCCATCGACATTCCCCCCCCTGATGTTCAGATGACGGAGTCTACTGTAACCATTCTTTACCTATCCTCCTCTGCGAGACACTCGGAGCCTAGCCCATCTGCATCCTCCCCTGTTGTGTCCCTTGACCACCCTTTTCCTCCCCATACACGAGATCACTCCACCTGTGTCTCTGTTGACCTCCGCAGCCCGAGTCCTCACCATGCTTCCGATAGCCCTCATACACCACCCTGTATGAGTCATGGTCATCCTGCCCCTTGCACTCCCTCCTGCGGTTGCCGCCCGATGACTTCTGTACACTCACGCTGCCGTCATTACCTTTCCTCCCCTCATTTGTTGTCTTGTCACACCATTCTGCAGGACCCCCCGTCCACACCCTTTATCGGTTACGCCGATGGTGCAAGTCGCTACTCCAGGAATCTCGCCTCGGCAGGTTGGGCCATCTTCACCCCCTTGCATGACCTTGTTCTTTCTAACGGGGTATGCATTGGTTCTGCCACCAACAATCAGGCCGAATATGATGCAGTGCGTGGCCTATTAGCCGATGCCCTCTTTCATCGCATCCTCCATCTGCACGTTCGTTTGGATTCCCTGCTTCTTGTAATGCAACTAAATGGTGTTTATCATGTGCATAACCCTGTGCTGTTTAGACGCTATTTACGAGTGAAAATCTTAATACGTGCGTTTGAAACCATAACTTTCAACCATGTCCCTCGAGAACAGAATCACTATGTAGATAGTATTGCAAACCATGTTCTAGATTGGCATTTATCACACACATTTCATACAAGACAATAACATTAAATCAACCATCAAAAGACAATGCATATCCATAATATGTGTCGCAAAACATATGTTTAGAGTCCATCTACTCTGATCCATATGACATGCCCATAGCATGTTACAAACAAAAACCCAAAACTGGGGGCACCACCTGCCCCTACATACATCATAGGGGGCACCACATGCCCCTACCCCTAATCACTATCTGGAGGCTCCCGGGCCAATGGCTCTGCCCCTGCAGCATGTAGATCATGCATAGCCTGACCGGCCATCGCCATGCGCCACATGACACCTCGCCACTCCGAGGGGAGACCCACACATGGCTCTATGTACTGGTCGTCTAAGTCCTGCCACCGCGCTCTGATACTCCGGTCAACAACCTTTCGCATCTACGGCGGGTGTCCTCCAGCAGGGTGGCTGCATCCTCATTCTGCGCCGCTCTCGACCCACTTGGACCTGTAGCTCCAGACGCTGCCGGTCGTCCCATATATCCGGCCGGTTTTACCGGTGCTATATCTGCATACCAAAAGTCCATGAATCAGTATCATCAATTACTATTCAAAAACTTTAACATGCCCACACAAGAATAGCAATTTTTCACTTACCATCGGGCCCCCAGACTCGACCAGGCGGAAGTGGCAGATCCGGATCCCCACAGTAGCTCATCCCACTATAGGGGTAGTCGTCTATGTACAGCGGCATCTGATCCCAATGGGCAAAAAACTCCGGTCGAAACACCCGCCCGACCGCCCCTCCTCCTCCTCTACACAGTAGCCGTCCCCAACGGCGCATCCTGGGCTCCCTCGGGCCCCCATCTGGGAGCTGTACATGAGGCCTCAAGGTCGGGATCTTCTCAAAGAAGAAGGCGCACAACAAAGTCCCATATGAGAAGTCATGATTCACCTGCCGCCTGCATAGCGACAACTGTCGCTTTAGCGACACCAATAACATCTGGGCCCACCCATAGTAGGTCCCACCCAACACACTTTCCACTATCATCATCTGCCCCCCAGTGATGTGATGGAACGCCTGGATGCCCAGAATTCGCAGCACAGCTGCGGCCACTGCACGGGTTTCTAGCCTCTCTAGATCCCTGATCGGTATTCGAGTCCCCTTGACTTGGATACCCGGTCGACAATGGCATTCCACGAACTCCATGATATGCCTCCCCCGCGACAACACTGGCTGTGTATTTCCCACCATCCCCAATGGCGGGAGACCAGTCAGGAAGTACACGTCCTGGACCGTCAGTTTGATCCTATGCCCCTGTACCACAAAGATCTCCTGATCTGGATCCCAATAACTAATAATCTGGGCCAGTAACGGTTCCCCTGCTCTCATCAATGGGTTCTCCAAAAACTTGAGAACCCCAACTGGGCCAATACACTAGCGGACGCCCTGATCCAGCCCCGGATCTCCTCGTCTCACCTGTCCCCCAGATTTTCTCCACCTTGACTCCAGACCTCCAGCTGCATACCCGCACAAACACATCATTTTGTCGTACGTATCGGGAAAACCATAACCAAACACTAAAACCACCTCATCTATATAATGAAGACTAAACCCCTATCTCCCAGTCATGTCATTTTTGACTGAATGCCCACTTTTTGCCCCAAAAAGTGCGACCCGGCTGTAGAGATGAAGGAGGGGCTGTTTCTGGGATTCTGGGCCCTAAACTGAAAATGTAATCCATCAAAATGCAAGAGAAAGGTTAGGCCTCTTACCTCCAACTGACGGATCTCGATTCCAACGGTCGGTTTTTCCGCTACGTTCGCCGCAAGATTTAGGGCCTTCTCTCCTCTCCACATTCACCACAGCAACAATAGAAAATGAATGATTTTGGAGGGAAAACTGCCTTATTAAAAGAGAACCCATGTTTCTTCTTTCGACTGCTGCGACCACATCGTAGCCCCATTCGACGAACCGTCAACACCGCTGGAAAGCTCTCACCGAGCTCTCAAATGGGTTTCTATTAGTTTTTGGTGATTTGATACTTCACCTGGACACATTTTGTCCAAGAAGGGTCACTTCACCGCTCCTTCAAATCGAATTTCCTCACTTACGACACTTGTACTTGGGGCACCATATTGCTCCCTTACTTGTCCATGTTCGTGTCGATTTTCGTCATGAGTTCCCATCTTGTACTCATGCTTCCATGGTCCCCCATTGGGGCCTTTACTGTGTGGCAGCACCATCGAGTCGCCCTTGTTTAGAGCATCCAAGTTGAGTCATCATTGCATCCATGGAGTCTATACCACGTCCCTTTATACCCCATTCTAGCCCTCCATCCTTCATTGCTTGGTCCCTCTCTTGTGTCGCGCATTATGACCTTCAGTCTCACTGTCCCCTATCCCTTATGATCCTGTGTCAGTCGCTGCCGTGTCATCCATGCTCTTTATGCTCTAACAAGGGAAGTCGTCCATTTGCTACTCAGTCCTTTCCACTTCACTATCATCATTAGTGTCAGTCTGTCCGTCGCTCTACTCTTTTCTCTCGTGCCTTAGTTGAGGCTCTCTCATTGCCTTAACTATGGCGGACCTCCTTCTGTCGACATCAACACATTCATTCCAGAAGCCAGGTCTAGAGGGCGGTGTACCTTGGTTCCAGCTTCCACTCTTGTTCGGTGCCTCGGATCAGGCCAAGGGATCTCTCATTTCCCTTTGACTTGATTGTTTCTCTAGCTCCTTTCAGCATGATCGAGATTCGTATACTTGATGGTCCAGTGATCCACAGTTGTGCCTCTCGATGATTCCCCGTGAGATGTTCAACTCCCTGACAGGGTGGCCTCTGTGGCCTAGATAAAATGCCCGATGACTCTTATTTTCAAACATGCAGCCTGGGAGTACAGATGATGTTACGTAGCTAATTTCCTGCAATGCCTCTTCGATTTGCATATATCAGTTAGATGTTGTGAGCCCTTCCCCGTGTGTAGGGGACATTTGGGTATATTTGTATCTCATGTAATAAAATATTCTTGTATAAGTCCTGACGGTTATTCCAGGCATCGCATGTATGTGGGATTCATCATTTTATTTATCTGGCTCATGTTTAGGCCACCAGATTTTATGGTTCACCTTGTTTAATGACAATTATTCTTTTACTGTCTCTACGAGCATAGGTGTTGTTCTCCCCGCCACTCAAAGACAAATCTCTCATAAAAGAGACTCTATGTACCCCATGAGTCTCGTATCCTCGTGGTCTAGTCCTTCAGCACACTATCTACCTCACATTTCTCTCTCTATACACCCCTTTGCTGTCTAGTGATTGTGTTCTTACAAACGCACTGGTCATACGATTTGCTCCCGACACCGCACGCCTGGGGCACCGTTATTACCATTTTTTTGGTCATCTAACTTTATTACTTATTAGATGGACCCAAGTACACCATGTAAGACCAGCTTTTGACTAAGTAAAACCGCTTTCACTACGTTAAAACAGGAAACCCCAAAAGGAAATATTAAACAAACCTATATTTGTTTGATTTTCCTCATAGAATAATTAATTAAACCATAATTTAATTATTATTCCCAGTCATGTTTAACCCTAAAACAAAGAAATTAATGAGATAAACCCTTAGTTATCTTATTATTTTCTAGGAATAATTATTTAAATCTTATTTAGATAATATTCCTTGTTAAATATGACCAAATCACCCACCATTAATCAAATAAATCATTATTTATTTGATTATCTCCCAACCACTTCCTTAAAAGATAAATAAATCATTCGTTTATTTATTTTTCACTAATCAAGGGATTTGACCCAAGTCAAACACCCTTTCCCTCCAACAAATATAATAAAATATTCCATAAAGGTGGATCTAGATTTGGTTAACATTATTTTAATCATGCACCAAGATCTAGAATGACCCAATATTTTGTTATAAATAGGAGGGTTCTTCCCCATCATTCCTCACCTTTTTTTTCCTACTAGATCACTCTGGATCTATACACTTGGTCACCATTTCCTACCATTTTTCTCCCATTGAGCTACATTTTTGCATTGGGTTTTCTACACCTACAAGAGAGAGAAAGATTAGATCTGAAGTGCTGAGGACTACAAAGAACCCATCCCATTGAGGAGAGCTGGATACACCTTCTTGTTTTCCTCCCAGGTGCCCTGTAATATAAAAATTATTTCAAAAAATTGTGTTCTTGTCTTGTCTGTTGGATGCATGGAGAAAACCCTTTATTTTACTGCTTAATGTCTTTCCATACATAGATCTGGTGTTTTGCAGCTATTTTCTTGTCTAACTAATCGCAGATCTGAAGATATTGGCAGCCACTTTTGTTGTTAGGGCTATTAGTTATGCGTAGCTAAAGTGGTCCTTTTTCGTACACTTCGACAAAGGATTCATACTAACATGCACACCAATTTTTCTTTCCCTTTGACCTCATATCCTTCTGGTTGCTGCATGTATATCTCTTCCTCCAAATATCGATGGAGAAATGTTGTCTTTACATCTAACTGTTCAAGATGTAAATATTCCGCTGCTACAAGACTTAAAATAGTTCTGATTTAATTCGTCTTAACAACAGGAGAAAATATTTCATCAAAATCAATACCTTTCTTCTGTGCAAACCCCTTCACTACAAGTCTAGCATTTTACCTCTGTTTTCCTCCATCTTCTTCCTTCAGCTTGTAAAGCCATTTCTTCTGCAATGTAGTTTTACCTGCAGGCAACCTAACTAAGTCCCAAGTCTGGTTATGCATTAAGGAGTCCATCTCTTCTTCCATGGCTAGCTCCCACTTCTTCTTGCTTTCAACCTGCATTGCTTCTTCATAACATTCAGGTTCACCAGAATCAGTCAGTAATAAATAATATAATGAAGGAGAGTATCGTTCAGGGGGTCTACTTATCCTTGTAGATCTTATAACACCACTTTCAGGTGTTTGAGGTTCCTGTTGCTGTTATGGTGGTTGTTGCTGCTGTGGTTGTTGATTATTATGATTTTCAGGCACCTTTACTTTTTCAGTTATCTCATCAAGAACTGCGTATTCCTTGCTTTCTTTTTCCTGTTTCTTTTCCTGCAACTGATTCTTATACAAGACCTTTTCATTGAATATTACATCTCTGCTCCTAATGATTTTGTTATTTTCATAATCATATAAGCGATAACCAAAATAATTAGCACCATATCCAATAAAGGTACATGTATTTTATTTTACCTCAAGTTTTTTTCTATTTTCTTTATTAATATGGACAAAGGCCTCACAACCAAATGGCTTTAAAAAGGAGTAGTTTACCTTTTTACCTATCCATGCTTCCTCTCGAATACCACCATCCAAGGAACTTGAAGGCCCTCTGTTTATTAGATAAACAACAATATCTACAACATCTGCCCAAAACTATAAAGGGAATCTTGCATGCAATCTCATACACCTTGCACGCTCCATGATTGTTCTGTTCATCCTTTCTGACACACCATTTTCTTGTGGTGTTCTTGGAACTGTCTTCTCTCTACGAATTCCATGCTCTGAACAGTACCTATCAAACTATTTGCTGCAATATTCACCTCCATTGTCTAATCTGAGACACTTCAACTTCTTTCCTGTCTCAATCTCAACCAAAGCTTTCCATTTCTTGAAAGTATCAAATACATCAGATTTATTTTGAATACAATAAATCCAAGTTTTTCTAGTTGCATCATCAATAAATGTAACATAATAGTGAGAGCCACCGAGAGATGATACCTGAGCAGGTCCCCATACATCTGTATGCACAAGCTCCAATTTTTCGCTCTTCTTTTCTTTCCCAACTCTGAGAAATCTGACTCTCTTTTGTTTTCCATAAATGCAATTCTCACAGAAATCCAAATCAACATTCTTCAAACTTGGCAACAAATTTCTTGAGTGAAGAATCTTCATCCCCTTCTCACTCATATGTCCGAGCCTATGATGCCATAACGCTGCATATGCTCCTTTGGAAGTTAAAGCATTAACAGAGTTAAAAATACCATTGCATAAATACAATGTACCAACCTTTTCACCTTTTGCTATTACCAGGGCTCCTTTAGCAACCTTCCAAGTTTTATCCTTGAAAGTTGTAACACAACCTTCACTACCTAACTGCCCTGTTGAAATCAGATTTTTCTTTAGATCTGGAACATGCCTTACCTCCTTTAGTAGCCATTTCTTTCCATTCTATTGTTTTACAAGAACCTTACCCATTCCAACAATTTTACAGGGTTTATCATCACCCAAACGAACTTGTCCAAAATCTCCTTGAACATAGTCATGAAAATATTTCTTATCAGGTGTGGCATGGAATGAAGCCCCTGAATCTACAACCCAAGAATCAATAACATTTTCGAAAGAAAGAATCAAAGCATATTGTAACACATCACCTGTCACATTTGCTTCATGATTATTTTCTTGTTGTGCATCTCCTTCTTTTCCCTTCCGAGATCTACAGTCTTTCTTTAGGTGTCCACTCTTTCCGCATTTCCAGCACACTATCCTCGATCTAGACTTGGATCTGCCTTTCCTTGATTTACTGCGATATCCCGAGCTCTTTCCTCTTTCCATTCTTCTTCCCCTAGAATCTGCACTCAAAGCATTACCCAATGTCTCACCAGAGCTTTTCCGTCGCATTTCCTTGCTAAGGATAGCACCGAAAACATCATCAAACTTTAAAGTACTAGATCCAGAGACAGAGTTAATAATGGCCATTACTAAACCATTCCAACTCTCTGGCAATGAGAACTTAACTGACTGGTAACTGTATTAAAATCATTTAAATGGTCTGCAATAGATCCACCTTCCGACAGCTTCATATTAAATAGTCGTTTAATAAGAAATACCTTGTTTTAGGCCGAGGGTTTTTCATATAGTTTCACCAACATCTGCATCAAACCATATGTTGTTGTTTCCTTAAAAATATTGAAGGTGACTGATGCCGCAAGGCACAATCGTACTGTTCCGAGTGCCTTTCTATCGAGAATGTTCCATTCCACGTCTGTCATGGTTGCCGACTTCTTTGATTTTCCGCTCAATGGTAGGTACAGTTCTTTCTGATACAGATAATCTTCCATCTACATCTTCCACAGCGGGAAGTTTTGGCCGTTAAATTTCTCGACCCTAAACTTAGCATCTTCTGCCATTGCTCCCACTCGAACCATGAACCCTTCTTTCTTGCGAATTTATCAGCCAAATATACCTTCGGCTCTGATACCAGTTGTTAGAAAATTAAATATTATAGAGAAATGAAACACATAAAATATGTGGAAAATACAAGCAAACAAAACACATAAAACTAGAGAGACAGAGATATATGTGGTTCACCTAGTTTGGGCTACGTCCACCCCGAACAGCCAGTCCTTCCTTTCTATTATCCAACAAAAATCAAGTGACAAAACCTATAGCAGATCCACTGTAATATACTCTGTTCTCTCTCACAATATCCCTATATGTTTCCCACTCAGAGAATACGCATACAATATGCAGCCGCAATACAATACCCTCATAAAAGTGAGGGGTTGCCTTCTAGGGTGAAAAAACCTAAACTAAACATAACTTCTACCGTTAGATCATCTGCCTAATGCACGACCCAGATCGAGTAGAAATTACTATACTTTTACCAGGAAATTTTACATCTATTTTTGGCTTTGGGGGCGCTGCCCCCGAAACCCCCGCCGGAGGACCGCTGGCCCCCGGACCCCCCTAGACCCCGTGGAGGGGACAAGTCCCCCCCGCGTGTAAGGGTGTACAATTTTCCTGGGGTATACATCCAACTAAAACAAGAATCTCTGAATTAAGAAGAAAATCAGGCTCCACACCCAACAAGTTGAAATTCACACACAGTTTCACCTGGTCCTATGATGTAATGGGGATCATCTCCAAGAATAGGGTGGAAAACAAGTACACACCCTACACTCATACCCACAGGCTGGAGACAGAGAAGTACATGAACCAAGAAGAATGGGTGGCAGACACACTCCAGGAGGCTAAAGAGCAAGTCATCTCTACTTTAGGAATCCAAACACCAACTCCACAAGAGAGAAAATCAACAGGAGTTCAAGATGACAAAGGAAAGGAGCCTGAAAAGGAAATAGGAAGTAAGAGGACCAGGGAGGATCCAAAAAACATGGATATCGATTCATCCACTAAGTATTTCAAAATGAAACATAGGAAGAGAGCTAGGATCAACATGGGCACTGACCAAGGAAATGAGGAAAACCAACAAATTGTCATCACAATTGGGGTGAGAAGGTTTTTCAATAGGATTGAGCCATTCAACATAAGAGGTTTTCCTTCCTTGTTTGTTATCAATTATAAATTGATGCCCAGAACTAATTATGTAAAGAGGTTGATTGGTATATCTGAGGACACGTCCAAGCTCAAAAATCTGAAGAACACCATGACCAGGAAAAAAATCAATGAAGTCATCTGAAATGATGTCTTCATACAGCAGGAGGTGAAGCACATTTTTTAGCTGAAGCCAAAATTCATAAAGTACACTGAGGCTAATGAAGTCTATAGGAAGCTAAACAGGACCAAGATCTCGACTCCTAAGAGTTGGGAAAATCTATGTAGGCTCCAGGAAGGATTATGACTTAGTTCAGTGATAGAGCTGGCAGCTCAATGAATTTTCTTTATCATCACATCCAGTGTATCAAATCCACTAGCATAGCAGACTACCACAGGGTTAGATAACAACTCTGAAAGGACGTCGAGCACCCACCAGGAGGGCTGTTACAATGAAGGGACACTTCCACTTCTAATTCAGACATTTGGCCAGAAACAGTCACAATGTGTCCATGCATGAGACATGCAGGCCCATTTCCAGTTACTATTATGGTAAACGAATCAATTTCCCTTCTATAACGACAAGCCGGTGCAAATAGTTTAAATCCAAGTTTTCATCCTATAAGAGGGGTTGGACCTTGGTTTTGTAAGCACTTTTCATTGCAAGTATTTGTACTTTCAAGATGGAGCATCAATAAAGAGATCATTCTGCAAGATTTGTGTGTTGTGTGTCCTGGTGATGTTTTCCTTATTCATGTTTAATGTTTTCCCATTGTAATCTCTGTGTGTTTCATTTATAATTCTATTTGTAAAGAAGGAAGGTTGGATTAAGATTTTCTATTTCAGAGTACCTTAAATTTGGCAGTATTTACAATTTCAATTTTTTCTTCTGATGTATGGTTTAAGAATTCTTAATTTCTCTTAAATCATTACTAAAAACACTTTTCTCCATCCCATAATTCCACATAGCTATTAACATCAGTATTCACAGCTATCTTGCCTTGCATTTGCTCTTGGATTTGATGCGTACACCCATCCTATTTTGACTCCATAGCCCAATGGAAATTGTTTAGAAGAGACCCCTTCTATTCAACCTGTTGGGCATCAGATTTGTATACTTTCTTCTCTCATTTTTACCCTACCTTTCTATCTCTTTGTGCCATTAATCATCTTAAAAGCATGAGGTAAAACCCTTCTTCCTATCTTTTATGGGATATTTGATTAATGATGTACTCGTCATGGAGGTTTTACCTTTTTATGTATTAACTCCTATATTTCTTCAGATTTGGCTACAACAGGTGCGTCATGGCTGCAAGATAGGGCACAGGCCATCATTTTCCAGCACCTTCCTTATTTTTTGCTACAACATAAATGCCATGGATGTCTCAGTGTTATCTTTGGGTTCTTACGGTTTCTTGTTGGGCGATCCGGCTGTAGTTGTAACAATGGAGTTGTTGGGAGAAATTGGGGGATCTCAGGACTATGGTATAAAGAAGACTACAGACTGTGGATTGAGATACCCTTACAAATATATAGATCTTGTAATTAATCTTCTTATTATTAATCGAATACACAATATCTCGATGTTTCTCCTGTAATATTTGAGTTTCCGCAGCCCTGATCCAAGAGTTGGGCCCACTCTTGTGATCAGGTGTTGCGTTCTTCTTTATTTTCTTTCAGTATTGTGTTTTGTGTGACTCTTTAATTGCTGTTACAGTTACATTAATTTCTGTGGATGCTTTTTATTTCTGTAGTTTATTTATTGTTGTTACAATGGTATTTGTGTTATAGCTTAAACCTGTGATTCACAGCAGACCATGTGCTTGTATCTGCATATACTTTGTCGTTAGTCCTGAAATAACTAACACGCTTGGGTTGATAATTTATGTGGAAAAAGGATTGAATCTTGTTCATATTCAGACACCAACATTTTGGCACCGTTGCCAGGGAAGGCTAACAGGTGCAAGAACAGGACCTGCAGTAGATCTCAGATTTGATCTCTCGTCTTGAGCTGGGAATCTATTGCCCAACTTCAAGTCCTGAGTGTAAGTGCCTTGTATTTTCTTTTTACTTTATTTCTTTCTTGTTTCTTGTATTATTTTGTTCTCTATAAAAATTAAAACCTCGTCTTGAGGAAGGTATTTTGTAAAACCTTGCCCTAAGTCCTAGGCGTAGTCCAATTTTTCTTTCTTTCCTGATTTTATTTTATTTCCTATTTTTCTTTCTAGGGGCCAATTTCTCGTCCTGGGGAGGGTATGTTATTACTCTGCTCCAGGTCCTGAACTCTGATTTATTTTCTTTTGTTATTTCTTTTTATTTCCTATGAATCTCTTCTCTCATCCCTGGGAGGAAGTTATCTGTCCTACTTCGGGTCCTGACCTAATGATTGATTTTTTTTAATGAAACCTTTCTACAATTTGTATGAACAAAGATACGAACAAGAGGGGTAGAGGAAGGCCCCCAAAGAAAGAGAAGGATTTGGGGAGGAAGACGTATATTTAGGAAATTACTAAAAAATCTAGGTCTGAGGCATCATCCCGTGCTGCTGCTAGGGTTAGGGTTCAGACGAGGTCCGAAAGGTAGTCTATGGAACAACCAGCGCCATCCACGATACCAGAAGATGTTTGTTTAACAACATAATATTTAATAAACAGGGTACCAGTGGAATATAAACCCTTATCAACAGTAGAGGATGAATAAGTGACAAGTAAGGGATCAGAAGAATTGAGCAACTCTAACTAGGAAGAAGAACCTCAAAAATGGTTTTCGTCCCCAAGAGACCAAGGCATCATCATGAGAATTCATGTTGCTGAATTAAGAGACTTTGATATGGTAAAGGAATTTTTGAAGGAATCTGAGTTACTAAGGGACTAAGGCAGTGCGGTGCGACCACCTTTGGTTGAATCACTCTAGATACCAGTTGCAAAATCGACCAAAATTCCAAGTGAGTATTAGAAGATATTTATGGCACCTGTAAGTTCCTCCATTGATTTTCCTATAGGAAATATTAGAGGCGATGCACCAATGAGACCCATACCTTTGACAGCCTTGCCTAGTTTTCATGGGATCTCTTCGGAGGACCCTGATACATTCCTTTTTAATTTGATATTTTTTGTCGAGGATACGACTATATGACTGATGCTCAGAAATTGAAAATATTCCCTGCTACCATAAAGGGGACAGCCCTAAGATGGTTTATGGGTTTAGGGGGAAGCACAATTACTTCATGGGACGAAATGAAGAAAGTCTTCTTCGAAAAATACCAAGAATACTGTAAGTCTCGTGACATCAAGGAGGAAATATTTAAATTTTCAGAGAAGCAAGATGAAAATATGGATGACTATGTAGAATGATTTATATACATACTGCGAAGGTCTGTACATAGTGACTTGGATAAGGACATTCTAAAGATCATTCTTCTCAGAGCACTCAGAGAAGAATCTCTGCAACTCCAGAATATAATTGGTAAAGTAGATATCTCAAAAGAAAACTTCGAAAATATCTGTGATTATTGTATCAAATGTTCAAGGGGGGCTGCAAGAAGTGGACAGGGTATTCGGTCGTTAAATACCTCCAGTGGAGGGGTCACAAAAGCAGAGATTGGGAATCTATTAGATAATCTGAGGACCGATATCCTGAGTATGCTATCAGCCCAAATGGACACTCTATAGGCAAAACAGAAGCGGATGGAGCTAGAAAAAACCATGGCCATATTCTACTCTCAGTGTAGGAAGAAATACCCTTTAAAGGAATGCTCGCTGAACAGGGTGGAAGCCTGCGTAATATACAAACAGACTCACGTGACCAGTGCATTTCCTTCCTTACCTAGGCTAAAAGCGGTTTTCCAAGGAGCAAGCGAGGAAAGCACAGTGGACCAACTATATTTCATGGGATAGAAGAAGCCATGGAAACCTCGACCACCAATGGTGAATCCAGGCATGTTTCAGGACCCATCCCAGTATTTTCATAATTTTAGTATGGGTCCCCAATCTGCACCATTTTCATCCATGTGGCCTCAATACCAGTATCCCCCTTGGTATCAATGGGTTCCTCAAGCCAGTCTGAATCCTTCATGGAATCAGACTTGGTGTGGATCCCATCCCACTGGACAATTTCCTCAGCCTATGCCTCAGCAACAACTTCATTTTCCTTCTAATCTGCCCCCAGGAAACCCAACCATTAGACCTCAGCTTCCTCTCCAGCCCAACCTAAATCCAAATAACAAAGGGGTTCAACAAATAGACACACTGAACCTTCCATCCTACATCATTTCTACCGCAGGGCTCAATGAGATAAATCTACGGTCTGGCCGGGTAGTAAATGCACCTACTTCACCCATTATCACAAAACAACTTGATGGTGAAGATACAGAACCAGAACAAAGAACAGTGAGGGAGAATGTAGATCAAAACATAATAAACCAGACACCTCCCCAAGTTGTTCCTAATCAAGGTCATTTACATTTCCCCCATATCCTGAAAGATTGACCTTGAGCAAACCAAACCCTCAAGAAGAATTTTATTTTCTGTGGGAACTACATAATATTTTTGTTAAAATACCTCTTTTACAGGCTATGAGGGATGTACCTATTTATTCAAATATTTTGAAAGAATACTGCTCAAAGAAATCGGGTAGAAAACCTAAGGATCCATTAACTATGCATGTAATGGGTAGAATATCTGATATCATGTTAGGAAAGATCATTCCTGTAAAATATGGGGATCCTAGGAACCCGATTCTAACAATACAAATTAACTGGATTGAAATCCCAAATGTACTGGTGGATTTGGGAGCAGCCATTAACATTATCAATGCTAAAAAAATGAATACATGAGGACTTGGAAACATTAAATCAACCCCTACTATCCTAGAACTTGCAAATAGATCTACAATTAAACCAGTAGGGAAATTAGAGGATGTGATCATTTCAGTAGACTCATGGCATTACCCTGTGGAGCTCCTTATATTGCAGACTCGATATTTGGTATGTGGTCACCGATTGATCCTACGAAGACCCTGGTTGGCAATTGCAGATGCCTATATAGGATGTCGGTCTGGACATATGATCATATCAAATGGGAAAATTACGAAGGACCTCAAGCTTTATTCTCCTGCAAATCCAAGCCAATCTAAGAAATCATTAACCAGTCAAAAACCTCTACCTACAGAAGAGCCTGAACTTGACAATGAAGATGTTAGACCAGTTCTTATTATTGGCTAGGCCCTTCGATTTAAAAAAGAGATGGAAGATGATGCCATTAACGCTTTCATTAATGATTCCAGTTTGGTTCCTGATCGAACTCAATATATTCTAGAATCTTCTATGAGTTGTGAGACATAGGAAAACATTGAACCAGAAGATGACATAGAAGACATTCCTATGAATCCATTCCATGATAGTACTCCAATCAAGATTGAACCAGGGAAAACACTTAATATCAACCCGAACCTGTCTGAATCCCAGATCAAACAACTTTTGAAAGTCCTTCAAGAACATCAGGGATCTTTTGCCTGGGATTATACCGACATGAAGGGTATCCATACTGGCCTATGCACTCATCATATTTACATTAAGGAAGATTGCCGCCCTATAAGACAGCCTCAACGGAGGATGAATCCTGCTCTCAAAAATATTTTTAAAGAAGAACTACAAAAATTGTTGGATGTAGGATTCATTTATCCCATCTTAGATAGCTAATGGGTATCCCCACTAGTTATCATTCCCAAAAAGAATGGTAAATGGTGGATCTGTGTAGATTACAAAGAATTAAATAAGGCAACAAAACAAGACCATTTTCCTTTGCTATTCATTGACCAAGTCCTGGACACCTTGGCTGGAAAGTAGTTCTTTTCCTTCCTAGATGGATTCAGCGGATATAACTAGATCCAGATAGCCCCGGAAGACCAGGATAAGACAACTTTCACATGCCCATGGGGAAACTTTGCATATAGGGTCCTTCCATTTGGCCTGTGTAATGCTCCTGCTACCTTCAGTTGGGCCGCTAGTTTGTCATTATTATTATCACTTTTTAACACCTATTTCATCCATTTCTACCATTCTTTATCATGTCATTTATCATGGTTTATCATATAATTCCATTTTATAATTATTTATGCTCTTATGGATAAATATTATTTCTTCTCCTTTATTTTTAATAAATTGATTATTATTATGCATGATTTTACCAATGATAGTTTATTAATAAATTTGTTGTAACATAACTCAACATTTTAGCCTCCAAGATATTTTCCAGATTGCATATTTGATCTCCAGCTCATCATTAAATATTCCAACTCAGAAATTCATTGGAATAAGAAGTGAAAATTTTGCATTGGACGTTTTGGGAAAATGGAGAAGAATCTGGAAAATCTGAAACATGGGTTTTGTCCAAAATGGATCGAAGTAATTTTAAATGAGCAGTTTTCCCAAATTCGGTTCGTATTAAGAGAAACAAAAGGTTCTCTGAAGACAATTTTCTCAGATTCGTTGTTGCAGTTTTTTTCCAAATTATCTCCGTTGCAATACCAAATTCGAACTGTTCTTGTTGAATGTTGATGGAAAGATATTTTAGATGATATCTTGCTAATCAATTTTTTGTGAACAATCCAATTTTTTTATGGGAATCATTTTGTAATCATATTTGTTGTAACTTCTCTCTGCTCTCTGTGTATTTAAATGAAAAACAGAGATCAAAGAAGGGGATTATTATGTGATTGTTAGATTAGAGATAGATAGGATAGGATAGGAGGAGAGGGGATAATGGATAGATTTAGCTTTTCACAGGGGACCTCAATCGTAATTTCAATATACATAATGTTATTCTGAAGGAGATCATATTGTAATGACAAGTGAATTTGATGATTAATATATAACTTGCATTGTTTTTCATCTAGATATTCTGAAGTAACTAGGTAGTATTCGTTGGTGGCTAGGGCCCGATCTCTGGCGGATCTTACTGCTATTCCTTATTTGATAATTTTCCATTTCCCATTGAATTAATTATCAGTCATTAGGGGAATTTTGAGGTCTAAAATGGGCCTCCTAAGAAAAATGTACAACCAAAATAAAATTTATAAGAACTAATAGGATTCAAGATGATGATGTCAACCATGGGGGATGATTCACCATTTTTTAAGTAAAATGGTAAAAATATTAAAAAATAATAAAACTACTTTTTCAACTCGTATTTTCAACTTATCTCCCAAAATTTTTACTCAAATTTCGAGTGGGAGTACTCTTTGGATGCAAAATTTAATTCCTCATCCCAAGAGTACCCATGTTGCATACTTTTGATGGAACCTGCTATGCGAAAAATGAGAAATACATGAAAAAACGTGCTTGCAATCACGCTTTTCATGTATTTATCATTTTTCGTGTATCAGGGTCCATAGAAAGTATGCAACATGGGTACTCATTGGATGAGAAATTAATTTTTTCATCCAATGAGTACTCCCACTCAAAATGTGAGTAAAAAATTTGGGAGATAAGTTGAAAAAGTAGTTTTTTATTTTTTCCCTCTAAATTTTGATGGTGTCATCAAATCTTATTTTATTATTTCCACTATTATTTTATAATTTCCTTAGGAGGCCCATTTTAGACCTCAAAATTCCCCTAATGTAAGACATTGGTTCCTGTTTATTATGATAAGAATATGATTAGGATAGATCTAGCTGAAAGAGCTCGGTTATTACTAATGTGCTCTCGGTTGGTGTTATTCTCAATTGAATTGCTTTCTTAAGATTGGATTATGGTTTTTCTTGAGATAAGTCTTGATGCTTAGATGTATTATTTCCTTTAAAAGTTGCAGCTTGAGATTTATGATTGCATCCGTTTACTCTTGTATTGAATTTAATAGATTATCTTAAATAATTACTCTCTAGGTTTATAGCTTGCACATATTGTGTACACTCTTGAAACAAAAAGACTTACCCAGGTTGATACTTAATGTGAGGCAATTAGGAGTTTTAAAAGACACATTTTAGCACCCAAAATTTTGGCACCATTGCCGGGGAGAGTGCTACCATTTCACAGAGAGTAATGTATGTTTTATATTTGTTGCTGGGAAAGAATTGGGTATTAAAAATGGAAGGTAAGAACCTACGTAACGAGCAAGTAAAGTGCTTGCTCCTCTGCCCAATTTTCAGTGCAATTGCATAGAAATTGAAGTAGGAATTTTAGAGGTAGAATTTTTGAAAAAAAATCTTGTAATTCCACTCGAGTGGTGATGTAAGCACCACCCATTTCACTAACCAATTGACAGGAATATTTGAAGGAGTATCCTCAAAGAAACACATGAATAACATCTTCTATTATGGTAGAAATGGCTCACATTGCAACTTTTTAATTCCTTATCAAAGATCTAAGAGGAGTGACACAAATGCACATAATTCGCCCATCGTCTCTACCAAATTTTCATGGTTTGAAAAATGAAGATCTAGATACATTCTTGTTTGTTTGAAATACTTTGTAGAGGATATGATTATTGTACTAATGATCAAATATTGAAAGTGTTTCCTCTTACTCTAAAAGGAGAAGCTTTCTGATGGTTCATGAACCTTGGTGGGAATTGCATCCAAACTTGGGAGGACATGAAGAACGTATTCTTGAAGAAGTACCAAGACTATTGCAAGGCCGATGAAGATATTTTCAATATGATACAAGGGGAAGATGAAAGCTTGGAGGACTATGTGGAGCGATTTCGATACAACCTTCAAAAATCAAAGCACAAGTATTTGGAAAAAGAGATCTTAAAAACACTCCTACTCAAAGGAATCAAAGATGAATTTTTAGAACTCTTAAATCTGATAGGAAAAGGCGATGTTTTTCAGTTATCATATCATGATGTTTGTGAATTATGCATAAGGTATTCAGGAGGATTCTCCAAGGCCGGTAAGAATTCTAGAGAAGCTTCTTATTTCTTTTCCAAATCTACTACAAGAAGAGGAGACATAAGAGCTGGAATCAATGTTTTATTTGAAAATTTTAAATATGATTTTATTAGCTCTCTAAATTAACAATTGGATGTTTTACAGGTTTAGAAAAATCAAGAAATTGAAGAAGTGTTTTTCCCTCATTTCCAAAAGAAACATCCCATAGATACTCACTCTTCCTTATCTAGGATGGAAGTAGCATATCAAAGAGATGGGGAAGTTGCAACAATGTCAAAACCATGGAAATCGTGGCCTACATGTATGCTTCAAAACACTTCCCCTGCATTTTCTTACTTGTATAATCCATTATGGAATACTCATGTGTTAGGGCAGCAATGTCAATCTTGATATAACCCCCACCAATCTTGTCTACAAGTTTGGCATGGTTCATCTTATGATTGCATGACTACTCTCCCTCATCTTGTAGCACAAAAACATCCTCCATATTCTCCACCAGCTCTTCCACAACATCTTTCTTGCCTATCAAAATCATCCACTCAACCCAATCAACTACATCATGAAAATGCTTCATTCCCTACACAATTTCCTACTCAACTCATTCCACACCCTCACCATAATAAACCAGTAAAACATGCTTACAGTGTTGAACTACAAAATTTACCCACCCTTCCCACCCATTCTATCTCACATGCACCATTGGAGAAAACTTATACTGAGATTCAGAATGTATCAAATCCAAAAATTTGTAGAGGTTATGAAAGAAAATGAGGTTTCTTCTAGCATGCATCAACAAGCCGTTTTAAACACTCAAGAACTTCATGATATGATGGCTATGGGAAATCAAGAAAGTAAGGGATAAATTGAAGATTGGTTTCACTCCATTTGTTTGCGGCATCACTCCATACTTCAACAATTTTTGGCACTTTCTTTTCAAGGGAAGTTGGCTTCTCATACCCTACTATTTATTAACATGCATTTTCCAAATTTGGGTATGTACATACTGGAGGCCTTATTTCGAAAATGGCTCCACTGGAAGTACACTTATACGTAATAATATTCAATTTTCAAAGAAGAGTAGGTTAGTGTAGAAAATAAATAAATAAGAACATAAATAAATACATTTTTATTATTATGCATAAATAATTGTTATTGTTGCAACACGCTGTGGAAATCAACATCGGTGATAAATATTTTAATTTATTTGTGTATGTAGATGTATTATATTGAAAATAATAGTTCTAAAAACATTCATATTCATTTTTATCACCAATATGGAAAATTTTCTTGAATATCATATTTTTTTGGCTTGCGGGCTTGATGAAATTTCTGAAAATAGAGTCGGGACAATCATGTTTTGAGGGACCAGAAGTGAATATTTTAAAAACTTGTTTCTATCCTAAGTAGCTCTTGATTTCTAATTTCCAGCCCAATTTGAATCACTCCATTTGGATTTGAAACGAAAAATTTATAACCAAAACATTGACAGGGCATCTAGTAGGTAGCTCAAGAACAGAGTTGGGACAGTGAGTTTTTGGAGGCCTAAATGACTATATTTTTAAAACATGTTTCTATGGTATATTCCTATATGAATCTAGTTTACAAGTCAATTTTAATCACTTGATTTAAATATCATATGAGAAATATATGACCCAAATATTGACTGTCTATCCTAAATCAACACTCCTAAAACTCTATTTTTCCAGCTGTTCATTAAAGTATTTGACCCATCAATTCTTATTTTCTTCAAAACTTGTTTATATTGGAGATAAATAAATGAATCTACTTTCATTTCCAATTTGAATCAGCTTAATCCATCATCAAATGAAAAAATTATGCTTAATATATCCATTGTTGGTCTAAGATGGGTAATCGAAAATGACTTCGTTATGCAGGTTGTTCTAAGTAAAATGGACATACCATTGAATCTTTAAAAAATTTGTTCCTACTGGTAATATATATTTGAATTAGCTCTCATTTGGATTTTTAATCACTCAAATTGGATGAAAAACAAAGAATTTATTATTAAAACACTGCAGGTTAGCATGATTGGCCACTGCTCTCCCGCAGGTAATAAATTAATTTTACTTTGTCCATGGATTTGTTTTACAGAGTAACTACTTGTTAGTTTTTTTGCATATTTCTTGGATTAGGGGAGCTCGATCACCTCTATTTCTCCATGATTTAATTTTTTATTGTAAGTAGACACTCGTTTTTTTAGAGGTCTTAGGAGAATAAAGAAGGTCAATTTATGGACGAATGATTCTTGAAAGAAATTTTAATGAAACAAGGGCATTTCATCCAATTCATTATCTAATGGATTCATAATAGAAAAGATGAAGAATTGATTCCCATTCGAAGATTCATGTCACTGCTGCCAAAACATTTTTCCAAGAGATCATTTCTTTTTCCATTGACAGATTGATATTCCCTTAGGAATAACATCATAGCTGTTGTAACTTAATTTATTTATTTATATCCTATTTTTAAATAAAGTGTTGTTTATTTTCTGATTTCTCTTATGTTTTTGTGTTTCAGGTGTTGCTTCCTTCAAATTGTAGTTTCCGCTCCATTGGCGATTGAACAATGAGGACCCCAGCATGCAAGTTTTAGCTGCAGAAGATAATCCTTCGGTAGCTTCATCTTTGTAAACATTCATTTATTTTGTAAACTATAAATAGGATTGTTGATTCAATTTTTTTTTCTGCCTATTTTGCTGTCCCATATTCGGAACAACACTTTTTGGTTTTTTTGTTCCATCTTCAGAACAACACGTTTTGATTTTGTTGTTCCATCTTTGGAACAACACTTTTTGGTTTTGTTGTTCCATCTTCGAAACAACGCTTTTTAGTTTTGTTGTTCCATCTTCAGAACAAAACTTTTTGGTTTTGTTGTTCCATCTTCGGAACAACACTTTTTGGTTTTGTTGTTCCATCTTCGGAACAACACTTTTTGATTCAGAACAACAGTTTTTGGTTTTGTTGTTCCATCTTCGGAACAACACTTTTTTGGTTTTTCTGTTCCATCTTTGGAACAATACTTTTTGATTTTGCTGTTCCATCTTTGGAACAACACTTTTTGGTTTTGCTGTTCCATCTTCGGAATAAGACTTTTTGGTTTTGTTGTTCCATCTTTGGAACAACATTCTTTTTTGTTTTTTTGTTTCTAACTTTGGAACAACACTTTTTGTTGTGTACTGTTCAAACTTTTGAACAACACTTTTTTCTCTTAGCGTGTCTTGTTGTTCCCACTTTTGAACAGCTGCTGTTCCATCTTTGAAACAACATTTTTGCTTCTTCTAAGTTTTGTGTTTTGTGAATAGCACTTCTTTCCTCTTGTGGGATTATTCCTAGCTCATCTCAGCCCCATGTTTCTGATTCCATTTCATGACATAAAGTACAATACTTCTATGAGGACAAGAATTATGGATTCTATTGAAGCATGTGAATATCATTAACATTATTATCTTTAACAGGACAAATTCTATATGAGAGATTCTTTTTAAGAAAAGGGACACAATTATTTATATACTACTTTACTGCATCGTTTTCTGTTGTACATGATACTGATTGATCATCTTAATACTATGCTGGTTCCACCCTTCCTGGCTGTAATCTTCAATGTCTATAATAAATGAGATTATGGGTATATTTTTTTTCTATTGACATTTTCAACTTCTTCCACCATCCCTACTCTTAAGGAGTACCGTGCCTCCCTCTTTTTATCATAAAACTGTGTAATCACAACAAAATTTTGTTTGCATATGGAGCATAGGGGGTCTCATTACGAGCCAACCTACAATGTTCATAAGGCTGTAACAAAGTGACATTCCCATTATGTCCACCACACCAGGGTTATGATCCATTGGATAGCCAAAATATCCTTAGAACAGGAGGTCTCATCATGAGCCGGTCTGATCACTTTTTCTACATCCCAGTGAATGGAAGTGTGGTTATCTAGTTACCACATCAGCACACTGATCTCTTCTGTAGAATAGCACTGGAACTCTCCATTTATAAATTATGGATTCTAGCTCATACGGGTTAAAAATAAACCATGCCGAGGCTATGGATGCCTACTGGCAGCAAAGGCTCTTCTTATGGTATTGAATTTATATCTTATCGTCAATTATTACTATAATACCCTTTTCTTATTCATTTTTTATCAAAGAAGTTATTTCCTTAATATTTCCCTGTTTTGAACCTTTACGCATGAGAAATTGTTTTCCGATCAATCACATCATTTTCGGCTAGAATACTATCAGAAAAGAATCTTTTTGGCATATTGCTGTACTTTTATTTTTCGCATAACTTATCATCTATCCAAAGTGTCCTATCTCTTATTCATAACTATCTATACACACTCTGCTCTCATTATAACCATACCTCTTGTCATCCTATCATTGATATGTGTACTCTGCTTCATTTACTGTCGTATTGATCATTCCCTTGCCTTGCCATCAGCACAACACCTTTCATATGCTTTATGGTCATGGAATCTCTTTTCCAATTGGAGGGGGGAATGTATGCATTATGGGATAACATGCGATATAATTACTGAACTCTGCCATAACTTGATGATTTGACAAAATATTAGTACTGCATTTATACAAAATTTTTTCTGATTAAAATTTTTTCATGCATCTTATTTGTTGTTATTCAAAACTCAAACTGTGGATTCAAGAAATTTGCATGCAAAATAGTGACTTATTACAGGAGAACAACAAGTATGGGGGGGGAATTCTATTCGCAGCAAGGACACACTATTGCCCCTAACAATAGAGGCTTGTGCAACTCGCGAATGGGCACAATTGTTCAGACATGATGTGCTTGCATGGCTTCCACATTTTGCATCACTTTCAGTATCCACTCAGCCTACATTAGCTTCAACAAATGCTAGTCCATGCATTTCATTCCACATTTTTTTTAGATGTGAAACTTGAGGTAAAATATCATACTTTTCTGATTTATTACGAATTTAGGAGAATTTCATGCAAAATCAATTGAGAATTATTTATCATCATTCATTCCACATCTTTACCACTTCCCATTCTTCAAAAAAAAAATCTTTCAGTTTGGGAGAGTGTTCCTTTCATTTATTTATTTATTATGACCATCTTATTCATTCTCAACACCTCCCTTCTTCCATGTTGTTTTACACCCAACATAGATTTCAACAGATTGTAGCAACCACCTCTATTTGTTTTCTAGCATTGCATGAGGGTATGCTAATTCTTCAGTTTCGGGGAGGCATTGCTACACATGATGGATGTTTTCTACTTTCTTTCTCATTTAAGGCATACAATTTCATTTTTATACAGTGCAGAAATTGATTTTCATATATCTTTAAAACTATGAATTGAATTCTTGTGATTTCTAGATAACAAAGAGGTATCATTAAAATACACAAACACAGATAATCTCATGCTAAATTAGTTCATAAAATTTCGAAAATCATGCACTATCACCTACAACCCTTTTTTTTATATCTAATGATCCGTGCATCAAAGCGATCTGATTTTTGGATCAAAGAAGCATTAATATAGTAGAAATCTAGTTTTGAGAAAATGGTTAATGAAGTTTGTTGTTACTTATATCATATTTTGCTGCAACTTCATATACATATAGTTGAACGTCAAATTAAAAAAATTTACGTATTCATCAAGATTGCTAAAATTGAATATTCATTATTTGAGGAAGAATTCATTTGTTCCATCCATTTCATGAGTTGGGATGAACCATTTTTGTATTATTGCTTGGTTAATAAAGAGGCTTTGGGTTGCATGAGAACATGCGATATATTCAGTTTGGGGGTATGTTGGGCCACTAGTTTGTCATTATTATTATCATGTTTAACACCTATTTCATCCATTTCTACCATTCTTTATCACATCATTTATCATGGTTTATCATATAATTCCATTTTATAATTATTTATGCTCTTATGGATAAATATTATTTCTTCTCCTTTGTTTTTAATAAATTGATGATTATTATGCATGATTTTACCAATGATGGTTTATTAATAAATTTGTTGTAACATCACTTTCCATTTTAGTCTCCAAGATATTTTCTAGATTGTAGATTTGATCTCTAGCTCATCATTAGATATTCCAACTTAGAAATTCGCTGGAATAATAAGTGAGAATTTTTCATTGGACATTTTGGGAATATGGAGAAGAATCTGGAAAATCCGAAACATGGGTTTTGTCCAGAATGGACCAAATTAATTGTATGATGATCAATTCTCCAAAATTTGGTTCGTATTAAGAGAAACAGAAGGTTCTCTGAAGATGATTTTCTTAGATTCATTGTTGTAGTCGTTTTCCAAATTATCTCAGTTGAAATACCAAATTCGACCTGTTCCTGTTGAATGTTGATGGAAAGATATTTCAGAAATGACCTTGCTGATCAATTTGTTGTGAACAATCCAATTTTGTTATGGGAATCATTTTTTAATCATCTCTGTTGTAACTTCTCTATGCTCTCTGTGTATTTAAATGAAAAATAGAGATCAAAGAGGGGGATTATTATGGGATTATTAGATTAGAGATAGATAGGATAGGATAGGAGGAGACGGGATAATGGAGAGATTAAGCTTTTCACAGGGGACCTCAATTGTAATTTCAATATACATAATGTTATTCTGAAGGAGATCATATTGTAATGACAAGTGAATTTGATGATTAATATATAACTTGCATTATTGTTCATCCGGATATTCTAAAGTAGCTCGGCAGTATTCGTTGGTGGCTAGGGCCCGGTCTCTCGCAGATATTACTACTATTCCTTGTTTGATACTTTTCCATTTCCCATTGAATTAATTATCAGTTAAGACATTGATTCCCGTTGATTACGATAAGAGTATGATTAGGATAGATCTAGTTGAAAGAGCTCGATTATTACTACTGTGCTCTTGTTTGGTGTTATTCTCAATTAAATTGCTTGCTTAAGATTGGATTATGGTTTTGCTCGAGATTAAGTCTTGATGCTTAGATGTATTATTTCCTTTAAATTTTTCAGCTTGAGATTTATGATTGCATTTGTTTACTATTGTAATGAATTTAGTAGATTATCTTAAATCATTACTCTCTAGGTTTATAGCTTGCACATATTGTGTACACTCTTGAAACAAAAAGAATTTCCCAGGTTGATAATTAATGTGAGGCAATTAGGAGTTTTAAAAGACACCTTTTAGCACCCAACACCTTCCAGAGGGCAATCTTGGGAATTTTTTCTGATTTGGTCGATGATAGTGTTGAAATCTATATGTATGATTTTACTCCATATGGGAATTCATTTGAGGAGGGATTAGCAAATTTGGAGAAGGTACTCAAAAGATGTAAACAAACCCATGTATCATTGAGTACAATCAAATGCCATATGATGAGGGAAGAAGGAGTAGTACTGGGACATTTGCTCTCAGCTGTTGGAATTAAAGGTTATCGAGCTAAAGTAGAGGTAATATTACATTTTCCAGTACCCAAAACACCCACACAGGTATGTAGATTTCTTGGTTGTGCTGGTTATTATAGGCGCTTTATATAAAATTTTTTTAAAATAACACATCCATTGTTTCAATTGCTAACAAAAGATGCAGAATTTTTGTGGACCAAAGATTGCGAGATAGCTTTCACGAAAATTAAAGGGCTGGTGTGCATGACCCCAATCCTTCAAGGACTTGATTAGGCATTACCATTTCACATACATACTAATGCTTCTCAGACAGCAATAGGGGTTGTTTTAGGACAGCACGTAGACAAAACACCATATGCAATTTATTATGTCAGCAAGAATCTAATTCCTGTTTAACTAAATTATACGATGACAGAAAAATAATTCTTAGCTGTCATTTATGCCATAAATAAGTTTCGACACTACATCACCAGGTATTCTACTATTGTCCATATTGATCATGCAGCAATCAGGTATTTGATGACTAAACCCATTACTCCTGGCCGTGTGACGAGATGGTTACTATTGCTTCAAGAATTTGATATTACAATAGTACACAAGCCAAGAAAAGATAATGTAGTAGTTGATCTCCTATCTAGAATGGATAACAATGATGAATGCACACCAATAGAAGACAGTTTCCCTGATGAACATATTTTTGTAGTCTCTACTAAGCCTTCGTGGTATGCAGATATTGCTAACTATCTTGCTATAGGGAAAGTGACTCGTCATTTGTCATAAAGGGAACAATGAAAGATTATTCATCATAGTGCCCGATATTCTTGGATGGCAGGGTACCTTTTTCATATAGGAGCAGATAAGCAGATCCGGCGCTGTGTGTCTGAAGATGATATCTACGAAATATTGAAAGCTTCCCATGTTGGCCCTTGTGGAGGGAAATTTTTAGACAAAAGAACATGCCATAAGGTGCTACGAATGGGATATTACTAGCCTTCCATTCTTCGTGATGCTCAGAATTATGTCAAGAGGTGTGATAGTTGCCAACATATGGGGTAGCCCAGTAAAGCAGATGAAATGCCTTTGTAGGCACAACTAGTTCTCAAAACTTTCAAGAAATGGGCTATTGACATCACTGGATCCTTTAACCCACCCTCCCAGCAGAAAGTCCACATCTTGGTCTGTACTGATTATGTTACTAAGTGGGTGGAAGCCAAAGCAGTTGCAAAAGCAACAGAGCAGGTAGTCTCAAATTTTCTATTTGAAGAAATTTTTTCTCGGTACGGTACTCCAAGAGAGGTTGTTTCAGATGGAGGAGCATAATTCACATCACTAAAGATAGCAAAGCTTATGCAAAAATAAGGGGTCAAGCACAGAGTGACATCTCCATACCATCCCCAGGTGAATGGACAAGTGGAAAGCACAAATAAGACATTAGAAAATATTTTGAAAAAAACTGTGGCATACCATCGTCGAGATTGGGCTCAGAAACTTCCAGAGGCTCTATGGGCATATAGAACAACATGGCGGAATACAGTCAGGATTTCACCATTCGAGTTGGTTTATGGGAAATCTCCATTGTTTCCAATTGAATTTGAAATAAGCACACTCATAACAGCCCTGAAAGTTGGTTTAGATCTATCAGATGCCCAGAAGCGCTGACTAGCTTAGCTTAATTAACTTGATGAAATACGTTCAATGGTTTTCCAACGAACTACTACTATTCAGCAGCAGAGAACGAAATGGCATGATAATTTTATTAGAAACAAGGTGTTTCAAAGTCGAGATTGGGCACTACTTTACGACTTTTTTTTTAAGGATTTTAAGGGAAATATTTGCACTCGATGGATGGGACCTTATGAGGTGAATGTTGTATTTGATAATGGAACAGTCAGGCTAGTCACAATTGACAATACACATACCTCCTTTATAGTCAATGGACATCGCTTGAGACTATATCACCGGTCGACCTCTAAGGATGCTTTTATTAAACAACTCTCTGAGAAATCTGGTTTGAAGGTTATTAGTGTAGAGAATCTTTCCTCTGCACCCTTGTAATATATATATATAGATAAAAAAAAAAAAAAAAAGAATTTTGTTCTATTTTCTTGTCTTTTTGCAGGAGCTACGACTAAGGAGTAAAAATCAAGGAATGTTCATGTTACTGTTACTCAGTTATTGTTACTTGGTTGCTGCTACTCCGATGCTACTACACCATATGTTGTTACTCGGTTGCTTCTACTCATGTTGTTGTTACTTGGTTGCTGCTACTCCGATGCTACTACACTGGATGCTATTACTCGGTTGCTGCTACTCATGTTGATGTTACTTGGTTGCTGCTACTTCGATGCTGCTACACCAGATGCTATTACTCGGTTGCTGCTACTCATGTTGTTGTTACTTGGTTGCTGCTACTCTGATGCTGCTACACCGAATGTTGTTACTCGGTTGCTGCTACTCATGTTGCAGTTACTTGGTTGCTACTACTCCAATGCTGCTACACTGGATGTTGTTACTTGGGTGCTGCTACTCGTGATGTTGTTACACCGATGTTGTTACATCGATGTTGTCACACCAATGTTGTTACACCGGATGCTGTTACACCAATGATGTTACACCGATGTTGTTACACTGATGCTGTTACACCATCCCATCATCCAGGTAGGTCGTAAGGTATGCCTCCACGTGACTTGTACTAATTTAATTAAATATCCCATGTGAAGACTTCAATGTCGCGGACGTAAAAAATTTAAGTCGCAGGGGGGTGGGGGGTGTCGTCATGCCAAGGACGATGTAATAATTACCCCATAAGTAAAGAATGACATCTCGCACATGGTACACCTTACGAATCACATCAATATGTGGTACCATCATTTAATCCTATTGGGATTCACAAAATTTCTCATCTATCCTGTATGAGTAATTATTTTCGAGAATTACCAATCGTATTTACCGTTACCACCTGTCCACTTTCACTATGTTGTTCCTCCAAATCCAGTATCCACCACCTTGCCCAACGGTCTGCTGCTACAGAAAGTGCTGCTACAAGTCTCCACAGTATGGGTGGGTTGGCTGTGTAGCATGAGCCTAAGAACACAGTTTCAGTTCGCAGCAATCAAAAGGTTTGGAAAATTTTTGTCAACGCAGGTTTGGATGTCTACTTTGACAGATTGCATGGATTCGATGCAGGTATCAAAATGGAATTTACACTCAATTTAGAGGAGAATCATTCGTGGGTTAGAGGTCTGGAAATTCCTATTATAGAGGAAGTAATTGCAGAGGTTAGCGGGCTGATACAGTAGGGGCAGTAATGGTTTTCTCGAAAGGTTTCTCTCCCGGAGTTTCCTGAATTGTTTTTGCAGGAAGGAGAAAGTGTAGTTCAATTGGGCAGGGGATATGAGCACAGAACTGTACCGTATCCTTGGAACGAAGTTGCAGGTTTCGTAATTAAATACATTACCTGTGAGGGTCGGGCCTCAGCTCTGTTCAAATATCACTTTAAAATTCTAATGCACCTCCGATTTCCACAGAATCATGAGCATGCCCTAAACATGCCATTCTTTCTATTAAAACAACTGCAGCATATGGCACAGGCTGCTCGGCGCTCCCGCTGGATGATGGCAGTACTTTCTAACCATGGACTGGTGCGATTATTGGTCCTGCATGTAATAGGCAGGCTGCATGTTTCTTAGGTGGAATTCTGTGAATCCTCAGAAGAAGCGGTAGCAGCTATGGTTGTTGCTAGAGAAGAAGACCTAGCCTCTCCGACTAGTCAAATGGAATAAGAACCTTTAGAGGAAATCAATCAAGAGGAACCCGAGGAAATGGAAACAAAGATTGATCAGGAAGAACCTAAGGAAGAGGAGATGATGATTGATCAGGAGGAACCTGAAGAAATGAGTACGGAGGAAGCAATCGACAATGAAGATGAGGCTGTCACACAAGAACCATCCCCACTGGAAAAAGCCAAAGAAGAGGAAATAAGAATGGAAGAGTTGATTAGCGACACAGATGAGGCTGCCACACAAGAACCAAATTCACTCAAGGAACCCACAGAGGAAGGGATTATGGACATTATGCAGGAAATTGATAATGTGATACAGTCGGCAACCATCGCCAATGAAGAACAAAAGGATGGAATTGTGGACAGAGAAATGACAAGTGATGATGTTTCGCAAGAAACAACATCACTTGCTTTGATTAAAATGGATGTTGATACAGTTGGGGGTGCTACACAAGAACCACCCCCAATTCGGCCAGAACAGGAGGATTCGACCCGCAGAATTGATGTTGGACCTCAAGAATTGGTACCAACTGTGAAAACGAAGGTGATTTCTGGGGAAAAAGAGGAAAAAGAAGGAATGAATCGGGTGGTCGATACTGTTCCACAAGAATCATTATCGACCCATGAAGAAGAAGTGATAAGAAAAGGGCTGGAGGAAAGAAGAGAATTGAGCCACAGAATCAATGCTGATCCACAAGAACTAGCATCGACTCTGGTTGAGGTATTAATGCATGAAGTCCCGGTCTAGCCCGGGAATGATGATGAAGGGTCTGTTCCCTGTTCTCCGTTCCAATCCATGATGCCCGAAGGGGAAAGATGATTTCGTTCGCCTAAATGGTTAGTGGAAGAAGTTGTTGTTCCTCTGGTATTAAAATTTGTTGACATGGCCAAGGTTGGCCTAGATACCATTGAACTGGAACAATTGGAGGTTCACCAGGAAGAAATATTTCCTGTAGAAATATCAGAACATAGAAGGGTCAATGAATTTTACAGCTAAATAACAGAAGTTTCCAGAATAAATGTAGAAGAAGAAAGACCTATGGGTTGGGAACCCGACCAAGAGGGTTTGACGAAAGAATCAGGAGAAGATGCCGACAACATTCTACTGCCTTATGAGCCTGTTGTAGGTCTAGAACTTGAATTCGTTGTTAAACAGGAATGGTTAAAACAATGCGAGAAAAGAAGGTTACCTCTCAAAAAGAGGTACCAGCAGCAATTAAGTGAAACCATAAGACTGAAAAGATAAGTTCGGAGTTTGAAGAAGCAAGTTTCACATTTAAAAAGGAAGGTAAACATCCACAAATGGATTTCAATAAAGCTGAAGGTTGAAGTCTCCACGGAGGCTACCCAGATCGGCCTAATTGGAGAATTTTTTGAAGGTCGGGAATTCGTATTGGCCGCCAAAATTCAAAAATGGCAGTTTGCAGTGACCGACCACAAGAAAGAAACAGCTAGGGTTTGAGAACAGGCTACTAGATTCATTGCAGGGTACATAGATCAATTATACAAGGCTCGGCTGAAGCAGGTCAAACAGAAGGCTAGGATAGAAGAGTTGGAAGAACAGGTTCAACTGCTAAAGACAGATAAGGAGAAGATGTTCTCCCTAGCACAGTAGGTAATGGCCTGTAGACCTCCTACACATAGCTATGCCTTATTCCTTCATGAAAAATCTCTTTTATTTTGTCTTGAAAGTATTTATAAGGAGTTTTGGTATGAAATTGAGGACCCTATTCAATTTCTCCGTATTTTAAAAATTCATGATGTTATAGGACAACATTTAATGTGTGAGCTCTACATGCAAGGGTATTATTTAAGGCATGATCAGTCCTTTAACCACGTTCTATTCGTGGGGGACATCCATTTAAGGGCTTTCACCTTCTATACCATCAATCAGATTAAATGGAGAAAGGCCTGGGATACATTTGAAGAAAATCAAGCTGGAAAGCCATTAATGGTAAGAAGAGAGCATGTTCAGTCCAGGAACATTTACAATAAACATTATACCTTTCTACAGATTGAGGGCCAAAAGGAACATATGACAGAAAATTAGAAGTGGTGTGCTGACCTGTGTGTCGGCCAGATTATGAAAATTCGCCAGGAATCCCTTGACAGTTGTCAGAAAATATGGATGTTTTCCTCTTCAGTGGTGAGGGGGAGGGAACCATTTGGGGCACCTAAATTTGCACCTGCCTTAAAAGGAATGCCATGTTATGTGGCATGTATTCATACCTATGGAGTTAGATGGATGGTACTAAGATTTCAATTTCCCCTTTTATGGTTGCCAGCTAAACAGTATACTCCTACTTATAACGTTGAACCAGACGGGTGGAAAGACGTTGTTTTGACAGAAGGATATAAGCCACCAATAATAGAGATGGCAGTAGAACATGACCTCACAAAACTTCATGTCGATCACAGTCAGTCCAATATGAACCTGAGGAGACCATGAGCTGCATGAGGACATGCACATAGATCAGTTGGGGGGAGATGTTGGGCACCGGATTTCTATACTTTCTTCTCTCATTTTTTCCCTACCTTTCTATCTCTTTGTACCATTAATCATCTTAAAAGCATGAGGTAAAACCCTTCTTCCTATATTTTATGGGATATTTTATTAATGATGTACTCATCATGGAGGTTTTACCTTTTTATGTATTAACTCCTATATTTCTTCAGATTTGGCTACAACAGGTGCATCACGACCGTAAGACAGGGCACATGCCATCATTTTCCAGCTCCTCCCTTATTTACTGCTATAGTGTAACTGCCATGGATGTATCAGCGTTATCTTTTGGTTCTTATGGTTTCTTTCTAGGAAATCTGGTTGCCATTGTAACAATGTGTATTTTTGTAACAATGGAGTTGTTGGGAGAAATTGGGGGATCTCAGGACTATGGTATAAAGAAGCCTACGGGCTGCGAATCGAGATACCCTTATAGATATACAAATCTTGTAATTAATATTCTTATTATTAATCGAATACAAAGTAGCTCGTTGTTTCTCCTATAATATTTGAGTTTTTGCAGCCCTGATTCAAGAGTTGGGCCCACTCTTGTGATCAGGTGCTACGTTCTTCTTTCTTTTCTTTCAGTATTGTGTTTTGGGTGACTCTTTAATTGTTGCTACAGTTACATTAATTGATGCAGATGCTTTTTATTTCTGTAGTTTATTTATTGCTGTTACAATGGTATTCATGTTATAGCTTAGACCTATGATTCACAGTAGATCATGTGCTTATATCTGCATATACTTTGTCGTTAGTCTTGAAATAACTAACGCCCTCAGGTTGATAATTTATGTGGAAAAAGGAATGAATCTTGTTCATATCCGGACACCAACACAACCAAGAACAATCAAACAAAAAAACCTTATAATTAGTTTAAATAGCCTAATATCAGCAAACTTAAACAAATCTAAATCTAATAGAGAAATCCCTCTCTGTGTCTATGAGGGCTAGATCCTAGGATCCAAGCGGTTTTGATGTTGTGCTTTATACTTTAGTCTTTCCAATCTTCTAAATTATAGAGTGATAACAAGTTCTTTTTTCCAAATTTTTGCGAGTCATTGCTAACCAGTACCTCTTTATTTTTTAACAAGCTTGAGGAGGGTAACATATGCTTGATCTATAATTCGACCCTTCAGGTGAATCCATCATTATTTAATGATTTAACAAGTCTAGCGATAATGAAATTCAATCTTGCCATGATCGACAAGTCGATCGCTATTTTATGTTTTAACAATTCTAACGACAGTGAAAACTTGATCCTTTTTCATGTTTAGAGATTTTGAAAAAGAGGACAAAGAGATAACTCCATGAGTCATTTTTCGTAAATTTGTCGCTTAGGTTTGAAAAAGTGTAAAATGATACCTGAGAAAACCTCTTAGCCATGCTCGACTAGGTTTCCCTTTTTCGTAAATAATCTATCTCTGTCCGAAAAAGGGTTAAACTTATACTAAGTAGATGTCGTTTCATTTACTTTCACGAGCTTGAAAAGACAAGTGCTTGATAATATTTTCACATTATCGGAGTCTGAAAAGAGCTAAAATAAGACTCTAGGGGGTTCCTTTTTCGAAATTATCAAATATAAAAAAAGAGATAAAATTTTGCTTTAATTCCTTTCTCATTTTTATCAAAGCTCCAAAAAAATAGGATAAGAGTGTGCTTTTTCTGAATTTCAATTTAATTTACCAGCATGAAAAGATGGAAAGAACTCGGCATTTTCATGTGTTTTACAAGCTTGAAAGATAGTAAAATAAACTCTGCATTTGCATGAGATTAACGAGTCTTGAAAATAATAACCAAAATTTACTCGAAATAGTTTTGAATTCCCCCTGCAAGAGCACATGTCGAATACCCCGTACAAGAGCACATGCCCCCAAGCTTCTTTTCATTCACCTAAGTAGACTACTAGTTACTAGTAGTTGGATTGAATTAAGGCTCATTTACGAGTTGGATTGAATTAAGGCTCATTTACGAGATCAAATGTAAGACTCATCTTAATTAGGAGAGGATTTGTTACATTTTTTAATGAGTTTGAAACAGGAAAAGAACTATTCTCATGGAACCTTGTTTCATTTAACGAGTTTCACACAAGAAAAGGAACTATGCTCAGGAATCTGTTTCATTTATCGAGGTTGACACAGTAAAAGAACTATCCCCAAAAATCTGTTTCATTTATCGAGGTTGACACAATAAAGGAACTATCCTCAAGAATATGTTTCATTTATCGAGGTTGACATAGTAAAAGAACTATATTCAAGAATCTGTTTCATTTATCGAGGTTGACACAATAAAGGAATTATCCTCAAGGGAACCTATTTCATTTTTTAACGAGGTTGACACAGTAAAATAACTATCCTCATAACCTGTTTCATTTTTTAACTAGATTGACATAGTAAAAGAACTATCCTCATTGTGTAGTCAGACCAGTGAGTGTGCATTGGAAAAGATGTAGTGTAACGGAGTCATCATTTAAAAAGTTTGATGAGCACCAAAAATTATAAGTCATAACATGCGTTGACAGGTCTTCTCTAGGGTTTCCATTAAATTTTGGAATGTCAAAGAGTAAATTGGAATGTGACATGGTAAAGATCGAAGGAGTAGCAACAGTAAATGTTGTCGCAACTGTAACAGATGGTACAACTGGAGATGTTGACTCAGCCATGGTAAAACGACTCAATGTATACCCTACAAGATCTATGGAAAATTGTATTGAAACAGGATCAATAGAAGCAGTATAAGTCAATTGAGGAATACACTCGTAAAGATAAAGCCCTGGTCCAAAATGGGTTGCAGTTGAAGGGTGAGTTTCTTGCTGAGGTTCTTCCTCAATCGAAATCAAACCAGGTGGAAGGATTTTGCCGTTAGGCCCAAGATATATTTCAAGTGGTTGACTGCATGATATATAGCTCAATGGCTACGATCGACTTAGGAGCGACTGATACAGGAACAACTCCCGGTTGTTCTACTTTGGGATCTAGATGTTCCCGTAAAAGAATGATGGGATTTGGATCAACTACCAGTTGAAAAATATCGGGTTCGAGAGGTATGGTCTCACTGATTGGATGGAGCGTGTCCACAGGTAGCTGTGAGGACTCCATTTCGATGACAGTGGATGAACCAAGGTGTGTAGAAATGACTCGAGATGACTTTGGTATATGTGATGAAGATGATGCACCAGAGGTACTAATGGTACTCGTTTTGGTGGAACGAGGTCGCCTTCGCCGACCAGAAATGGATTCTGGTGGTAAAGGTGGTTTAAGTGCTATTCTATGTGAACGATGGGGAAAGGGATGTTCTTCTTCCATGATGACTGATTGATTTTATTACAAAAAAGATTAAAAAATAAAAGGGTGATTCTAGGCAAAAGGTTTACTAAGTAATTGTGAACTGCAAAATATCTCCTGGTGAAGCAAGAAGTAGGGGCAGACAATCTCCCCAAATGTTGTGTTTGTTGTATCACAAGTTACAAGGTGGCTGACTTGGTCGCCTATGGATGGTAAGAAACCTAAATTTGTCCTCCCAAATATAATCAAAGGTACATGGAGGCCCAAGTCCATATTAGCATTATCTAATGCGAAAGCACACAGTGAGAGCACCCCCTTATACTTTTTGTACTAGAACACCACCCGAAATACCCGAAGGTACATGGACGAGCTCTGATATAATTATGTACATGGATTGGGATTTCACGCTCGGAATGTGTCGTAGACAATTTAGCGACAAGTGCTATGTTTAACAATGTCGGAACTCATCTCTAGCCTAGACCTTCCAAATGTTATCGTTAATGTTACAATGCTTTCTTAGGTTGATTGATGTAAATTTTATGTTGATATTGTTTAAAAGTTTGCCTTTGAGGTTCACTGCGTGATGTAATAGGAAATTCATAAAAATGCAAACTAAATGATAAGAAAACTTTTCAATTTAGCTTTTTCAATGAAAATCATAGCTACTAAGGGGAAAGAGCAATCAGTTTTTGAGCATACAACAAAGAGCATAGACTAAATGCAGATTTCCCTAACTTGTTCCTATGCCACACACACAATTCTCTAGATGCACATGCATGTTTTTCTTTTCAGCTCCCTTTAATGTGAATGAGAGTAAGGAAACTAAATGCACAAATCAATCAAACAAATGTTTTCTTTTGAGAAACAAGGAATGAAACAACAATTTCTCTTGGGAAAATGAAGAATGAAACTACAATTTTCCTACAGGAAATGAGGAATGAAACAAAAATTTCCTTTTCGAAAACAAAATTGATCTAGTGAAAAAAATAACTACTTTGAATCTAATTTTCTAATGATAAAGAAAACAACTAATAAAAAATTGAACAAATTACTTTTCAAAGGAGGAAGAACAAGAAAGTTTACTAGTCTCTAAGAGAAATCAAACATCTGAGAATACAGCAGAAAATTGGCTGAAACTAAAAGCAATGAAAATTTTTGATGAAATTTGGCTATCCAAGGGGACAACACAGACTCTAAGGGGAGATAGTGCGTTGTAGAACACCCCTGAATGTAACAAAGTGCACTACAGTGCACTGTACCTTAACCAACAGTGCATTGGGCGCAACTAAGTTTGGGAAACAAGCATCTAAACACACTTATAATGAAATTTGTTCATGCAAATGACTGATAAAATAAAGTAAATGCTACTAATGATGGTAAATAGAGGTATAAACACCAATAATGATGGGATTCTCCCCAGTGGAGTCACCAATTTGTTATACAGAATTTTAATCTACGAATAAACTATATTCCCTGAGTGTGGTGTTCCTTCACTCAGAACTACAGAAGAAAGACACTATTTTATCTAAGACAAATAGATATATAGAAAGGGAAAGAAGCCTACATGTGATACTTTTTCTCTCCTTCTCCTTTTTTCACGGTTGTCATTGCTCTCAATCCAACTCAAGCCGCTAGATCGATTCTTGCAATCAAAGAAAAAAAACAACAAACAACATACAATATACAAGTATCTACTTATCTTAACCAAATCAAACCAATTAGATATGAGAATACATACATCATCAAGAATACATTTCACAAGATATAGACATATGTATGAGAAAATGAATAGATATCTTTATTAAGAAAGTAGGAATAGAATATTACAACCAATAGATTGATTTGTCGTCAACCTGCTCCAACTTCATTCCAGCCTCATCACATCCAGCATCATCTCAGTAGCATATCAGTACTTCCAATCTCTTATCAAATGAGAATCCAATAGCATGAATTTTTACAAAATTATTCCTCCCTAGCACTTAGATGAGTGCTCAATTTATAAGGAAACTGAAGCTAGTTTCTCATTAAATGACTTTCTAATAATAGGTAATACATGTTTCCAAGTTTAGAGGTGGTGGATGGACACTTGTATTCGAATTATGACACATATGGACTCTTCTAGAAGACACTGGCCATGTGGATATTCCTGGAATAATGATGATTTTGCTCCTAGGTGACCAACACACCCTTGAGTGTCAAGAAGTGCACTGTAGTGCACCCTTGCATGGAGGTACTAGCAATGCAACACACTTAGTCCCTTGTAGAGGAGCGTTGGTGATTTAGTTTATCATAAAATATGTAATTCAAACCTTGGAAATCTCACAATTGAAGCCATAAAAGGAATGTATTCAGTTAGGGCATATAACAACTGAAATTAAGGGGATGATAGACCCTATTCATTGGTCCAGGGAGATGATGTCCAATTTGACCAGGTCTTGCGGGATGATGCCCAAATCGACCTATAACATGGATATTGTGCATAGATTGAAGTAGATTATAGGTACATGTGTTGTTCTAGGTATAGGTACAGGTGTTGTTACAGGTACAGGTATAGGTGATGTTATAGGTACTGGTATAGGTATAGGTACCGGTACATGTGCAGGTGTATAGGATTTGGACTACCATCCCAAAGCATATGGATTGGATATATTTAGAGACATGATATATATACTAGATAACATTGAGCTAAAGAAGGTGATATTGAAGGAGTTTCATGTGAAACCATATTTGAGTCACCTAGGCTACCAGAAAACATTGAATACAGTGAATATTTTACTATTAATCAAATCTAAAGAAATATGTGGCAAATTTTGTAGCCAGATGCTTGGATTTTCATATGGTTAAGGCATAATGTAAACATCCAGGTGGAATGCTACAATCGATTGCAATTCCAAAGTGGAAATGGGAGTTCACTTCCATGGACTTCATCATACATTTACAGAGGACAGTTAGACAAAATAATTCCATCATGGTTGTGGTGGACATGTTGACGAAGGTTGCACATTGATGTAGCACATGATTTTATCAGATACATAGTTATATTGCATGGTATTACGAGGAATATTGTCTCTATTACATGTCACTTTGTCACCATGACATTTGACGGCTAGTGTGGATCTATCACCATCCATACTCATGCTTTCTTAGAAGTCAAAAATTTATATTCCTTAACCAAATCTTGCAAACTGGGAAAATATCTCTTAAAAAATTTTAAATATGGTCTGGGAACCTTTTGCAGTCACTTCCTGTGCATGTGTGGATATTACTAAGCTTCCTTGTGGACTTGTGTAGTTTGTTTCCCATTAAAACTTGAGCAGCTCATTTAAAGTAAAGTAAAGGCGAAAAGTAACTTATAAAAGCATAGTTGGGTGCATATTCTTCCAACTAAAAGCCTCTGAGTCATGCTATTTCGAGGTAAATCCATCCAATTGTGGAGCTTATCCCCTTGGATCAAGGAAACATAATACCCTCATTTTTGGATCACACCCCTCTACTAGTGGATCTAAAACCTCCTCAGTTTCTCCTATAAATTGAGTTGAAACTTCAGGGTTCGGGGGGTTCACTTATGATAATCTTATGCATGTCATTTTAGAGTGGAAAGCTTGTTAAACTAAGGAGGAAGATTGGGAAGCCCTATGAGAGGAATCTATATGACATCAAGGGTTGGTTGTAATATTTCTCTTTTCATTCCTGAATAATACATTTGGCTACTTTTTCTCATTGTATTGTTTTTAGATTCATTAAAACAATTACAATTCTTAATCTCCTTTATGATTAAGTTAAGCTAGTATTTGGATTATTACATACTAAAGATGCTTTTTATTCTTTGCATGTTTGTGGTTGCAGGTTTCTTCTTAGCATTGAATGAATTATTCGGGACAGAAGGCAATATCTTCAACAAACATCTCATTGAAATGTAAAAGCATTATCCTCTCTTTTCTAGTTTTGAAAATTTGAATGCTAATAGCTTAGGGAAAGAGATATTCTTATGTCTGTTTGTTTCTAGTTATCTGTTGGGATACTAAGGAGATCACTCTTTTCCGCAAGAGATATTTATCCATAAATCGAATTGTCGACTCTACTAAGGAATGGCATAGTTTTTCTCGATTATTTTTGGTTTAGCTCTCTGATTTTTCTAGTTTGACTATGACTGAGTGTTGTTGGGTTTATGAAATTTTATATCTTATGAATCAAAATGCCTTGTTTTTATTTTTTTTTGAATTTTATTTCCCCTACGTGGTTTTGTTTCATAAATAGAGTGCAGGTTTGTGCAAGTTCTTAGTTTAATACAGTGTGCATGGGCACTAGTTTTCACTGACTACTTGCGCACCCCATGAGAATTTTTGAAAAATGAATTTTCTCTCTCCCAGAGTCTGATAATTAATTTTTAGATGTTCAAACTGACTTATACCAACCCTCAGAGTCTATTTGTGAACTCATCTTAATTACCTTAGTGTATTTTTTGAGAAATAATCCCTTTTTCATTTTCAGGTAAGGTTTGCGTTGATTTGTTGAATTTCTCTATTTGGAAAGATGGATTGACTACCTAGATCATTGTTTTTCTATCATTCCCCTCTGGACCTACAAGGTGTCTTGTTAGTCTTGCTTGTTTGAGTGATTATTTTTTCTCATTTTCAAAGGAAAAATTCTAGATAAGTGAAGTAGGATTTGTCTCATAAAAGTAGTCTTTTATGAAATTACTTCTGCTTGTTAAAGTGAAAAAACGAGTTATTTTGATATCATCTAGAAGAAATCATGAAGTGCACTTATAGGTATCATTAGTTGGATCATAAGTTAAGAGCTTTCAATTTTGATTTTTTTTTTTTTTTTAGGTCTTTGCAGTTGTTTTTTATTTTGAAGAATTGAAAGATTTTTTTCTCATGGAATTGTATATTTTGGCTTTCAATCAATGAAAATTTTCATTACAAAGTGATATTGGTCATGCTTCAAAATGAAATTTTTTTCTTAATGAAAAAGGAATGTTATGGGATGTTTTAGGAAATTTTCACTTCTTTGAGTTCAAAAAATCCCTCTACTTTCCCTTAACTAGGAACTCATTGAAATGAAGAATTGCATATTCATTGTTGATGCATTTAGAGTAATTTGTTACGTCGGGTCTTCTCAAAAAATAGAATTATCTATCATAATACATCTCGGATTTTGATGTTAACACACTATTTCAAATAGAATAAGATCAACTAGAAATTTCTGAATTAGTCATAGTCGAATCTATCATTGGTGAGTTTTCATATACTTATATCACTGAACCAGAAAAATCTGAATCTGAGTCTAATTCCACTTCATCTGAATCACCTTCAAATGAGATATCCCCTACTCCTGGTCATCCTAGTTCACCTCGAGTAAAGCTTCTCATCACTGAGAATATTCCTCATGGCCTTTTTAGCATTGAAGAAATCACTGACGAAGAAGAAGAAGTTGAAATTCCCTCTCGTCGAGTATATTTCGATTTAAGGTATAGTGAACTAGTCTACCCTTTAGATTTTCCTTTCACTCTTTTTCAACCAGATTCTTAGTATCTTCAATTTACAAATTTTTTACATTCTTTTGGCTACAAACATCCACAACACTAAATTCTATTTTACTCTTTACCCAAGTATAGTACATCTAACATGGTTTCTGAAATAATGTCTACTGATTCAATCACGTTTTCATCTTCTCTAGAAATTTTTTTGTATGGTGTTCCTTCTGTTACTGCTAGGTACTAGTCGCTTTCTGGAAATTTTTCAGGAGCATCTCCTTCCTTTGAAGCTTCTACTATGTCAACTGGATTTTTTTATTCTACCACCCAAGATTTGACTACGGAGCATATTTATATGTTTTCCGGGAATACGCCTCAAGTTAGCTCATCAAGTGGATATATTTCACCTGCGGAGCAACAACCTCTTCAAGGGAAACAACTTGTTCAAGGTCAACATCCTCTTCAAGGGCAGTAGTTTTTTTCTAGGAGGACAACCTTATACTAGAACCTATCGAACTATTGCAGGGTAGCCTATTCCTAGTAATTATTAAACTTATGGTCCAATGCCTCAAACTGCTTATGGTCAACCCTATGTGTTATAGGTAAATTTGGGAATCATCCCCCATGACCTGGTCAAAATAGAAATTATCCCCAGGACCAATGAAATAGGGTCTATCATCCCCTTATATTTCAATTTCTATAGCCCTAAGAGAATAAAATTTCATTCATGGCTTCTATTAAGATATTTCCATGGTTTAAATTATATGTTATATCACTTATTGACTCACCAATGCAGCCTCTAAAGGGACTAACTATGTTGCAGTGCAAAATCCTCCATTCAAGGGTGCACTGCAGTTCACTTCCCAACATTCAAGAGTGTGTTGGTGACTTGGGAGAGGAATTCTCATTGTTCTAGGAATCTCCACATGGTTAGTGCCTTCTAGAAGAGACCATATGTGTCAAAATTCGAATCCAAGTTTCCATCTAACACCTCTGAACTTGGAAACATGTCTTGCCTATTATTAGAAAGCCACTCATTTAGAAACTACCATCAATTTCCCTATAATTTGAGCACTAATTCTAGTGCTAGGGAAGGAATAATTTTGGTAAACTTAGGTTGCTGGATTCTCATGTGATAGGAGAGTGAAAATATCAATATGTTGCTTCTATGATGTTGGATGTGATGATGTTGGAATGAAGCTAGAGCTGGTTGGAAACAAATGGATCCATTGGTTGTAACCTCCCCATTCAACTATTTAATAAATATTATTGTTCATTTTCCCAAACATATGTCTCTATTTATTGTGCAATGGATTCTTGAATGATGTATGTATTTCATATCTAATCGATTTGATTGAGTAAGATAAGTAGATATCTACAAATTTCATGTTGTTTTTTGTTCTTTGTTTGTGTTTGTGGGAATTGATCTGGCGTTTTGAGTTGGATTAAGAGTGACGGAAACATCGAAATAAGGAGAAGGAGAAGTGATTGAATCAAAAGTAGGCTCCTCTACCATTCTGTATATCTACTTGTTTTAGAGAAAGTGATAGTAATTCTTTCCTCTATTGTTCTAAGTGGCTAGCACCACACTTAGGAAATTTGGTTTATCCGTAGATCACAATTCCGCATAACAAATTGGTGATTCCAATAGGGAGTATGCTATCATTCCTAGTGTTTTTTCCTCTATTTATCCTCATCAGTAGCATCTAATTTCAGCTATTAGACATTTGAATGAAACAATTGCATTAGAAGCGTGTTCTTCTTCTTGGTTTTTTAATCCCTGATGCACTCAATGCAATGTTGGTCAAGACACAGTGTACTGTAGTGCACTGTCTCCCAACCAACCAAATTCCATATAAATTTTTCATTGCTATCATTCTTAGCCACTTGTTTTCTATATTCTCATATGTTTGATACCTTTTAGATACTAGTAAACTTTCATGATTCTTCCTCCTTTGAAAAGTAAATTTGTTCAATGTCTCTTTAGTGTTTTTCTTTATAACTGGAAAATCAAATTTAAAGTATTTTATTTTTGCATTAGATCAATTTTTTTTTTCGAAAATTAAATTGTTGTTTCATTCCTCGTTTCCTGTAGGAAAAATTGTAGTTCCATTCCTAATTTTTCCTAAAAGATAAATTATTGTTTCATTCCTTGTTTCTCAAAGAAGAAAAAGCTTGTTTTATTGATTTATGCATATAGTTTCCTTTCTTGCATTCACATTAAAGAAGCTGAAAAGAAAAAAAATGCATGCCAATATAGTGAATAGTGTGTTTCATAGGAAAAATTTAGGAAAGCTACATTTTAGTTTGTGTTCTTTGTTGTTTTCTCAAAAACTGATTGCTCTTTCCCTTAGTAGCGAGGATTTTCATTGAAAAAGCTAAATTGAAAAGTTTTCTTATCATTTAGTTTCCATTTTTAGGAATTTCCATCACATCACATGGTGAACCTCAAAGACAAAATTTTAAACAATATCGACATAAAATTTACATCCATTTAACTAATAAAGCATTGGAACATTAACGATAACATCTAGAAGGTCTAAGCTAGAGACGTGTTCCGACGTCGTTAAACATAGAATTTTTCGTTAACTTGTCTGTGATACATTCTGAGTGTGATACCTCACTCTAGGTACATAAGTATATCAGAGCTCTTCCACGTACCATCAGGTATATAGGGCAGTTTTCTACTACGAAAAAGTATAAGGGGGTGCTCTCACTGTGCGGTTTCGCATTAGACAACACTAATATATACTTGGGCCTCTACATACCTTCGAGTATATTTGGGAGGAAAACCTTAGGTTGCTATCCATCCATAGGGAACCAAGTTGGCCACCTTGTAACTTGTGATACACCGAACATAGCATTTAGGGAGATTGTCAGCCCATACTTCTTGGTTTGCCAGGAGGTATTCTGCAGTTCATAATTACTTGGTAAACCTTTTGCCTAGAATTACCCTTTTATTTTGTTTATTTTTTTTTGGTCATAAAATAAATCAGTCATTGTCAAGGAAGAGAATCCCTTTCCCTATTTTTCGTGTAGAGTAACACTTAATCCACCTTTACCACCAGAAGCCATTTCTGGTTAGCGAAGGCGACATCGTTCTACCGAAACTAGTACTATCAGTACCTCTAGTGTGACATCATCCACACATATACCAAATTCATTTCGAGTTTTTTATAAAAATCATCTTTCATATATTGTTGTTGAGACGGAGTCCTCACAGCTAGTTGTGGTTACGATCCATCCAATCACTGAGACCATACCTCCCGAACCCGACGTTGTTTAACAAGAAGTTAATATGGATCCTGTCGTTCTTTTACCAGAACATCTGAATCCAAAAGTAAAAAAATCGAAAGTTGTTCTCGTATCAGTCGCCCCACAATATATTGTAGCCATTGATTCTCCCAAATCATGCATTCAACCACCTAAAATATACTTCAGGCCTGAAGGTGAAATCCTCCCACTTGGTCTGAATACAATTGAAGAAATATCACAAGACGAAACACCTTCACCTCCAACCCATTTTGGATCAGAGATTTATCTTTATGAGACTTTTCCTCAATCACCTCACCTTCGCCAATTATTTCCTCTATTGTTCTAAGTGACTAGCACCACACTTAGGGAATTTGGTTTATCTGTAGATCACAATTACACATAACAAATTGGTGATTCCACTGGGGAGTATCCTATCATTCCTGGTGTTTTTCCTCTTTTTACCCTCATCAGTAGCATATAATTTTAGTTATTAGAGATTTCAATGAAGTAATTGCATTAGAAGTGTGTTCTGCTTCTTGGTTTTTTAATCTCTGCTGTGCTTAACACATTGTTGGTCAAGACACAGTCACTGTAGTGCACTGTCTCCCAACCAACCAAATTCCATATAAATTTGTCATTGCTATCATTCTCAGCCACTTGTTTTCTATATTCTCTTATGTTTGATACCTCTTAGAGACCAGTAACCTTTCCTAATTCGTCCTCCTTTGAAAAGTAAATTTGTTCAATGTCTCTTTAGTATTTTTCTTTATCACTCGCAAATCAAATATAAAGTATTTTATTTCTACATTAGATCAATTTTTTTTTCGAAAAAATAAATTGTTGTTTCATTCCTCGTTTCCTGTAGGAAAAATTGTAGTTCCATTCTTAGTTTTTCCTAAAAGAGAAATTATTGTTTCATTCCTCGTTTCTAAAATAAGAAAACACTTGTTTTAATGATTTATGCATATATTTTCCTTTCTTTCATTCACATTAAAGAAGCTGAAAAGAAAAGGAATGCATGTGCATATAGTGAATTATGTGTTGCATACGAAAAAGTTAGGAAAGCTGCATTTTAGTTTGTTCTCTTTTTTGTTTTCTCAAAAACTAATTGCTCTTTCCCTTAGTAGCTAGGATTTTCATTGAAAAAGCTAAATTAAAAAGTTTTCTTATCGTTTAGTTTTCATTTTTAGGAATTTCCATCACATCACATGGTGAACCTCAAAGAAAAAATTTTAAACTATATTTGGGAGGAAAACCTTAGGTACATAAGTATATCAGAGCTCTTCCACGTACCTTCGGGTATATAGGGCAGTTTTCTACTACGAAAAGTATAAGGGGGTGCTCTCACTGTGCGGTTTCGCATTAGACAACACTAATACAGACTTGGGCCTCTACATACCTTCGAGTATATTTGGGAGGAAAACCTTAGGTTGCTATCCATCCATAGGTAACCAATTCGGCTGCCTTTTAACTTGTGATACGCCAAACATAACATTTAGGGAGATTTCCTGCCCATACTTCTTGGTTTGCCAGGAGGTATTCTGCAGTTCAAAATTACTTGGTAAATATTTTACCTAGAATTACCCTTTTATTTTGTTTATTTGTTTTTGGTCATAAAATAAATCAGTCATCGTGGAAGAAGAACATCCCTTTCCCCATCGTTCGTATAGAATAATACTTAAGCCACCTTTACCACTGGAAGCCATTTCTGGTCAGCGAAGGCGACATCGTTCTACCGAAGCTAGTACTATAAGTAACTCTGGTGTGACATCATACACACATATACCAAAGTCATATTGAGTTTTTTTCTACAAATCCTATTTCATCTATTATTGTTGAGACAGAGTTCTCACAACTAGTTGTGGTCACGATCCATCCGATCAGTGAGACCATACCTCCCGAACCCGAGATTGTTTAAATGGAAGTTGATCTAGATCTTGTCATTATTTTAACAGAACATCTGAATCCCGAAGTCGAAAAACTAGAAGTTTTTCTTGTATTGATCACCCCAAAATCTATTGTAGCCATTGAGTATCCCATATCACTCAGTCAACCATCTAAAATATACTTGGGCCCGAAGGCGAAATCCTTCCACCTAGTCTAATTTTGATTGAGGAAGTACCAGAAGACGATATGCCTTCACCTCCAACCCATTTTGGATCAGAGATTTATCTTTATGAGAGTTTTCCTCAATCATCTCAAACTGCTTTCTTTGATCCTGTGTCAATTCGAGTTCTCGTAGATCTTGTAGGGTATACATTTGGTCGTATAACCTTGCCTAAGTCAACATATTTGGCTATACCATATATTCCAGATGCAACAACACCTACTCTTGCTACCCCTTTGACGTTTACTACATCACTAGAGTCACATCTATATGGTGGCCCTTCCGTCCCACCTGGTTACCAATCTTTATCTAGAACCTTCTCTAGTGCATCCTCAAACCCATGGACTTCATCAATGTCATCATCTGGTATTCTATCTAGTACATATCTAATGAGTATTGAACAACTTGATCCTTTATATACATCTTCAATGCAATTTCAAGCTGGTCCAGCTGGTTATATTCCATCCAGTACAATCTCAACTGGGCTCCTGACATTTGGAGAAAAATATATTCCATCTTATTATAATCCTCATGTTGGGGGGAAACCTATGGTCACCCATTTTGATAGTTTGGTCATCATAATGTCGAAATGAATGTTTGTCAGTGGAAACCCACTCTACCCATCCAATCACAAATGGTTGTGCAATCATATCAACCGGTTCAACCTGTTGCTCCTACATCTACTCCACTTGTTAATACATCCTTATGCTTGTTATAGGCTCAAAGTGTTGTACGTCAACCATCTTAGGCGGGTCCTTCAACCAAATACCCTCAAGTAATTGGCCCTCAGACTCCAACTCCTTCGGCTGGTTTACAACAACCAACTGTTTCCAGAATTATTTATTCACAAGATGGATTACCATATTATGGGATGTCACAACAACAACCAGGTTATACCTATTCACAACCAAATCCAATCTATTCTAGTTTGGGTTATAATATTGGTGGACAGACACCTTGGTAGCCACAAGAACAAATGCAACAAACTTCATTTCAACAAGTAGCGTACCCGGGTTTTGGTCAATAGAATCCTCAAGTGCTTACCTATAAAAAAAAACCCTATCTGGGTTACCAACAATAGATTCCTTATGATTGTGCTCAAAGGCCTATTTCCCAAGAAATTATATCATACCCTCACTATGATCAACCCGACTTAAATCGACAGTTTCCCTTTCTTGCAACTTTATAATTACTTGATTTAAATCGTCTTACAAATGATCCAATCAGCTATGATCTTGGTGGTTGGTGATACCTCATAAATTTCCCTCAGATATTCTTAAGTTCAATGGAAACCTTGGAGAAGACCCATCGATGCATGTTATGACTTATCATTTTTGGTGTTCATCCGAATCCTTAAATGATGACTCCATTTGAGTTACCAAGGGATTCATTTGATAATTTCATTGCCCTAGCTACCGTCTTTTTGACCCACTTCCAGTTACCCATACGATATGAAATTGGAACTGAACTCTTGAATAATTTTAAATATACTAATGCTACTCACATTTTTTATCATATTCATGAGTGGCATCGTCGTCGTAGAATGGTCAAGAAATTTGTTCCTGATAAGCTCCTTGTTGAGTGGTTCATTAAGTCCTTGTTACCATCTATAACTGAGGATATGGCTAAGGGTGGCGTCGTCACTGAGGAGTAGGTCATTTCTCGTGCCAAGTACTTATATTTGATTTATACTTTGTCTGGCATGCTCTACGATAAAATTCCCAATGCAACGCAATCTAATTTTATTGTTCCTCCTTCATATAAGCACTCTCATGACGGTGATGGTATGATTGGTACTGCAAGTACACATCACTCTACTGCATCTAATCCTACACCTTCTTTAGAAATTCATGACGTGTCATCTGACAAAGGCAAAAGTGACAAGAAACTCGGAATTAAGAAAAAGGGAAAATCAAAGAAAAATCAAAGTTCCACCCCGCAGGAAGGATCATTTGATCAAAAAACTGGAAATCAAAAACCTCGTTACCCTTGCATAATCTATAAATTTGAGGAGCACTTTGTTAGATACTTTCCTCACCACGTCAAAGTCTCAAAATTGATTAAGACCTCATATGCATCCGCTATGTTGACAGATCCATTTCCGAATCTAGACACAAATTTGGTTGCTACAGATCCAACTTCTAGTTCCCAAGTGCTTATGCTATTTGTTACGAAGCCAAAAATTGATGTTCTAGTGTTAACACGTAATAAATATTAATGTAGTTAGGCTACTAGTCAAAATAATATCTCGACCACGAATCCATTTACAGAATATATTCCGCCAACTTCTATTCATGAGTTAACAATAAAGCCACCAAAAGGAGTCATCCATAAATCGACATTCAATCCTCGAGCCCGAACTGCTCAAAAGTATAATATAGTTGAAGAATTGGTTCAATCCCCTTCAATTATGTCGACGCTTGTGGTACTTCAAAATTTTCCCTCTCAGAAGCAGGCTTTTTTTTTGGAAATTGGTGGAATTGATTCGACATATTCCAATCTTATAGCCTTTAATCATACGGGCTATGTGCCACAATTACCAGTATAATTGGAATTTTCCATCCAAGTAAATGTTCTCAATCACCTCATTCATCATATTATTATTGATGAGGGAGAATTTACACACATTATGTCTCTAAACTGTTGGATGTCACTTGGCTCCACTACAGGAAAAAATGACATTGGTGAGGGGCGAAAAATGTCACCATAAGCTCATTTGTGAGGGTCAAAAGAGCCTTCGTCACCAAAGGTGGAATCGCTAAAATTATAGGTGTTGTGGTGACATTCAAGGTCCATCACCAATAATTATTTATAATGATGGATAGTGACCGTCACCATTTCAAATGAGCAATGGTGATAGAAAAACGCCTCCGTCACCAAAGGTGGCATCACCGAAAGTATGTGTTGTGGTGACATTCAAGGTCTGTGTCATGCATATTGAATATAGTTACAAATAGTGACCATCACCATTTCATATGAACAACAACGATTTTTGGTGATGGACCTTTCATGGTTGTCACTATTGGTACATATATATGGCGACGTTCGATGACTGTCACCAATTCATATTTGGTCAGGGTAAAAAAATTTCATGATAATCTCATTGGTGACATCAAGGTCTCTTATGAATAATGACTATAATGACAAACACTGACCCTCACCATTTCATATCAACAACAAAGATTTATGGTGATGGACCTTTCATGGTCATCACTATTGATGCATATATATGGTGTTGCTAATTGACCGTCACCATTTCATATTTTGGTTAGGGTTGAAAAATGTCACCATAAGCTCATTGGTGATGGTCAAAAGAGCATTCATCACCAAAAAATGATCATTTCCATTACCTATGAATATCAGGGCACGATGGAATCGAACCACCAACCTCCTTGTAAATAAGGTGCTCTTCGATTGAGCTAGCACCCTTTAAAGAATTAGAATTTAAACTAGCAATTTCCCCTAAAGGTGAAAAGATACACCAAAGGAATAAAATATCTAAGAGGATCAAAAGTTTCTATAAATAATATGTTCAATATACATAAAAAAAATATAATAAATTAATTTATTAATTTCCTCTATGATACCTAATATTTACCAAAACTATTCATGATCAAATACTTAATATTTACCAAAACTACTAATGAGTAAATACGTTTATAATTTTAGGAAGGAACATGATTTTCCTGTTAAAATTTTGTTGTCATGTCATATCATGATTTAATACAGATAATGGTTAAATATATACTGATTGGGATTTAATCCAATTAGTGTTTAAAAACACATAAATTTTAGAAATGACCATTTTCATGTTACAATACAATTTTGAAATGGCTAGAGGCCATAATTAAACTTATATGAAATAACCATTTATGACAACAGGATAATAAGAATCTCAGGCAAAAACCAATAAAATCATCTTGATTTCCACCTATATTACATTGAAAGCTTCAGTGTTATTGTTTACAATTAAATGCTTGTGCCCAAGGAGAGTATATCAATAGGAGATCAATAATAAGATGCTAACATAGATGATTATGAAAATGGTATTGATTTGTGCTTTCCTCATGGTTTTTAATAGGGAGAAAATTCTATGTCTTATCCATCCTACCACAATTATTAACTTAGAGGGTAGATTTATAAAAAACAAAACAACACAATGGCCCACGACTGGGTAGATAGATGCACCCTGTAACCATTGGATTGTCATGGGGAATGATGCCTAAAGAGTTACAGAGGAAAGCTTCTCTTTTGGATATTAGTATTAGGTAAGATTCAAAAGGTTATACATGAAAAAACCTAAACAAAATTAGAAGCTACAAAGTGGAAGTAAATATGGAGGCCATGTAAAGAAGAAAATTCCAGGCAAAATACAATTACCACCATGCTTATACAATGCAAATTGTGGGTTCCACGTACTAGTGAAGAGGCTATTTTTCATCCTTGGCAGTTTCGTTGGCCTTGTGCTCGGTATTGGCTTCCTAACACAAATGTACAACTCTCTTCATTATTGGCCAGTTGATGGGCAAGGTGCTTATGCAAAGGAGTCATACTTTTATAACCATGGTCATTTCCTCCTTGAAGCAGTCCACAAACTCAAGATACAACACTTCAAGAAATCCATTATTTTTCTCTATTTTATTACGAACCCACTTCACAAGATCTTCATCCTCTCCAATTTCTTGATCTATTGGTTGTCTTTTCATCACAAGCTCCAAGATGAGCACTCCAAAACTACAGATATCATTTTTTTTGCTCATTTCTCTGTAGAAGTTATGTCTTCCTGAAATCCTTTCATTGGGGAATTTTTCTGTAGTGCTTCATTCAATTCACTAAAAAAAAGAACACTAACAAACTCCACCATGATGATAATGGTAATCTAGGAATGGAAGGAACACAGTTAATGCCAATCAAAAATGCTGAATTGCTGAAATGTACAGGATATAACTAATGAAGTTCCTATCATCTATTGACTTTGATGAAGTAGGTTTACATCAATAAGGAAATTAGAAAATAACATAAGATGAGCAATAAAATTTGTAGTGATATTTATAATGAAATAGGGTATGAACCTATCTTAAGGTTGGCCACACTATATTGAAATTTGAAGTCCAAAATGTACATAGATTAGCGTGTGTAGGCTATAACAACAACCTTTCCACATCCCAACTAATCATTATCTCATGGAAATACTAGAACAGATGGCAAAGGTATAATTTCTAAAATAAACTTGCATGGTTTAGCTTTCCAGTGCTAACAAGTATATTGCTTATTCTAATTTCTAAGAGTGCACTTTATCAGTATTCATTCATAACAAGCATTAATCTTTATATTACTTTTCAATAGAATGTACTTGCTTTTTTATCACCTTTGGATATTAAAAAAAGTTTCTTATTATACCACCCCAATCTATACAAAGTGCATAATTTCACAAGATTTTTCTAGAACTCCATAGAAATATATATATATAGATAGCACCACCAGGCATGCCACAAACAACTTATTGATTGATGGTTGCCATACGACATAGTCAGATACACTACCGATCTCATCATTGGCATGCCTAGCTTTGCAGATACCACCTTGTACTTCAAATATTGTTCACATTGCCTATTACAATATAAGGATGTCTTTTAAGTATTTAGTTAGTCTTAGGATTTAGCTCATTTTGTTCCCATATGCACTGGAAATCCAAGGTGATGAATGAGTCACAAGCATTTCCTATTTTCAACAACTAAGTATGCTTTCTTCTTTCACTAAATATGTAATTATGAATATGCACAGGAGGGATAAGCCATGTGTTTTGTAAACTTTAACACCATTCCTTTCCAAGATATTTTGTACTAGCACCTACTATAAGTTTTTAGAGTCAAGTGATCATGACAAGAGATGGGTAATTCACAAATTTCACTTTGATCTTATAAATATGAAGCGCAATATTCAAGACCAAAATGGAACTCAATAATAAAACCATACCAAAATAAATCTTGATTCCCAAAAGCCAAGGAATTTTCGATAAACATGGAGATAGGATACCATAAATTCCATAATGATAATAGATACCAAATATTTTGGAACTTCCATTTGAAACTTATGGAGGTACTGCAAGGGATGGCAGTAAGAACCAAGAAAACTGAAAGAATTTAGTGTCCTTGCTCCTATTTTTATTCTACGACACTCTACAAAGTATGATCTTGATCTATGACATATTTGTGCCAAGTGGTTCTAAGTTAATAGTAAATGTTATATTTAGATAAAATAAATGAATAATTGAGAGGCCTTATGGGCTAATTTTTAATCCTTACACCAAAATCTCTTAATATTCAAGTCTATAGAACAACTCATTCAAAGTTCAAAATGGACTCGATTTTGAATGGAAAGCCTAAAACCAGCTAAGTAGTTTACAATTTAACATTTTGGATATAAATTATGTTCAATTTATATGACAAGTTATGCCATAACCTTGAAACTATTTTCTTAGCTAAAAGACTTTGTTAAGTTAGCAATGTCAAAGAAAGAAAGTCATGGCAAGCAAAGTTATCTTGTTTTTTCTAATGAGGATGCATGTAACTTGATAAAGGCCATATGGAAGTATTAAACCATAAACAATTTCACTAAAACATGGAAATGACAAAGTCTTGTTAAGAAACAAAATTTTAGTTGAATATATAAAAAGCATCGAACTAAATGACATAATTAAACTAAAAGTAACTGTAGAAAAATGAAATTGCCATCATATACCATCTGGTCTAGTTAGTTCTTCAAACAAAGAAAGTGAAATTGTATGATCTAGCTCCTCATCTTGATTCTGTAATGGACCATCCTAAAAAAACATGTCTACATACAACAATCAATGTTATCGTATTGGTAATACTGTTGATATAATCAAATAAAGCATGTACTACGTAGGAGAATAACTAGAAAGAACAACTAGAAATCTGAATCACAACATAACAATATAAAAGAACATGCAACAGGAAAGGAACAACTCCACAGTTTGAGAAATGTGAAGAATACATGGGCATGTTCTTATATATTGATATAGATAAAGAAATAGAAATCTAGATTTATGAAATTCAAGTATCACACAACAATGTCTTGAAAAAATAGCAATATGTAAAATAGTATTTTTTGCATTTGGATTTACCTTGTAGAACCTTCGAAAAAAGTTTCCACAGAAAAAAAACTAGCAAACATAACAACATGGACCTCAAGAGCAATTGTGCAGGGGATAAAATATGAAGGTAAAGCACTAGAGAGGTATTCAAAGAAAATGATGAAAAGAGCATCTAGAAAGAATTGATAATCGTCTGAAGTAAACCACACATTTATCATCATGACTAGTACACTTGCAAAAAAAGATGAGAATAAATTATGAACTATTCACCAAAAAACAGTGAACTTTTCCACTAAAAAACAATTTCAAATTAATCACTAGCATGACACTAACTTTGTTAGAGCTAACAAATAGAAGATTGAAGTTTAAAGAACAATACACTTTAATGAATTAGGGATTACCTTGACATTAGAGGGCACATGCCAAATTTCATTATCATCTCCAAATGCACCCCTACATAGTGTCCATCTAACACTTTGTGACTTGAACCTTTAAAAGGCTTGCTCAGCGATTTCATCATTCGATATTTATTATGAGAGTATGATGGTACAATTTGACCTGCATGCCCCAAATAACATGATCCAAAAATTAAAACCGTAATTAATTATTAATGCCTTACTAATTTAATCCTTGAAAAGATGAAAAACATGGATCCAAGAAAGAAACTGATAAGGTTCTCA